>CM022528.1:22910942-23510942 GCA_012273795.1 Dendrolimus punctatus | reverse complement strand
TTACTTCCTACACATTTCTTTACAACGCTTCAAGTTTAATACGACAAAAGGTGTTCAGCTATGTAATGGCGAGTGGGGTCTCCACTTGTAATGGTGTATAACTTGACAAAAGAAACACCATTCATAACTTTACGCTACAACGACACCGTTCACACGAGCACGTTCTATCTTGGCCTGAAAAACTGCTTTTTCTTAATGACAACGACGGCTTGTGTTACGTTACACAGGTACAGTTAAAAAACTGATCATAATGAACAATTTTGTCATACTTTATTAAAATACATTGTGTTTAATGCATAATGGGCAAGATAGTCTTAAAATTCACTGGTTTACTGGTAACTTAGTAACGAATTTAGATTGAGAGAAAGAAAATGTAGTATAACCAAGTGCAGGGTTCCAAAGCTTTTGAAGAATCGCTTAGTGAAATTGTCACGTGTATCGATATACTACTTAGTAGGTGTAAGACACAGTATAAAGTTTCACTTGATACAGTACATCGTATTCGCAATTCGAAACCGGCTGTTTTAGGCGCTCAAGATCTATTTACTTATAAGCGAAGATGATTTTAAGTGTGCTTTGTGGGTATCAAGGTTGTGATCTGTTCTGAGTAAACTCTAATCTACCCAAATAAAATTGTGCATCTGTCTGGACCACCCGTCTTAGTTCTTGATATAGCTCGTTGAGCTATGTTAAATTGGTGTACTGATAAAGTTGGCCTTTTCATGTGTGTCTATATAGAGCGTTATTCTCTCATTCATCTCAACTTCTTCCAATAATATAGGGTTGCCACAAAATGTATTTTTCATACATACTTTAAAAAATGTTCTCTAATGGAACTTACTTTGAATAAAAGCTTTGTACTTGAACACAGGTAATAACACAAATAGGGCTAGTGATCACTTAATACGAATCATGTTATAAGGATTTTGTGTAGGCATGAATGAATGAATGAAAACTCTTTATAGTTCATCATAACTTAAACCTAGACATTAAGCTTTAATTCGTGAATTAATATTTTCCGATACGGTGGATGGGGAATGACTGCAGGGGAGGTAAAGAGAGGTCATTAAAAGGGACTTATTAATAAATAATATAAATTTTTGGATACATTGATAAGAATTAAATATTGTGTAGGTATTTATTAACAATTCCATGCAACATTATTTTACACTTATTAAATTTAAACAAACTCATCACTATCTCTTATATTTATTTATATCGAATCTAGACAATAAAGGATAAATCATAAGGTCAGCTAAACCACTTCTCCAGGAAGGTTCTCCGTAACATTCTGGGTCCAACAAAGAGAGAGGATGGTAGCTGAAAGACTCAAAGCAACCTCGAAATTGAGAATCTCGTGGCCAATCATAAGAGGAGAAATAAAAGCTCACCGCCTCCGCTCGCTCGGTCACTTAGAACGGATGGGAGAGGATTGCAGCGTGTGGTAAACATATTTGGAACGGGCGGTAGGTCGGCGTCCGGTCGGCCGTCCCAATTATCGCTGGAAGGACAGAGTAGAGGCTGACCTGTCGGAGCTAGGAGCCAATAAATGGCAAGAAACCGCACAGGACAGAGAAAAGTGGCATGCTCTCGTTTCGGAGGCCAAGACCCAAGAGCTAACGGATTTAGTAGAACCACTTTATGACAATGTGCTCCAAAAAAGTTAACTAGGCGTATCGACTAGGGTTCATTGCAAAACATTTTGTCATGCCAAACAGGTGGTCATTTTAAGAAATATCGTTATTGTGTAAATTGATATGAAGGTCGTTGCGAGTGATCCAATGGGATAATCAATTTACATGGTTGTAAAAACTTCCCCACAGCAAAAAATAATAACATGTTTTGAAACATTATTCAATTTAATTTACAATTATTTAGCTGGTTTGTGAACTACAGTAGAGCAGAAAAATATTACAAATAGCTAAAGGAAAAATTTCAATTATTTAGACCTCTATTAGAGCTTTGATCGTAGCTTCGTTCACACTTAGGAGAGGTCTCTAAGAAATCCTTCTGTTTCCTTTTGTTTTGTCCTATTTACTTGGGTCCGGCACGGTTTACTGTCTTCCATACTCTTCTATTCTGGCATAAGTCCCTTCATCTCATGTTTCACACAATCCAACTATCTCTTATTTGCCTACCTTTATTTAGTAATATAGTATAAGTGCAGCGACACACCAGCGTAACGTACTGGGCGGAAAGTTCAACTAAATACATTCGCAATATTTTTTGTTTTAAGTCACCTATATGATACACGAATGGAAAGTGTCGCTGGGTTTAATTCAGTGAGCTAAGCCCTTGCCTATGGGTTCCCGACGAAATGTATTATTTACCATGGTCTGTGTGTCTGGAATCGGTTCCCGGTGGTCCGCCCTTTTTTAGCCAGAGATAATCCGATTGAAGACCATAAACCGCGACAAGCAAATAAGCTTCGGGGAATAGTTCGCGACCCGTGTTTGGGATTCGCCAGGTTGGGGTGGCACTAGTATGCCCAGTCAGAACTGGTGTCATGCTATTGCCACTCACCAGTTAAAACCCCTGGGTGTTCCGTCCTGCGCCTTATGCCAGGGCTACGGGAAGACAGGAGGCCCAACTCCACGTTCTCTGGCAGGCGGGAGCCTCGCACGGGGTAGTCCGCCCTATATTAACTATTAAACATAATACAAGCGTAACTTGGGGGTAGCTTAGGGATATACCTACTCATAGTATAGTATAGTAGTTTTCTTCTTGCATGCTCGTAGATACAATCGGTCTTATTCATAGGTTAGAGTAAGTTTGAACACTGCTTTAAGAAGCGTTCAATCTTACTCTATCTCCTATAATAAGACCAAATATGTTTTTTGTCTACCTATTTCTCAGTTTAATTGTTTTCTGGAGTTTGCCCGCGTGCTGTGGTAATTATTTATTTAATCAATTTTGTTACGATGTTTCTTTGCCTTATTTATTGTAGAGACATTACTTGCCAATTAAATAAACCAATTATTTACTGTTACTCTGTTATATAAGCAACTGTTACTTTCTTTATTGATTGCTGATTATCATAAGTACTTAACTTTATTGTTCCGTATTTGTCTATTAATGTTAAACAAACGTCATGCAAGGCAATTTTTTCTTGTACTTATTTGAATTATGTGTGTATAATTGAATAAATGTGTCGGCTACTGTCGATCAAGTTCACCTATACTTATATACGTATAAATGTATCTAAGTGTGCATGTTTAACATTCTCTTACAAAACAATTCACGCTGCGTCCATATCTGAATAATATTGGTCACGTCACAATGACACTTTAGTTTGGACAAAACGACAATAAACTAAGGTAGATTAGTAGTAGTTAATATTTCCTGATCCCCGCTTATCCGGTGATCGCAGTGATTCGGCGGGCGGCGGCCAAACACGGCTTTGAAATAGGTGGAAAATAAAGCCACCTTGAAATGAAGCGCGATATCAGACTTTCAAGGATTAAATTTCTGTTTTTATTAACTTTATGTCAAGTGTGCATACATCTCTGTCTTGTGTGTCTCATTTGTCTTTACATAGTATGAAAGAGAAAAAAACAGCAACATTTGGTATTTAAAACTTAGGTATACTTTAGCAGACTGTAATTATATTCATTTGCGCGTGACCATATAATGAAAGGCACTTCACTAGCACTATATTTTATACCATAGACGGCAGACGTTGTCTTGCCATGAAAAAATAAATATCTATAACCCCATTCCAGCGCCACCTACCGGGTCTAATTGTGAACCTAAATCACCTCGGGACTCACTCAAGCACATGAAATTGAATCAGAATCGACCCGATTCTAACGCTAAGTATTTTGTTTAGATGAAGGGTTACATTCGTCGAGTAGTTTTCGAGTTTATTGTTACAATAATACAAATCTTTTCTCTTTATATTATTAGTATAAATTAATTAGATAAATATAATGTTACAAATCAAACAGATCAATAGCAATTGACAATGTTAGTCACTTCAATCATACAAACGTTACCTTAATGGTTAATGAACACCAAGTTTAATTACAAAATAATGAGGCTTTCAAACAGCCAGTTCCTATGTAGGTTTCGTACATTTACACTGATTTAGTAATAACTAACTAACTGTTGTCTGGCAGGAGCGGAGAAATAATACATATTCATGTGGCCGGGCGGCCTACCGTAAGAGGCGACAAAAGAACCCACAGCCAGGTGGAAGAGCATTTGCTCGCCTGGATGGCTACCACTCCTGATGTAGGATATGCCGCCATAACAACCTTTAGTTGTGTTCCGGCATTAGTGACCAGGTTCCAGCCTCCCTTAAGAGAGCAACAGCGCATTTGTAGCACCTTTGGTGTTACAAATGTCCATAGGCGATGGTAACTGCTTTCCATCAGGTATGACGTCTGCCTGGCTGCTCAACTTAAGCAGTAAAAAACTTTGTTCTAAGGCTAAACTTGTACTATAGGACATCTATAGAATATTCGTCTAGTTACTTTCTTGTTGGACACGGTAAGTAAGTCAGGGTTGCTTGAACTGGAAACCCAGTGAAAGTACACCTATCATGTGTACAAGCGTAAGATGAGCCGGTGAGGCGATGAATGAAAACTGACGGTCGACTTACCGGTTTAGTATTGCCCGATTACTATATCGTATCGACCCTTCATTTATCTTATGACCGGTTTCCATACTTTACTACTCGGTCAGTTGCCCTACCATCATTGGTTGAGTTTTAGCATTAATTGTATGGAGCTTATGCCAATTTTTAACCGATATTAAGACAAATAAAGGTCGTTAAGAATAGGAACCGGCAATTGTACTCTCTAATAAAATTTCACCTAAGTATAAGTAATGTCGAAACTCAAGCGAAATAAGGCGTGTAATAAATATTAAAACTAGGCACCGGCTTTATGTTGTAACACGTTTACTTTAATACAAAACTTGTATACATAATAAAACTACGTATTAACGGTTTTAAGCGCGGTAAATTATTCGATTTTTGTTATTCCGACGTTTCGGCCACTGTAAAGTGGCCGTGATATGGAAGACAAAGATGTCAAGTGTCAATGTCGACCAAAGACATTTGAATTCTATAGTGTCGCGCTGTACTAAATGAACTAGCTTCAGGTAAAATCCGAACATCTGGCAGTTCTTTTGTTCAAAATAGAATGTGGTTCTATTTTTTTGTCCTTCATACTTTTAGGGCATTTTGGAACGAAGTTCCGTATCGCGCGTTCCGAAAGGGGCTAGACTGAAAAAATCAAGACCAAAAGTTGTAACGACACTTTTTGCTATAGTTGTAAGCCGTGCGGCGTGCGCGTGTTTTACTAAAATTGAGCCTACTGATTAAGTTAATATAACATTATATTTGTTAATAATAAAAAAAAAATTATAACTTAAAAAAAAATGTTCTTACAATTCCTTCACTAATTAATCGAAAGGAACTTCGTTCCATCCGGGTGTACCTTGACACATCCCAAGTTTTGTTTGAGTGATTAACTTTGACAGTTCTATAAACATATTAAGCGGCAAATTTTGCGTTGTGCAAGACGCTAATTGTAGTAAAAAGTGTTAAATGCGTTTAATATTTCTTAATTAAATTTAAGCAATATTATGGAAGCGGCCCTAAATCTGAGACAAGACGAACCAGAGTACTTCTATAACTCGAAAAACAAGAGCTTTGAGGAGATACATTTCTAACGGAGTGTTTGTCATTAATCTTTTTCATGGTTTCGCCACTGCAGATAAATGATGTATGTGAAAAACAATCATAGCGCTTTACAATTTCATAATCCCACTGAGAAAAGCCGCAAACATTGCTCAATGTTACGATGTCGGTAATTTCTTAAGACTACTAAAAATCAATTACACCTAATTTCCGATGTTTAGTAACTTCATGTAACTTCGCTTTCGTTTGCCAGTGGACTTGTTATGATGTATTTCAAGATTTAATTAAACAGTATTGTAGACAAGGTTCTAAGGCTGCGATAAAGAAAGCGCGCTGTTGAGGTTTGCGCCCCTTCGCAGATTCCCAACCTACGACGCTGAAGATAAAGATCACTATTCAAAAAAATGATAAATAGATTATAATATTATACTGTATGTGTTTGAAGACCACGGGCCATAAAAATAGCCCGGGCTTTTGGAGGGCTTGTGTGGAAAGTTATGGAAAGGCCAACACGTAGAGGTCCCTTGACAAATTCGATGTAAACTAGCTGCGCCCCGCGGTCTCTCCCGCGTGGTGATTGAAAATCGTCATAACTTCAAAATAAAAGTAGCCTAAGTTACTCCTTATTACATCAGCTACCTGCAAATAAAAGTCCCGTCAAAATCGGTCCCGCCATTTCAGAGATTAGCCGCAACAAATAGACAGATAAAAATGTTATTTTGGTGTATGTGCCGTATATATATTCACATGCATGTAGTAAAAAGCATGCATATGAAAAAGCGTTTATTTCAATATTACAAACAGACGCTCTAATTTAATTTATATGTATAGATGTAGCGTGACACTGACCGGCGATTATCGCTGTCTATACTATTTATTAATGCATCCAAGGACAAGCCCCGGCCAGTGTAGGACTGTTGTGGGAAATGAGGACAAAAAGTACCGGGTTATGTGGGTGAACTGCTAGTGGTACTAGGATCTGGGAATATGGGGACTATGGCGTCTGCCCGTCACAATATTCAGGGAACATGGAAAAATGGGCAGACAGTGATTCGCCACTCCCACGCATGGGTCCCAAAAATTGCCATAAAAACGATGGAGCAGGGGCAACATGGGTGTGAGTGGCTAAGGAGTGTAGAGAAGTGGGCCGCAGATTCACCGAAGCTACCTCTGACGTCAATTCCACCCCTGGAGCTTGAGTCTTAGCTCTAGCGATCTTCACTCCGTGCCGGCTGGTTAAGCCAAGTACGGAGGGGGCTTGCCTTGGCCCGAAAGTCGGGTGCAAGGTGTCACTACTCTCTAAGGCTTCGCTACAAAGCCCACTTGCGGGTTTATTTATAATTATTAGTAATATTTTTTTATTGAAGTTTGTCTTTTTACAATAGATATACCCATCTGTTATAAAAAGGAATCTTTTTGAAAATATGATAGTCCTAATTACCTCCTTTGAAATTTCATGAAAAGGTATTATAACAAGATTTCTATTTACTATTTTTTTTACCAATGCTTGGGGGTAAATGACATGTAATAATATTTTTGTCGTAATTCCCGGATGAAATGCCGACTTATTTAAATAAAATAAAACTATTTTATCTCGAGTTTTTGAAATGAATCTATCACCATTTTTTTTAGAATATATGTTTTACAATCCTATCTCCTCATGGATATTATTTAATTTTTTTTAAGTGGTGGAACAGTGGGAAGAAAAAATAAAAACTGATTTTTTTTTCTCACAACATTGTGTTATATCGAATGATATTATTTTGATTTGTGAGGAACAGTAGTAGCTTCGCTGGAAGATCTTCCTTTGAGACGGAGGACCATTCCATCTCGCTCCTCCACATAATCAGCGCATCCCTAAAGTTTCACTTCAAAAATTCATTAAAATTAATTTAATTAAAATAGCCATGAACGCTTCGATTTGCAAGCTATCATAGACGTCTCATCTGGTGCATGGTGGTGAATGTCGATCTTGCGCGTCTCCTCTACAGACTACTAACTGCTACAGTCCACGCCACGAAAGAAGTCCTACAGTCTCGACGCTGCAACCGCCGTACTTAATCCTGCCAGAGTGATTCTTTACTAATCCGTAAATCGATAACTCGTAACCGCTTTTCTATATCCTGGGTTCTTTACGAACAAAATTTCATCAAACATCGGAGCTGCCACTATTAGTACATTTATGTTCCGTGATACTACTTTCGCGGCGCAGGTCTACAGACATTCGCTGTCTATGGGACAGATCCATTCTTCGACAAATTGTAATGATAAAAGAAATTATGTCAAAAAAACAATGTTCACATTTATAGATTTTATTAGAAACTAATTAATAACTAAAACAAGAAACCTTATTTACTTATCAGTAAAGTGATAGTTTATGTTCAATACTTTCTTAATACACAAATAATTGTCAGTCAGTTAAACTTAATCAAGTGTGTTGATAATTTTGAAGTCACCCGATTCAATTCCTCATAAGGGTAATTGATTTTTCAAAAATCAAATCATGCCATTTTAGGTTTCGTCAAAATCGGCCTCCAGACTCCTTTCGGCTAAAAAGCTGTCTCTCACGAGTTGGCCCTGAAGGCCTACTTGAAAAGCTTGCCTGTATGTACAACATAATTACGATATTTGAATAAAGGCTATTATTATCATTACTATACACATTGAGAACAATATACATATTAACAAACAAACGTCAAGTGTCTATACAGTTTGAATGATTCAGTCCCAGTTTGTAGGCTTGGTCTATCTATCTATACAAAGCCGGAAAAAGGGGCTTAATCATCTATGCATAATTTTCTACAAAACGGAGGTCAATATAGTTTATGTCAAAATAGTTCACACCGGTTTCGTTGCCATGACGACGTGTTTGTTAGTGAATTGCATCGGCGGTACCAAAAACTTCGCCATCTTTATCATTATATATCGATCGATTAATAACAAATGGGCGTACAGACATAAGTGCAGTTTTACACAAGGGACAATATTGTGAATAAAACATAACTAGTTGATTGTATAAGGCTGAAATTTGGAATACCCTTCTATTTAGGTACACTTGCATACCAGTAAGACTTTCTAAATTGTAACTTTCATAGATTTTAGTAAATAACAAAAAAAATTTTTCGTATACGCCCATTTGTTCTGTGCCCATTGTTATCGAGGGGCATGTAAGTGTAACCATATTTTTATTTTTTTAAGGCGAGGGAAAATGCTACCGATTTACGCACAGACTGGGTCGTTGCTAGGAAAACGACACACGTTGGTCGGGGGAGGCATCACTGCAGCAATAGTATGCTCCTGGCAGTGATCCGTCCGCGATCGACACAGCTAGTGTGGAAAGACTCAGAGGAAGCTACACGGGCAAGCAAACCCAATACCCACTAAAAACCCCCTCCTGCCTGTCGACCCTGCGCTTTTTTGTGAAGGAAAGGCTGAGATTTAAAAGATAGTCACGCCCAGCCGAAACAAGTGTAACCATATATCACAACACAGGGTGTCTGCGAGCTTCGTAATAAAAAGCTTTAAGAAAATACAATAAAGTCGATTTCGCAGTGTCTGTTTGGGCCACTTGGTAAGTTCCCCCGATAAAAAAAAATGTGTGCAGTTCACACGCAATAGAAGTGAAACTTCAGAGAATACACTGTAAATCTTCACCAACTTTTATTAATATAAATAATAATTCCTTTAGCCTACATCCGTCAACAAATTCTATAATAAATGAACTTAAGTATCACTTTCTATTTTTCAGTTTTATTCTAATAGATATTGTTATCAGTTTTATTTCAGTCCAAATTGGACCTATGTTTAATCATCGGTCTTATTGGCTCTCTAATCTGTGCTGCACAAGGTATAGCTCACATCTCATTATCTCGCAGATTTACGTGTTTATCTCTTTTTAGTGTCCCTTTTTCGTTTCATCGAGATTCAAATCACAGCGATTCTAAATAAATTTACTTCAAAAATGTGGACTAACATGCTCCGCTGCTTGGACGCGTTGCATCCCGCGACCTCTTAGTGACTTACAATCTCATACGCAAAATTAGTGTGGGTGCGGCTTAATTAAGCCCAAAATTCCCTTGCGAGTGGTATCCTGCACCTTCAGATTATCATACCACGCCTGGTGGAACAACGTGGGACGGGAGAAACCGTGAGTACCGTTTTGCCCTGCTAATTTTTTGATCGTGGACGATGACGTGGCGACACGCTTGCACTGCCTATCCCCATTTAATTCAGGCTTTTTTGGCCTCTATGGATGATATGGATGGATGGCTACCACCCCTGGTCTAGAGTATGCCTCGATAACAACCTTAAGTTGTGTTCCGGTATTAGTGACCAGGTTCCAGTCGCCCTTAAGAGGGCAGCAGCGCATTTGTGGCACCCTTTGGTGTTGCAAATGTCCATAGGCAATGGTAACCGCTTTCCATGAAATGGGCCGTCTGCCTGTCCGCTGAACTCGTACAATATTTTTGAAGTTATACTTATTTAGGCGCGATGAGAGTGAATTTTTACGATGCGCGCGCACATCGTCACACGAAAAAGCTACACCATGAAGTTAGCTATAGTCAACATTTCAGTTTTTTTTACTATTTATTCTAGGAGCACATAGAGTTTGTCCCGAAGTAGTAATAAATTTATAAATAACCTTAAAGGCTTTGATAATAACAAAATTAGTCAGTTTTAGAAACACTTAAAGAAATTACAACATCTCGCTACAGCTTCAACATAAATATTAGATGTCGATATGTGATGCTATAAAACTAGTAAAAAAGTTACATTATAAAATTTCTGAGCTACGTCAACATCTGTATCGTTGTTGTTAATTCGTGATATCGCCGTTTAGTTGTAACAACTAATTTACATCATTGACATTTTGATTATGTTACATACACGACACAAATGATACAGGTGTGGACGCAGCATTAAGTATTTTTATGTTGCACAATACATTTATTTACATCAAAATATACATATATTAGTACAGTGATGTTTACTATTTAATACACGAAATATCTATAGAAAATATTTTGAAAAATCCGCATATGTGCACGTTTGAAAAAAATGTATGAGAATACGGTGCAATATTTGCCAAAAACATTCCAAAAACATCTTTTGATAATGTTTATAATGTTGTATAGTTTATGACAAAAACTTATATGCGAATTAGTGAAAAGTATACTCTTTCCAACAATTTACGACAATTATGTCATTTGTTTCATATGCACGCCGTTCCATTAGTAGCTCACAACGCCCAAAATGCTCCGTAAGCCGGTCCATAGGCCACAGGTGACCATGGTCGTTACGGTCATGGCGAAAACGTCACTAATAACGTCGTCATTTTCGATCATGCAATGCTCACAACGACCCATTTCAAGGGGTGGGTCGAATAACCGTTCCACTTGGATTTGCGATTGTAACGCCGGCAAGTAGGTGGATGTCGTGAACGTGGTCATTGTGAGTTTCCCTAATGGAAGGTAGTTATGGGCTTTTCTGTCAAGAAATATGTAACTTGATAGACGTGCAAACATCATAAGTAAAATAAACGCTTGGAAACAGTATCGTATAATTTATTACAAAAATGTCATGTGTCAAGTGAAACATTTAATTTGCTGCGTGATTTTGACATATTTCATATTCGTCATATGAATCTGCTAGACGCACATTTCAGCTCTCTGTCTCACATACGTTTTGAAAAGTGAGATACCTACTCTCGTCTCCGGATGAATGGTACCCACCAAAACATGGAGAGAAGCAAGGAGAAAATCCTCTTTTATTCGTTATTAACAAAGCATCTCCACTCTCTATAACTTCTCTCTCTTTTAGTGCAAAGAGGACCTTACCAGCTTGACTAACTGCAATTATTTTCTGTACAAAAAGGTCAATCAAAACCGGGATTACGATCAGGAACATGGCACAAGAACATAAATAAACTTTAACAAAATGGAGTGCCATCATTCCTAAATGGTGTCGGATCAAAACTAAAAATGGCAGCTTATTGGATTATACTCATGATTTAATACTATCTAGTTTTCACATTGCGTGTACCAAGACTAGTTATGTAACAACTAGAATTGCCAGGCAGTGGCATAGCTTGCCTTATATTAAAAAAAAACAAAAAGCTTCTTATTTCATTAAAATAATTATATATTAATTTAAGTTATTACTTATACTTAATGCTCCTGGGAGCTAAGTTAGACAAACAATTCAAGTCAAAGATACACATTTCTTGCATTTTTTCCGCAAACTTATTTATCAAATCATTCGTAACTGAAGCCCATATCAGTTTTTCTTGATTTTCTGCCTCTATAGACAATCATGACAAAGCTGATAGTCGTTTCTCTACACCCAGCAGTTATTCTCAAAAATGTTATTAATCTATAAAAGATTGTGGATAATGTTAGGAACTTTTGCTTGCACAGTTTCGGGGCCTCTGTAGCCCGGGGGCCCCGTATCATTGTTACGGCGGTAACTACGCCCCAGTTGCCAGGAGAAAATAAAGTTTACCAATGAAATATTGTAATTAACCTAAATGGCAACATAATTTAATCCAGGTTTCTATTTCTTAATGTCAATATATTATATTTGATGTCAATTTTATTCACCAATAGTAAGATATAGAAATTCAACAGAAATCTGTTGAACGTTTTTAGAGATTCTTAAATAATAATGATTTTATTGTTAAATTCGATCATTCATCATCAGGCACGGACAACACAGTCTCATATAGAGCAATTATGGCGCTTTGGATCAGGGCTTGAAAACGTTATCAAATAGTTACCTTTAAAAATATAAGAACTACCGGTATTTTCAAAAAGATACTGCCAAACTAGTATATTTTTTACCGTTACTTGGTAACTTTTATGATTTTAACGTTATGTATAACGTTACACGTATCGGTAATTTTTACGTTATTTCAAGTGACATTACCTTTTTGAAGTGATAACTTGTTATGGAAGGGTAAACCGCTTCGTTACGTAACGCGTTACGACGCCAGTCTGTCTCTGATAGGCTAAGATATCGTTTCTGCTGGGCGTCCCGAGACGCCACGTTTTTTTAAAGAATTGGCTTTATTACGACTGCATCTTACCGAAACAATCGACAAACATAACTCTAGATATTGCACGCGCTCTTAGCAAAGTGCAGTTTAACAATCTTTGCGAGTGAAGAGAGCGTCGATGGTAACAAAACATAGTTATAACGGTAAAATTACCGATAAAAATAGTATTAACGTTATATTTTTTACCGGTAAAATGGCTAGAAATAACGGTTAGTTTTATAACGATATTTATTTTGTACAATTATCTGAATTAGCATAAATAACTATACCACATCTTTACCGGTATTTCAAGCCCTGCTTTGGACAATACAAACTATTGAGTTTATATTGGTATCCTCATAAAAAAAAATAGCGCTGAAAACCATACAAAAGGTTATACAACTTGCACACATCATGCTAGTAACAGGGATGTTATGGGGCTCCGCAACCGTTCAAAACTATTGGATATCTCTATTATAATAAATCTATAAATGTGAAAAGTGAAAATATTAGCGGCGATAATTCGGATCACGAGATTCCGAGAATGCAATTTTTAGGATTTTTGTCCGTCTGTCTATTAGAACATGACGTAAAATCTACTGACCAGATTTAAATTCAAGTCGACATAGAGCTAGCTTATGTCGCGGGGCGTAACTTACGTTATACGTTTTATATACGTTTTATCCCGATAAAAGACGTCGTTTTCGTGGGTTAGCCAAATTAACGAAAAAGATGGCGCTGCGATCGCATGTTTTTTGGAAACTACTGAACGTATATAAATGAAACTCGACATAGTGATGGCTTATAACCCGAGTTAATACCTCGGGTACATTTTATCACGATAAATAAAGTAGTTTCCTTAGAATAGACAGATTAGCAAAATAGATGGCGCTGCAATCGCGTTGTAAATATAAGTTGTCATTCATTATATTACTTCAAATCAGGTTGGCATCGACTCGCCTCTATGGTCGGCTGGGCAGTTGTGTAGATTATATATATATGGACTTAATTTCTTCGTCATTATTATAAAATAAAGCCACTAAGAGGGGCTTGACACGCAGCACAGCCGCGGGGCAAGCTCTTGTCTGAAATAAATTTCTATCCATAACTGTAACCAAATTCGATACAAAAGTTTCAAATGATTTCGGATAGGGGTAGAATTTAAATGAGACACTCTATGACCTAAATATAAAGCCCAATTATATATTTGTAATTTACTTTTACAATTCCTTTAAAATCTAATATTCGAAAGTATCCGTTACTTAATCCATAATAATTTCATGTCCGTAAACATATCTGAAACTGATATAACATTATTATTCATATATCCATATCCGAAATTTCATATCCATAACATCCCTGCTAAATATAATATCCATGAATTGGAAAGGCCAGGATAACCTGCCCATAATAACACTGTCTTCGTTCCTCATTATCTGGCTTCGACATAAGATACTTATAAAACATTTTAGACACAAATGCACAAACATGCAATGACATACTTAGTAAAAAAAAATATTCCGATGTCACTAAAAATCATACACCTAACCTATTAAAAACATTCTTAGTGACCGTTAAATTGTTAACGTTCTTAGTGCCTAACCTATTCTTGACATTAGCGCCATCCGGCATAGACAATCTCCTCTCTGGCTTATTGAAGACAGTTGTCACTTTTGATACGTTCCTTTGCACGATCTTTGGTACAACACTAGGAGAATTCTTTGCCTTACTCGGCTCGATCTCTTTGTACTGTACATGACTGGAGAATTTAACCGATTTAGTTTTAGGTATATTTAGTTTATCCTTAACACTTACTGGAGTCTCGTCCGCTCGCATAGTGCATGCGTTCATAGCTATCTTCCTTACGTTATTCTTCGAGGTGGTCACCGTCACAACTTTCTTTACTAAGGACGAGGTTTTAAGAATCCCTTCGTACTTCAAGGCGTGTTTGTCGATAGGCATCGCTTTGTCTTCTGCGGGTTTAGCTCCAAGCCTTGAATATATTGGTTTGGCTGCAGCATTTGTTGGTACCACTTTGGCAGACTCGTTGTCTCCGAGACGAGCGAACACTGTTTGCTTTGTAGCTGGACCTGAAAATTATGAATTGAAATAGTAGAAAAAACACGAAGTAGCCTGGAAATATTTAACCCTCTAAGACAGAACCACCACATAGTGGTCGAACTGTCATACATGCTAAGTGGGAAGCACCACAAATTTGTGGTGAAATACAGATAATTGAAACGAACGTTGAACTGATGCTTTCTCCCTCTCACTGCATAGAATTTGTATTAGAGTAAAAGAGACCAATATAATTCTCTTGGTTTTGGCGCGGCAATTTTGATGGCAGCTGGCCGATTTTGGACAAAAATTATTTTAAATTTGGCCCCCTTTAAGTGTTAAGTAATAACATAACTCATATACAAACCTTCTGTTAACGATGACAGAGGTGCAGAGGGCGCTCCGAATCGTATCAACCGCGCCTTCTTCATGCCAATATCAGAATCACCATTCCTGCAATTAATCATAATGTAATTTTAGTAACATTAATTTTGGTATTATAACATATTATATTAATTAATTTTGGTATACCTTGGATATGCCCGCGACTTCGTCCACGTTTGACTTGAAATAAGCTATCGTTTTAGTTTTTTTTTTTTTATTGCAGGAGTTCAGCAGACAGGCAGACGGCCCACTTGATGGAAAACGGTTACCATCGCCTATGGACATTTGCAACACCAAAGGTGCTACGAATGCGCTGCTGCTCTCTTTAGGGAGCCTGGAACCTGGTCACTAATGCCGGAACACAACACAAGGTTGTTATGGCGACATACTCTAGACCAGGGGTGGTAGCCATCCAGTCGGGCAAATGCCCTACCACCTGGCTGTGGGTTGTTTTGTCGCCTCTTACGACAGGCCACCGGGCCGCAGGAAATTGTATTCTTTCTGTGTTCCTGCACGGATGGAAAAAGTGAAAATTGTGTCGAAATAAACCAACTTCTATGCACTTGAACAACTCCAAACCGCTCCCAGGAAAATTTCCGCGGAATTCCCAGAATATTAACAAGCGCAGTTAAGTGTTTCAGTTAGTTTATAAAGTCTATTCCAGTTGGGTTTTTTAATAGCTTTAATGTACAGATACAGCATGTTTAGAATTTTATAATACATTAGAGATTTCAGCAAAATTAATACAATAGGTTCTGTCAGTTTTGTCATTGTGTACAGTCAGATTTTTGCATTCATAATGTTATTATGGATAGAGCACAACATTTCTGAAAAACTGATTAATGATTTAGAGTATAGCATCAGTCTTGTGCAATTTTGTTCACATTTTGATATTGATATTCAGCAATATATAAATATTATAATATAAATAAAATATTATTACCCAACATCAACATGCTTCCTCTTCTGTATAAGACTTGTAGGAGACGTCTCCTGAATATGTGGATTTCTTGTGTAATGCTCCAACATGCGACTAGCAGCTGCAAACAATACTTATAATAACTAAATTTCAACTAAATTTATATAACATTAAGTCTTTTTTTATCTGATGATATTAGGAACTGGCCTATTCCTCTCATTTGATCAGATGTTTCTGGCTAAGTACTCTACACTGTAATAAGTCTGTAAATGCCTCGAGTTTGAACTTGTGGCTTATAACCCCATTTAAGTTAACACTTAGCATACAGTTTATCCCGAGAAATGACGTCGTTTCCTTAGAATAGACAGATTAGCAACAATAGATGGCGCTGCAATCGCGTTTATTCAATTCACTAACAAAGACCTATATTGTCATAAACAACATGTCATTCATCATATTACTTCAAATCAGTCTAGAAAAACATTTTATTCGCAAGAAATAAGGAGGTTAGCAACGCGTTATTCTATATACATTGCATTGGAGGGGGAGGTTATGTAGAAAAAAAAACATTTTTATTTAAATTTTTGCATTTTTTTATATATTTTTTAAAAATTTATTATCCAATATGCATACAGTCATATACATTACATTCACATTTGAACTGTGGCACAGAAACCTCATGGGTTTATTTGTGCCGCAGGGAGTCGTGTACACTATATTTTTATTTTAATAAATAGGAGCAGAGGCGCATATAGATTCCAATAACTGTTTGATTCACCCTTTATGTAATCAACTAAATAAATTAATTGTTATTAGTTTTCAGTTATGTTCATTTCTTCAAAGTTACG
This sequence comes from Dendrolimus punctatus, assembly GCA_012273795.1. Lineage (NCBI taxonomy): Eukaryota > Metazoa > Arthropoda > Insecta > Lepidoptera > Lasiocampidae > Dendrolimus > Dendrolimus punctatus. Next base: position 23,494,053 of record CM022528.1, on the reverse strand, counting down.
TTCTATAGACATTCTTAAGTGTCAAATCGGGCTTTTTTTATTTTTTTATTATTATACTTGTCTGGACATTTAAATAAATAATAATATTTAAATAAATAAATAATAGCCAAAAAACTTGTCGGCGAGCCATCGCCAAGGATGATTTATGTTGACACTTGCAATGACACTTTAGCGGAGTGTTGCATATCTATGGTTGCAGGCGACCACAATAATAACCGAGACGGGTCGAGACATGTTTTTGGGGTTGTTGATCAAAAATAGTACAATTAACATTGGATACGAGATGGTGTGGTCGCTGGGGCATCGAGCGTGCAACAAATCGCTATTATCAAAGTGCATTGTGATTTAGAAAAGATGACTGGCATTTAAACAAATGTAACACTATATTGGCAATGATCACGAAAGATGTCAACTCCATGAAGACACCCATATACATTATGCCATACCATGATAACTTCTGATGAATAGGCTCGTCATGAGCTTATACGGCTCTGACGAGCTTACATCAGAAGTGGGATGTGAAATCATGCCCACGATGAAAGCCATGCTAAACATAATAGTTTATGCTCACGATAGAAAGTATGCCAATGTGATCGAGACGTGCCGATGTATTATCGGATGCTGCCGATAGCGATAACAATGGAGAACGATTGGCTTGTGGTGGCCGTAGGCGGGATCAGCAGCGGCATAGTGGTGATGCTTTGAGGTTATGAAATGCCAGACAGCAAGCTGGCTTGCCGAATTGTTGAGGCTGGCGTTTTGACGGTGCCCGTGGCGCGACAACTATTTGCCTGCACGTGGTAATAATACCGTCGGTATCATTGGCGCAAGGTATGATTACAAAGGATCCATACTGATGCTAGTACTGTGAGTAGAAGAGCGATTTTTTTATGGATCATGGTAAGCTACAAATTATGTGCTTGTTCCAGCAGGCACAGATGGTATGTAATTATTTATTATTATTATTTTAGTGAGCATTATGCTTGTTGGAAATCGAATCTATTCGATAATTATGATACAATGCACATCACTAATATATGTCGATGTCACTAGTTCTCTTGCACAAATGGCTTCATGTAGAAAACTGAGTTCACATAAAGTATTTCAATATTAAACATTCATAATTGAGTTAATTCTTTCATTAATATGCTAAGGACCTCAGAACATAACAATACTAAGTAATATAGTGAGTTCTTCTTTCCTTTTTTGAAGAAGTTATGGCCCAACTTAATCTGAATAGTTTTGCCCAATATCACAGTCGGTGGTAAAATGTCAGGTGCATATAAAAATATAGAGACAGAACGAAAATTTGACTGGTAATCTGCCAAATCACTTTCTGAGCTCCCGCAGACAACACAAGATATGGAAAGTTACACTAACTACACTATAGATAAATTTTACTTATTGTTAAAAAAAAAATGTAATGATATATGTGTAGGTATATAGCTGGGACTGGAGAAAGTCCACATTGACCAGTTGGGAAAAACCTTTGTGTAAGATGCTGTAGAGGGGAGCAATCTGAAAATTTAAAATATTTTTTGTAATTGGAAATCCTAATAGCTGAACCAACAGGACCACTTTAAGATAGTCTTGATACATTGGTGAAGAACTAAAGGTGGTCTGGCCAACGGTCTTGCATAAGTTTACAGAGCAATTGATTAGCATCTGCAATTTTTTTCATGAATATCTAGTATTAGAAGAACAATAGTTTTATAGGCAAGACTTTCAAATAAGAACTCAAAAAAAAAAAGGATATTTATAATTATAAAAAAAATGTTAGATCAAAGATAACTGATACTAGGTACTTGCTTTCAGGAAGTGGAAAGCATTTGTGCATCTCATAACTAGATGTGTATTAAATTTGAAAGAATTGCTCTAAGACAGAGATTCCCAAAGTTCAGTTTCCCTGGGGTCAACATAAACAAGAACTGATTTTGTGAATCAATGAGGTCCAAAAACCCCCATTAATTAGCATAAGTTCTTATTAAAAAAAAAAAAAAAACAAGTTACTGTTAAGATGTGTTACATGCACCCACTTTTTAAGTATCATTGTTGCATAAAAAAAAAAAAAAACTGAGAATAGGATTTTATTTTAATAAGTTAGTAATCTGAGGTATCAGTTTATTTCAGAGAAAGGAGTCTCTTGCACAGAATAGTTTGGGAATCTCTGGCCTATGATATCTTAAAGGAAATAATCTGAAAACCTTTATCTCTTTATAAAAATCTGTCTGATAGAAGCTGCCTTGGATGGGAGCAGGCTGCGGAGAATAATATCCCAATCAATACATACAACCTGGAGACTTTTACTTGGAGAAGATTTCATTATTGCTACAGCGATCCCCTGTAGGCTCTTGGCTTGAATGCAATCCAGTTTAATGGAAGCGGATTTATTGCAAGATTCCAATATGAAACAAGCATAGTTATAGTGGCTGCAAATGATGGCATCGTTATAGTTGTTTGGCAAGTAAAAATTTAAGCTTTATTGTTGTCATAGGTCATACTATCCTCATGGTCGAGTAACATTAATCTTTGTGTAAAAAATAAATTAGGATATCTTGCAAGGACCACTATGACCCATATTAGGAAATAAAAAAAAGAAGTGAATAATTTAGTTTTCATTAGAAAATAATTACCAAATGGAGTATTGTTATTTTTTTCTTCTTAAATGTTATTTTCCAAAGTTATGTAACTTGTATTGATGGCACATTTCACTGATCAGAAAGAGCATGAAATAACATAAATTTCATCAGAGCATAGTACAGAATACCTAAAGTAGATAGTGACAATAATGAAGGAGCAAATTTATTTCAGTAAAATTAAACTCTATTCCTTAATAAGTTAAGCATTCGTTTGCTTGAGTTATTTAGAATGCTATGAGATAATGTTGAGAGAGAGTACAATGTATAATTTCATTTAACAGTTCCACTAATCGCTTGCAGTTTTAGTTATTTATTATTTGTACAGGCCTATGGCTTCGCAACTGGGCCTTTGGGCCCGATCTTGGTTTGCAGTATGGTTTCTTGATTTTCGTAGGCCTATGTCTAGCACAGCTGAACTGTGGGTGGTCGACTGGTGCCTTTCAACGGAATACTTGTGGCAGCTTAGGGGGCCACATTTGACTATACAGTTCACATTTTTCATGGAATGCATAATTGCTACTCAAAGACTGTCAATATCCTAATACTATTGTTCATATTGGAGTGGTTTTGCACATTCTTGGAAAATGAAACTGCACAGCACAGCATCTCCTTTCGGTTCTCGCCAAAAACTCCGCAGTTCTAGTTAGTTTCATTGTGACACAGTGTTGTTGCTACTTGTCATTTCTAAAATATTGGTTTCCTCACCTCTAGAATATCAGGTAGTGCTTTGTCACTATTGAAATGGCAATAATAATGTGTAATAATTTCATGGTATCGATATATGAGAATGACTGTATTTTCCATCACTAATAATTTACAGAAATTTGTGTTTGTAATAGACGATGTAAGCGAATGTCATGGATGTGTATACATTTTATTTTTCAAGTTTATCTTTCAAGAGATTTGACATGAATATCAGGCTTACTTCGACGGCTTCTATGGTTGAGTGGGCTAAGCCTCTATCGATCGAGCTCTATGTGATTCAAGGGCTTGATTTGGCAAATTTCGTAAACAACTTTTCCGTTATTTGCTGCGGCCTCGATGTCTGGAGTTGGCTCTGGAGTGGCCCGCGGTATATTACCCATAGCTTGCTTAATTTGGGGATATATGGTATGTGTTTGTTAGTCTGTCTATTATTATTAGAATAGGTATTAGAAAAAAAAATACTGAAATTAAACTTAAATTTAACTTAATTTAAAAAAAATGCTTTCTGATATTACAAAGAATTAGGTATTCAGAATTTGGTTAATGTACTTGACACATAAATTCCCATAGGATGTATTCCATCGGTATTCTGATTGGAGATTGAATGGAGCACATAAGTGGTGAATAACATGGGAACATTGTTTTGATTGAGTTTTAGTGGCACAACAAGCGCAACCTGAAATGACAAGATTAAATTCACATGATTGAAGTGAAATCCAACACGCACTATGGAGGAAAGGGCAACCACAACTTGCTACACCTGTTGTCAGTTCCGGGACTGGGGGACTACTGGCCCAGGCAAGAAGGGATGTGGCAGAGCAGCGGTCAAGAATGTTCATCGGTGTCCATGTCGACCTACCGGGAGTACCTCGCAGACATCTGGTGAGCAGATTCCTTTTTATTTGGTTGTGGATGATCTTGTTCTTTAAAAAAAAAAAAAAAAAGGGGTAATTTGACAAACTGGCAACTACGGTGCCGACAAACCTTGTTTATCCAAGTGGTACAGGTGGTAGAAATATTCAATTCACTACTCAAATGAAAAGTGATGTAATTATAATTAATGAACAAGATACTCTACAATCAGAAGCATGTAATCAGCATATGTAATAGCAGCAAGCGTGGTTACTGATTGCATTCGCCGGACAATCCACAAACGAACTGGTCGGTTCTGGTCACGAAGAGTGTCATTCGGACGCTACACCCAATAGGGTTAGTTTGATGAATGCACTCGTCCACTCCAGAAAGTTTTGGGGAGTGGCATTGGGCGCTATAGGCAGCGCAGTCAGTATGATGAACGCATTCCACCAGGTGGAAGGGGACAGTGAACTGGACCAGTTTAGAAGTCTGTGGGGAGTTTTATCCAAGACGCTACACCCTACAAGGTTAGTTTGAAGGATACACTCCGCCACATTCAGAGGCAAGTGCCATTCAAGACGCTACACCTAACAAGGTTAGTTTGAAGAATACACCCGCCGTGCTATTCAAGACGCTATACCTAACAAGGTTAGTTTGAAGAATAGACCGCGCCGTGCTAATTCAAGACGCTATACCTATCAGGGTTAGTTTGAAGAATACACTTCGCCGGGTTACAGTGTCATCCGGGCCACACCCTGAGGGGTTGGTTGAGAGGATTCACTCGTTCGGTCCAGACGTTGGTTCAATAGACCAAAGGGATAGTGACATCCGCGCCATGCCCCGGGGGGATGGTGGGAAGGATTCACTCGTACGGTTCAGACGTTGGTGCGACAGACCAACTGAGAGGAGCCCAGATCGGGGCCCAGACACGGTGCGGATTGGTTGAAAGAATCATTTACCCAGTTTGACCACTTTATTCCGGGGGTCTTCGTGGTTGGGGTCGGGATTACGCTTGCTGCACTCGCTAAATGTAGTTATTGTTAGTTGCATGTTCATGAAAGCAAATTTAGATTTAAATGGTCCATATAGAATGATATAATTCCTGTCAGTCATGTATCAGTCGAAGTCAATGTTAATAATGATGACAATGAGATGAAATTTCGGTGTGATCTCTAGTGAAGTACTTTATTGGCCATGTTGAGAAAAGAGTGTTAGAGGTCCGGTTTGGGGTGTAGTCTAAACAGACAGTATGAGCATTGAGTCAGAAGCAGCTGGACTCAAGTGAGAGTAATTGCAATTGTTGATTGGTCGTGGCAATAGAGGTCCTACCTTGAGAGGTTTAAAATTAAGAAGTTTTAAAAGTTATATTGTATTGGTTTTATAGAGAACAGAAAGGACTGTGATACATGGCTCTGGCAAATAATTTTGTGGTTCTGGTTTATTATTCTTTGGGTTCAGACTAATGATTTTTATAGCACAGAATAATAATTTGAGTAATTTGAGTATTCATCATTTGTCAAATTTCTAGCACTTAAGAGTTGTCATGCATAAATCATTAAATTATGATATCATATTTGAAATAAAGAGTCTTGCAAGAGTTCAAAAAAATCTTATATTATTGAACATTACAAAGTTAATTCAAGTAGAGTCATCCAGTAGTGGCAGGATGGACGAGCGGATGTCCTGGTGATTGGAATTTGTTTGTTTCAGAAATACAGTAACGCCCGAGGACGGTCGCTTGTCAGTCTGGCCGTGTCGGCGAGCCATCGCCAAGGATGATTTATGTTGACACTTGCAATGACACTTTAGCGGAGTGTTGCATATCTATGGTTGCAGGCGACCACAATAATAACCGAGACGGGTCGAGACATGTTTTTGGGGTTGTTGATCAAAAATAGTACAATTAACATTGGATACGAGATGGTGTGGTCGCTGGGGCATCGAGCGTGCAACAAATCGCTATTATCAAAGTGCATTGTGATTTAGAAAAGATGACTGGCATTTAAACAAATGTAACACTATATTGGCAATGATCACGAAAGATGTCAACTCCATGAAGACACCCATATACATTATGCCATACCATGATAACTTCTGATGAATAGGCTCGTCATGAGCTTATACGGCTCTGACGAGCTTACAAACTTATTTGTTTGGCTATATTTGTCTGTCCCATGGAAATGACGATGGTACGAAGAACCTTAAATAAATTATCACAATTTGAAAAAAAGAAATTATGTATGTTAACTTACGAGACGATGGGGATGAAGTGGTTGATCTGCCAGTGACGGCAGCAACTGGCACCTTCTGGCTGGCAGTCGTGGCTGCAGTACTTAAAACACGGTCACGCGCAGTGCTCTCATGCACTTGCTTGGCATGTCTGCAAAGTTGGTATGTAAGAGATTATTGAGTCATTAACTAAAACATCTTTACAACAATAGTGAAAAATTGGGTTGTATGTATTTTTTAATGCCGAATAATAAAAAATCACACTAGAAATTTTAAAAAAAGTATTTGTGTACTTATGTACACGCATTAGAAGTTATACTTCTTTGGTGTAACAAGATAAAAATCTTTTCAAAAATTTTATCTTTCAGCTTATTAATTAGAAAAAACGACACTAACAATAGAAAAACTAAAATGTTGACTATAGCTAATTTCAGGGTGTTGACTTTTCGTGTGCGCGCGCATCGTTACAATTTACTCTCATCATTTTTCAATAACGCGCCAAAGGCAGTTATAACTTCAAAAATATTTAGACATGGGTTACCTTATCATTTAGGGGTACCAAAATAGAAGTTTGGGCGGTTCTCAGACCTACCCGATATGCACACAAAATTTCATACAAAACGTTCAGCCGTTTTCGGAGGAGTTTAAAAACAAACACCAAGACATTAGAATTTAATATATTAGAATAATAATAGTAATAATATAATTACATTTAATTTGTAAAATTTCAAAGGCAAACTACTTGCAACATATTCTTATTAAAATGCACAAGGTAAAATATAAATTATTGTAATATGTAAAATTTATTTTAGACAATTGTAATTATTACTGCTGAAAACATAACTAGTTCGAATGAAGGATTTGCACATTTCATACAAAAATTTCTAACAACACAAAGAAAAAACAGTAAGAGGGGATGATTTTATAATATAAATGCTATTATGTAAATTACACAATTTTTTTACAAATAGGACTCTTAATAATAAACTTAATATATTAACTTACTAAATTAGCCCAAAAATAGGGGTGTAGCCTTGTATAAATTCACAACAAGCTGAATATTTACACACACATAAGGGATAACACTCTAATGAAATCCTGAACAGTCCCCATTGATCCTGTGTGTGTATTCAAGGTCAAAGGTTGTAAAAGTGGGTCTTTGGGTTTTGTAGCCAAACACTATAGGTGCCAATGTTTCCACCTAAAACGGCTCAAATTTGTACCCTGTTCCAAGAGCCACCACATATTTGCACCATTTGAGTTGCTCGGCAAAGGTAGCAGTCCAACTATAAATATATATATATATATATATATTCTTTACATAGTATAAAACCAATTATTTTATTTTTCCGCATCTGTCTGTCTAAATCTGTTAAGTCCTCCTAAAATACACAACAGATTTTTAGGCAGTTATCACTACCACTTGGGTAATTTCTAAAGGAAGGTTTATATATATATTATCTTTTCCCTTGACCACTCACTAAATTGCTAATTAAGTTTTCAGGTAAGTAGAATAGACCTACTTACAGGAATTAAACCAGCAGTGTTGCTGCAGGGATAACTTTGGTTGATACATAGACATATTAATATATATAGTTAAAGAGCTTAGATTATCAGTGTAGTATCATATTCACCTCAAAATAGCAATAACATCTCCCATTCTGACAATACCCATGTCCTTCAAATATTCCTTATTCAGATCTAAAAGCATGTCACTCTGGATTCTATTCTCTGTAAATGTGAGGGCATATGTGGCACCCACATCTGAAGGGATGCCTGCAGCCGTGAAGAAGCTCACCCACATTGCTAATAATAAAATTTTGTTCATTATATTCAGTAGTATATAAAAATCTATCTCATATTAAATATGTAAAATGTCATTGTAATAAACTTGTAATTTTACACCTGAAATAACATGAATTTTGGTATCAGAACTTTCCTTTAGTGTTACAAGTTTGCTTTTGTATCTCACAACAGTAATCTAATGTATAAGATAGTAATAAACTATTTTCTCATCATCATCATCATCCGAGCGTTAAATCCCGGTTGCGTTCGGAGCGTTCACTCCGACGCCCAGGGTCCGCTTTCCTACTTTTTCTACTCCACTTCGCGCGGTCTTCAGCATCCCCCGTTTTGAGACCATTGGCACGCATGTCATCCTTCACGACGTCAAGCCAGCATTTCTTGGGCCTTCCCCTTCGACCGGGACCTGGCGGAGGTGGCATGGCTAGACATTTGTTCCCCACGTAATTAGCCGGTCTGCGTAAAACGTGGCCGTACCAGCGTAAGCGACACTCTTGCAGTTTGTCTGCTATGTCACGGACATGAAGACTGCCACGGATGCGGGAGTTCCTGACCCGGTCTTTCCGCGTCACTCCACACATCCATCGCAGCATATTCATCTCCGTGACACGCAGCTCTTGCTTGTGTCGCTCAAGTACAGGCCACGCTTCACTGCCATACAAAAGGACAGGTCTGATGATGGATTTATAGACCTGTCCTTTTAATTTGACCGGCATTTTGGGGTTACAAATGACACCTGTCACCTCACGCCACTTGGCCCAAGCTGCTGTGATACGGGCCTTGACGTCGAGGTCGATATCCCCGGACGCACTAAGGACAGATCCCAAGTACTTAAACTGATCCGTGCGCTCGACCGTATCTTCGCCTATGCGCACGGATGTGGGATCTGTAGTGTTGCAGGCCAAGTACTCAGTCTTCGCCACATTTAGTTTCAAACCGCCGTTCTCTAGCGACCTCTTCCACGCATTTACACGTCCCACCAGACGCCCCCTGTCCGAATCTGCCAGCGCGATATCGTCAGCATACATGAGCAACCATGGAGGTTGCTCATGCGCATCTCTGATGCTGTTTGACACTTCGTCTAATATCACGCTGAACAGAAACGGGCTAAGGACCGATCCCTGGTGCACGCCTATAGTGATGGGGAAAGGTGTAGTGTCGCCAACAGCGGTCCGAACTATGGAATCAGAATCCTGGTACATATCTCGGATAATGTCAATATAGGTTTCTGGCACCCCTTTGGACCTCAGTGCCCACCAGATCATCACGCGAGGAACACAGTCGAAGGCCTTCTGCAGATCCAAAAACAGGAAATGCAGAGGGGTATTCTTCGTCCTGTATTTCTCCATGATGATCCTTAGGGCAAAAACAGGGTCCATGGTTCCATGCCCAGGACGAAACCCATATTGACATCCCGAGATAGTGCACTCCTGCCGGATCCGAGAGTCGATTATGCGCTCAAAGAGCTTCATGGTGTGGGACATTACCTTTATTCCGCGGTAGTTTTCGCACTCCTGCACCGATCCCTTACCTTTGAAGACTGGAGTGATAACACTTAGTCTCCATTGGCTTGGGATGTTCCCGGTGAGGAGTATACGGTTAAAAAGGTTTGTTAAAATGCCCACACCACGAGGACCCATCGCCTTCCAGGCTTCGATGGGGACTCCATCGGCTCCGACAGCTTTCCGATTCCGCATGCGGCGAAGAGCCCTATGGACTTCATCAGGCGTTATCGGTGGCACTAGTCCTTGATTCGGAGGGAGGTCCGGTGGCTGTACCTCTTTGTGCTGCTTATTTAGCAGTTCGTGGAAGTAAGAGCGCCATCTCTCCTTCACCGCGAGGTCCTCGCATAACAGGTTGCCGCCAGGATCTTTAACACAGCGGCACTTGGAAATGTCCTGTGCCGCTTTGATCCTGGAACGTGCCAACTTATAAATGAGCTTCTGCCCCTCAGACGATTCCAACTAATCGTACAACGATCGAAAGTGGTTACGTCTGGCTCTGGCTACAGCTCTTTTAGTGGCACGTTTTGCGGCCCTGTATGCGTCGTGATCTTCAGGAGATCTGGACGCTTGCCACTTTTTAAACAGGGTTTTCTTCACCCTAACCTCCCTCTGGACTGTGTCGTTCCACCACCAAGTTTCCTTGTCACACTTGCGACCACCCTTAGACACACCCAGCACTGCATTTGCCGCTTTAGTAATGGCTGCTTGGATCTTATCCCAGTGGCTCTGGACTAATTCGCTGTCAGCTCCGACACACATCTCGACGGATGCTGAAGCGAACTCCTGGGATTTGCCTTCATCAAGCAGCCACCATCTAATTTGGCGTCGACAATGCTCAACGGGTTTGTCTTTGGGTTTCACGCAGAGGTCCATGACAAGGAGACGGTGTTGTGCAGTGAGACTCTCTCCGGGTATGACCTTGCAGTTGGCTACTTTGCCGATGTGGTGTCTCCTGGTGAGTAGGTAGTCGATCTGGGTAGCATGCCTCCCGCTCTTGTAGGTGATTAAGTGTTCGGATTTCTTTTTGAAATACGTGTTCGCGATGGCAAGATCGGCAGCCGCACACATTCGGAGGATATCTTCCCCCTCTGCGTTACGGCTTCCGTATCCAAAGCCACCGTGAACACGCTCAAATTCCTCCCACTTCTCACCCACATGACCGTTCAGATCACCACCCAAAACGACTCCCTGTGATAACGGGATGCTACGCAGTACATCACCGATGTGATCCCAGAACCTCATTCTATCAGTGTCGCTACAACCAGCGTGTGGCGCGTAGGCACTTATCAAATGGGTCACAACCCCTTCGATAAGAACCGACACGACCATAAGCCGGTCGCTGAAGCGTTTCACCTCTAGAATGTTGTTCTGGAACTCCTCGGAGAGCACTACAGCAACCCCATTTTCCCCACCAGGCGCACCAGTATAGATCAGCTTGTAGCCATTCCCAATGAACCGGGATCTGCAGCCTTTCCACCGAGTCTCCTGCAGGAACGCTACGGCCACCCTCCGCCTGGAGAGTACTTCGGCCAACTCCCTTGCACGTCCGGTCAGCGTACCAATATTCCACGTCGCGAAGCGAAGTTTCCTGGTCTGGATGTGGACTCGCGTTGTTAGCCGTGCCCGCCCTTGACACGGTAGCCCTTGCCCACTTATCGCAGGTGTAGGGCGATGTGCCTGCGCGTCGTTTTGCGGCGACGCCCTAGCCATACCCAGCGTTCTTTTAAGTCTATCCATAAGTGATATGGCGAATTATGATTTTAGGTGTAGCGGCTGCCGCCCGACCTACACAACCCGTATAGGGAAACCAGGAATAGGAAGTGGTATGTGGGAAGGAGTAAAGGTGAAGGATACTAGGATGAGGAGAAGGTGGGACACCACTGTCACGGAGTAAAGGGGGGCAATGTGACAGTGGCCGCTCGGGGCCCCGGGGACGCATCCCCTTGTACCGCTTCCTGAACGGAGACAAGTCCAGGGCGGCACCCCCTGGGGGGTAATAAATAAACTATTTTCTATTGAAGGGGAAATAAAATACTGCATTTTAAAAAAATTAAAGGTTTCTGTACTGAATTGTTATAAATCTTTTTCTCATATGACATATTTCAATATTTAAACTGTTCGATCTTAAATTAAATAAAATAATAATTTGTCAACATAGTCCAATAGATATTGTACCAAAAATATAATGCTCTACATACTGCGTAAACACCACAGAACCACTGATATAGCGAGACTAATAATAACATAATCAAAATGTAGCATCACTAAAAATAAAATAAATATACTTTCTATTTATGATTTAAATATTAAGGGGATCGATATAATGATTTGCATATGCATAAAAAATTAAATAACAGATGCATAACTATGAAATACATAATATACTATGAAGCAGTTATAACCTTGAACAGTTTTTCGTTTTAAACAACTGAAGTAGAATTTAATTTTATTGTGTATAGTCAAAAATCAAACAACCTGTAAGATTAGAATCCATTTTGCTTGGTCCTGAACTCATGTTTCACAAAAATTACAAAGAAAATAAAAATAAATATCAAATTACACCAACACAGACATTAGCACATTAGCCATTTGACATTTCAGTTTCATTTGACATATTGAAAAAAAACTTACTTTTAAAATATTTATGGCTTGGCAACTAGGCTTTTAAGCCAGAAACATTTTTACATTTTGAATATTTTTCTAGAGATGTAGCCATTGTAAAATCCTGCTAATTTGCAGCTTTTCACAAAATAGCTATTCAAATTTGTTATTCACGATTTAGCTAACCAAATGTACAAAAAACCCGAAAACTGATGTTTTATTTGCTGATTGATGGCTATCAGCTAACAGCTGTCTTACTTTTTAGCCGGCTAACAAACTATAATCACTCGGATGAATCGTTTTTGAAATTTTGTTTGGTTACCACCGCTAATATATACTTTAGATTAAAGTATTACACCAATTCGTTTCGTAGTTAATACAAAAAGATAGAGCTATCAATGTCAGGTGTTGTGAAAATAAAATGTCAATAATTTCTTACAGCTACTTTAATATACGTATAGAAGACAGCCATGGAATTATTTCATTTAATCACTACTATTTAAAATAAAAATCACCACCCAATATTTTAGAAGGGACGATAAAATAATAGTACCGCGTTGTGTTTCCGTGGCAATTAGAACTTTGCATTATTAGAACTGTGAAATTATTAATAAAGTTCAATTTTACTCAAAAAAGTTCGCTCGTTTATCATTTACTACCTACTTTAGCTGTTTTGTATTATATAACAGGTTATCTCGAGTGAAATAACTCACTCATACACTTTAATGGCTTTTTACTTTCTTGTTACCGGAATCAATCAAATCAAATCATTTATTTGCGTAAAAACATGGTTAGTAAAAACATTGGTTGACAATATGTTATTTTGTTTCATACGTTTTGCCCTTTCAGGCATACAAAGAGTATTTAAAAGTTGAAATCAACTAATTAGCAATAGCAGTAACTGAATGGAATGAATAGTGATTTATTTTATATACTATTATTTAACCAGTAGTCAATGAAATGTGCCATCACTAATCATTTAAATAATCAATCTGTGGATAAATCAATTCAGCATTGCCAGATGGGGGGGATGCCTGCAAATTCGGGGCTTTTTCACGTCTGGGGGGAGATTCGGGGATAAAGATTCTTTGGGGGGACTTTCGGGGGGTAATATTTTGTTGTGAGAAATTTTGGAGAGATATTTTAAGTATCAATAATTCATCTACAAACACAATTCTCATCACTACAATTATTATATCTAAGTCACAATACGGTATTATTACTTTTGTCTTAGAATTATACTCTACTAGTGAATCACACTTCAATTCAATAGTTCATTTCAATAATCCTATTCATTAAAGTTCGTTCATTTACGTTAATTTTTTATTGTGCCGTCTCTACTCGTACGCGTCGTATAGGTTACTTTCCATTAGAGACTGACAATGATCCCGTTCACAACTGCGGTTTTTCCCGTTTCACTTATTTGCTGGCGTCACAATCGTAAACTCAAGTGGAATAGTTATTTAACGGACCTATTGATACGGGTCGTTGTGAGCGCCTCGTGAGGGAAAATGATGACGTCATTAGTGACGTTTTCGCTACGACGGTTTTGCTTTTTTCTTTCTCCTTTTTAAATAAGTAAAAACTATTTTGGGGTTTTTTTCTCCAAAAGCTTATATTTGGGGATTTTTTGGAAAAAAAATGGGGATAATTTATATGGTCATCTGGCAACGCTGAATCATTTTAAAATTTTTTGGGTTTTTTTTTTTTGGCGGGAAGTCGATCTTGGCGCGCGCTTTAAAATTTCTTTTAACATTTAAATTAATTTTATCCCTTATTTATTACGAAAAGCCCCTATTTTCATCTAATATTACAATTTACGGTCCCCCGTCATAATGGGGGCCCAGAGTGACGGGGCAGATGAACTTTCAGACAGAAAGCGAAAATACAAGAAGATCTCTGGCGTCTCTGATGAAGATAAGTATAAAATTTATTTCAAGAGTGGTTACACTAGACTGTTTTTGGAAAACTCGTCTAATGACTACACAGTTTACGTTGAATCTAAAGAAAAGGAAAAACTAGGCAATAAAAACCCCATTAAATTCACACAACTTTTAACTGAGAATGTTAAGGGCATTTCAAGTGTGTCCAGACTAAACGCTTTCAAATTTGGAGTACATTTTAATAAAGCTGCAGAGGCGAACAGCTTCTTGAAATTGGAAAACTTTCTGAACAAAAATAAGTTGCGAGCGTTCATCCCTGCTCATTTAGTAGAGAAGGTCGGCATCATCCGACATGTTCCTCACGAGTTGTCCAATGAAGAGATATACAAAAATATTTCATGTGATGCGGATGTTATATCAGTAAAAAGATTTATGAAAAAAGACGATGATAAGAAACTAGTACCATTGACTACCGTAGTAATTACTTTTTCATCTGCTACACTACCAAGTATGGTTTTCCTGAATAAATATCGATGTCCTGTATATAATTATATTCCTCCTGTCATCCAGTGCTTTAAATGCTTCAAATTTAATCACTCAGCCAAAGTGTGCAGAGGTACACAAATGTGCTCATCATGTGCTGGCGAACACCTTTACAAGGAATGTACTTCCGATATTATAGTATGCATCAACTGTGGCGGAGGTCATCTTGCCATTTCTCGGGAATGTCCAATTAAAAAACAAAAAATTGATCAGAAACGTTCACAAATAGTTAACCAAAGTAATACATTTGCCTCTATAGCAAAGACTGATAAGAATTTTCCTAGTTTAAAACCTAAGATAAATAACAGCTCTTCTGTAAATAACCCTGTAAATATTAATGTACCTAAAGCTAGTGTTTCATCTAGCAAAAAAGATTTTGTGTCGACACTAACCAACTTAGATGTAAAGCAAATTGCTAACAATGATATTATACTAAATGCTATTATTAAGTCCTTAGTAAAGTTAGGCAATACAAGTAATAATGATGATCCAATAACACACAAGAAAATAAAAGAAATATTTTTGTCAAATTTGATTTAATGGACACATATTTAAATTTATTACAGTACAATATACAAAGTTTACAGAGCAAAAAAAGCCTATTACAAAATCTATTAATTGAAAAAAATATAGATGTTTGCCTTCTTAATGAGACCTGGCTTAAACCTAATTCTATAGTTCCACATTTTCCAACTTATAATTTATTATATAAAAATTCAAAAAATTCCCATAATGGTGTTGCCATTTTGGTGAATCATCGTTTAAAGTATAAATTAATTAACACAATTTTCTCCGAGTCCATACAAAACATATGCATCACTGTAGAAACACAATTAGGACAAATAGCAATACTTTGTGTTTACAGCCCACCAAGTAACAGATTTGATTCCTCAAAGCTAAGAGATCTAATCAACAGCATACCAAAGCCATGTTTAATAATGGGTGATTTTAATGCTCATAATATAGCTTTTGGATGCCATAATGATAACAATAGAGGTAGATGTTTGTATAGCATTATTGATGAATTTGACTTGTGTGTTTTAAATGATGGTTCGCCAACAACTGTCCCATACCCCAATAGACAAGCTTCAGCAATAGATCTTGCTCTTGTTAGTCCGTCACTTGCTCATTTATGCAATTGGTATGTTCATGATGATCCCATGGGTAGTTATCACCTTCCAACATTACTTGAGATAAACATTCAACCTTCTATGTATGATCTGTCACCTGCTGTGAATCAAGAAAAATATATTTATAGTCGGGCAGATTGGGATATGTATTATAATTTATCAGAAAATCACTTTTCACAAATAGATTTGATAAATGATCCACCCATCACCTCTTACAATAATTTTGTAAATGCACTGTATTCATTGAGAGATAAAACCATTCCTAAATATAAGACAAGTTCTAATACACTTGTCAGAAAGCCAGTACCATGGTGGAACAAAAACTGTAATAAAGCTGTTCGTGACTCAAAAAATGCATTAAAGTATTACTTTTCTAAACCCACAATAGAAAACTGGATGAAATATAAAAAATTAGATGCAATTAAAAAAAGAGTATTAAAAGAAGAAAGAAATCTATCTTGGCAAAATTTATGTAGTAGCTTTAATAGATTAACACCAGTCTCTCGAATATGGGGTTACATTAAAAAATTTAAAAAGATAGGTACTAATAGAAATAGACATCATAATGATGAGTGGGTTTTAAGTTTCCTCAATAATTTAGCTGATACGACTGCAGTTGACAGGACTAGGCTTGATTATTTGTTTGCAAATTCTGCTGAAAATGACATGAATATATTTCTTAAGAACCAATTCACTATAGAAGAATTAAAAATATCCATTAAAAGTAGAAGGGATACCACACCGGGATTGGATGACATACCATACATGTTGATTAAAAAATTACATTTAAATGCATTGTTAATATTACTTAATATTTATAACAGATTATGGGAAGAGTTGATAGTGCCAGAGTCATGGAAAACACAATGTGTTATACCCATTTTAAAACCTAATAAGCCTGAAAATAATGCTTCTTCTTATAGGCCCATTTCTTTATCATCTTGTTTAGGTAAACTTTTTGAAAATATGTTGAAAATAAGATTAGATTACTTCATTGAATCCCACAGCTTGATTCCTGATATACAGTTCGGCTTTAGAAAAGGCAGAAGTTGTGCTGAAAGCTTTGTACATTTACTATCAGATTTGAGGCAGGTTAAATTAAGTCATTCTCATGCTGTATGTGTCTTTTTAGATGTGAAAGGTGCTTTTGACAATGTAAATTTAGAGGAACTTATTCAAGTATGTCATGATGCTGGCTTACCAACACACATCCTAATGTGGCTTTATTCCTTTTTAAATAATAGAACAGTTTTTGTAAAGTATAACAACAAAATACATGGGCCTAAATCTGTGAATAAAGGCACAATGCAGGGGGCAACCTTATCTCCTTTACTTTATAACTTGTATGTTTCTCAGATATTAACTTATGTAGAAGCAACAGATGTACATATTTTACAATTTGCTGATGACTTACTTTTATATAGCATAAACCAAAACATAGAAAGAGCAACAGCTAGTATTAATAATGCTTTAACGCAACTATACAACTATTATCATCATAAGCTTAAATTAGATGTTAGTCCAGAAAAGAGTTCAGTTTTAATTGTAAGTAAAAATTCAAATGTTATAAAGGATGTTAAGATTTTTTATGACAATGCAGAAATACCAATAGTTCATCAACATAAATTCCTTGGAGTTATTATTGATGATAAATTAAAATTTGATAAACATGTCAAACACATAAGTAAAAAGGCTCTAAATGGAATCAACATATTGAGATATTTAGCAGGAACTTACTGGGGCTCTGATCCCATAGTTTTGAGTATGTTATATAAAAGTATAGTTAGAAGCCATTTCGATTACAGCAGTTTAGCTTACATGCATGTTAACAGCACCTTACTGAAAAAATTAGATGTAATTCAAAATATGGGACTAAGACTTATTTGTGGAGCTATGCGTTCCACACCAATTAATTCTCTAGAAATTGAAACATGTATACCCCCATTGATTCTTCGTAGGTTGATGTTGGCTGAGCGGTTTTTCTTGAAAGTTCTAGCATCAACTAACAGTCCTTTGCATAAGAAATTAATAATACACCCTCAAATCACTCTTACAATTTCTCCAAATAATTTAACTGCTGCCTCTTTGATTAATGGAACTTTACCAGAAATACCAATATTATTTAAACATGTTAAAGATAATTCTAAAAACTTAAACCAACATGATATTTGGCCTGTCTATAAAATTCCTTTTAATAGTCTTATCAATAGTTCTACTAACATCCATTTAGATACAGTGCACAATAAATTTGATTTTTTGCAATTTAAGGATGATAGACCAACACATTATACTATATATACAGATGGGTCTAAAACAAATCAATATGTAAAAGCAGCATATTATGATCCACAAACTAGTTACACCAAGTGCATTAAAATAAACATAAATTGCAGTATTTTTACTGCCGAATGCTATGCTGTATATTGTGCATTAGAATATGTAAATAATTATGTGAATAATGTACATAGTATCCTGATAGTTACAGATTCTAGGAGTGTTCTAAGCGCAATAGAAAATGTAAATATATCTTTTAAACTAAATTATATATTGTATGATATTAGAAATTGTATAAAAGAGCTGTATAGTAAGAATATACATGTAGAATTTGTGTGGGTACCTTCACATAGTGGCATTCCTGGGAATGAATTAGTTGATACTGCAACAAGGTCAGAGCATGACGAAGACAAGTCTGAACTTTTAAAGGTTCCATTTACTGATTACCACAGGCATTTCAAAGAACTTAACCGGCACTTGTGGAAAGATCACTGGAGGATAACCCTAGAAAACAAAGGCAAATGGTATGCTGAGATACAGAAAGACATACCGGTAAAACCATGGCATTATAACTTCAAAGACATAAGCAGAAGATTTACTAGCATAATAACACGCATGCGGCTAGGGCACTGTTTGACCCCAGCTCATTTGAACCGAATTAATATATTTGATAGTAGCCGTTGCCCTAACTGTAACTCCAGAGATGCTGATTTGGACCATATTATTTTTAAATGTTCAAGTTTTAATATGCAAAGATTGATTTTAGTAGCTGAAATTTGTGATTGTGACATTTCTGATGCAGACAATGATAGCCTCAACTTATTCAGTGACAGTGAAAGTCCACAAAGTGTTCCCCGCCGTGTACAGGATCTATTAAAACACAAACGTTACTATAGATCATTGTACGACTATATTTGTAACACAATAGGAAAAATTTAATTTGTTTTGTGTTTACAGTGTAAATAAGTTTTTTTTTGTTTGTTTTTAGAATGTATTGTACTTACTTGATTACTTGATAAGGGTTATATAATATGTAAATAATTATGTAATAAGTAGATAAGTTATATTAGTTAATATTTTTTCTTGTATTAGTGTAAATTCTTTTTAACATGTTTCCGACTGAAAGACTTTGTATCTATGGTCATGAATAAAATAAAAAAAAAAAAAAAAAATTAAAATTTTTTGGAGTTTTTGGCGGGAACTGAAAGGAGACGTTGTGCTGTGCAGTTTTATTTTCTAAAAATGTGTATAATTACTCTAAAATAAACAATAGTTGCAGGATATTGATAGTTTTTGAGTAGAAATTATGCGTTTTTGTGAGAAATGTGAACTGTATAGTCAGATCTGATCTTTCGAGTTTTCACAAGAACTCCGTTGAATGGCGTCGGTTATAGACTGCAATACAACTGCGCTACTATACGAAGACCTATTAATTAACATGTTTCCGACTGAAAGACTTTGATTCTATGGTCATGAATAAATTAATAAAAAAAATAATTAAAATTATTTTTGGGTATTTATGGCGGGAACTGAAAGGAGTCGTTGTGCTGTGCAGTTTTATTTTCTAAAAATGTGTAAATTACTCTAAAATAAACATTAGTGCAGTTATAGGACATTAATAGTTTTTGAGTAGTAGTTATGTGTTTTGTGAGAAGTGTGAACTGTATAGTCAAATGTGGCCCTTTGAGTTGTCACAAGAACTCCGTGAATGGCACCGGCTGATTACCTACAACAGTTCATCTGTGCTATACATAGGAAAATGAAGAAACTATATTGTAAATTAAGATCTGGTTTAAAGGTCTAGCTGCGAAGCCATAAATCTAAATAAATAAATAAGTTATTTTGGGCTAGAGGCCTAGGATAGTATCCATATTCCATAGTAGCACAGAGTACTTTATATATACTGATACATAGTAGTTTCATAATTTTATAGTTTGTGGCCTAGGGGATATTTGAAGTTTTCAATATACTTTTTTTCCATGCAACTTAAATTAATTAGTACCGCAAGGTGTTTAAGCTCGTTTCTTCACTTTAATAAATATACGAACCGACAAGGTGAACTTAATTACTGTAGTTTAGTAATAGTTTTGAAATTTTAACCAATAAAGTTATTTTATTATTCTTATTTTAGGACTTACGAGCATTTTAAAGTCAAGAAAAATGTCTGCAGGACTATTGGAAGATGTTCCCAAAGTAGATATTGACCCAAACGGCGTGTTTAAGTACATATTGATTAAAGTATACGAAACTAAAGAAAATGATGTTGAACCTTCAATAATTATAGTCAGGGGATACCAAAGATGCAACTATCATTCTGATATCTACGATGAGGTGAGTTACGCTGCATTTATTTGCCATTTCGCTAGCATATGTTATATACTTATGGGATTTCCTTCCACACTCCTCTATTCTTACATACATCTTCTGTCATTCCACATATCATCATTTCGTCCTTCACACAATCTATCCATTTTTTTGTACATTAGTATCCATCCATCTTGTAGATTAACAATTCACCATTATAAGTAATATTTTTCCAAGAAAGTCTTATATGGGTTGCAATTTAAGCCAGGGTGGTGTGAGATTAAGGGTAATTTGAGTTTAGGGGTATAAATATGCCTTATTTATAGCTACTAAACCTGTTATTTGGGATAGGAAACAATTTTTTAAGACCCACCCACAAACAATTTTTTAATGAACAATGGGATAAACAAAAATACATTAGATAAAAAAACAAGGTTGTCACTTTCATTGATAAAAAAGTGTGATTTGTGTTTATGAATACACTTGCCCTTTATATATAAACACTGCTTTGAATAAGTTATTATAATTTTAAAGTTCACATGATTAATAAATCACAGTTGTTTCATTTTTTCTACTTTACATCTTGTCAAACAGAGTATTGAGATGCCATTATGATATAAACTAATGAATCAATATGCTAACAATAGCAATCTGTAAATATGGAAAACAGTTTATTTTCCTTATATATTGCTAGTTAACACATGTCAACAATGATTTTTGAGGATTTCTCTTGATTTCCCTGGGATCCACCCATCAGATACTGACATGGTGACTATGGGATTGATTCTGGAGTATACTCTTGATTTTATAAAGAATGGAAATTGGTCCACAATGGAGAAAGTGAGTAACAAACATACAAAAAAAACAACATATAGATGAATTGAGAATGTCCTCCTCCTTTTGGAAGTCGGTTAAAATGTACTATAAGTTTATATTATTTTACGTGTAAATTTAAATATCTTTTTCAGTAAAATATAATTAGCTGCTAGTCTAAGAATAAAGATGTTTTTTCAGGTGCAAGGAAAACTTCATCCCTTGGATTGCGAGCCTCTCGGAGGAGGAAGAATATCCCATGATTCAGAAAATAAAAAAATTCACATTTATGGTTATTCACAAGGTTATGGCAAAGCAGACCACGAAATTACTGCTAAACTTATCAAAGAAACATACCCCAGTTATGCAATTACTGTTAGTGATGAAGGGTATTAAGTTTTATTTATCTATTCAGCAATAAAGTTTAATAATTTATTTAAATTTTTATTTTATTTGAAGGTTAATAAATTGTTTAAAGATTTAAATTTCAATAAATGGCAATAAAAGGCTAAAAACAAAAATGGTAAAACTAGCAGTCTTATTCATATAAGCTGAGTAACTTTGTAGGCATCTTTGAGGTTATTATTTACTTAAGCAACCTACAAAACTTACTTTAACTTGAGACCTCTATTAGTTCATTGAATACATTTGGCAATAGGTGCTAATTACAGCTTTACACTTTCGTGTCTTTCATCAGTACTAAGACTACATTAATCATACGCAGTATCCTATATAGTAGTCTGTGATTACATTAATGTCTAGGTTTTAAAATAATCTTCAATCATTAACAAAGCCCTGATGGCAAACGCGCAGTTTCTTAGCAGCTTTTAAAAAAACTATGAAGTCTTCAATTTTAAATTCCCGCCAAAAACGTTAAATTCATAACGACTGCGGTCACCAACAGGGCGTTCCATCAGGGACTCACAACGACCACGTTCACGACCGCGATTTTTGCCGTTCCACTTGCTTGCGGACGTTACAATCCTAAAAGCTGGTGGAACGGGTTATGGGGCGTTGATATCATTAATGTCATACGCAAATGTCATTGGTTGATATGAAAATCGCGCCTTTTTCAATGTGTAGGGTTGACTAATTTATGTTAAAAATATATAGCTATTTATACAAAATGTCCTTAATGGGTCAATTGGGTATCGGCTACTTCATCGCGGTAATCATTTAGAAGAAAGCAATTCGCCTAGCTCAGTTGAAGAGTGGACGTTAAGTTTATAAAACGTAATACTAAAAAACGTGATCTCAGGCCATGTATTACACAATATAAAAATATAGTTGATCGTTATTCAGATGAAGAATTTAAAAGCCACTTTAGACTTTCAAGAAATACATTGAATTATCTATTTATCTATAGTTTTGAATTCTGAGTTATAACTCTTTCGTATAATTCTGCAGCAAAAGCTATGTCTACAAACAATGAATTTCTTATTAATTATATAATTATATTCAAGTCAACAATAATGAAAACTGATTAGAAATAAATTATGTAAATAAATGTTAATAACAAATAAAGGAAAATGATAGATAGCTGTTCAAAATACATTAAAATTAATTTTACAAAATTAATAAAGAAAGATATTTTTTCATTCGCCATCTTTGTTTCAAAATTCGCGCCTTTGTCAATATATTGACAAGCGAGAATTAATGCTCTGTGGTCAACGCCCGCTTCGACCCACCTTTTGACATGGGTTGTTGCGGGCGTTGTGTGATCGAAAATGATGACGTCATTAGTGACGTTTTCGCCACGACCGCAACGCTCGCGGTAGCCTTGTGGAACGGCTAACTGAGCATTTTGGGCGTTGTGCGTTACTGGTGGAACGCCCTACAAGTAGAACTGTTGTGACAAACAAGAACACGTAGACCGTAGTTGTGAGCTACCAACGGAACGTGCCAATTGTTTTAAAATCAATGCCAATAGTATTGAAGATAATTAAGAAAACATGAATGACGTTGACATTAATTTCTATATAAAACGTCAAAATCCACAACCCAAAACGCTATTTATTTGTGCTGTATAGGTTATGTTGAAATTCTTTTTATAAGTAAATCATTTTTAAGAAATAATGGCCAATTTTACCACAGATGGAAAGATTTGCATTGAAAGACAGATAAAAGTACCTGATTTAAGTGAAGGACAATGTCGTGATTTACTAACTCGTTTTGATGTAGATGAAACTTGTATATGGATAAAAGAAAACAACCATTTGAAGGTAAATATTTATGTGTATACAAATTGAGGCCCTGTAAATTATCTACGTTGTTATTCTGTTACCTATTACAATT
The DNA here is from genome assembly GCA_012273795.1 of Dendrolimus punctatus. NCBI lineage: Eukaryota > Metazoa > Arthropoda > Insecta > Lepidoptera > Lasiocampidae > Dendrolimus > Dendrolimus punctatus. The sequence continues at coordinate 23,470,474 of CM022528.1, read as the reverse complement.
TATTTATATTACATTGACTTTACTCAGATTTGCCTTCAATTTCCCGACGACTTGTTAGGTGTAAGTGCTAAAATTTATGAAGAAATCAAGAAACAGATCGATGTCGACCTTTATATACTCGGTGACACGTCTTATGCAAGGTAATTCATTACATTGCAATAGTTTTAGTACACTTATACAATATAAATATTACCATACTACATGACATTTTATTGATTCAGTTATATAAAATAAACATTCCCACGGGTAGCTTTTGCTTGAAAACACCGTCTTTTATGCAAATAGTATGTTAAAATTGCAATACCTCAGAGTACAGGATCAACATCATCATAATATTATTTTTGTGATTAATTTGTTTTACCCGATTTTCAGTTGTTGTGTAGATTCAGTTGCAGCAATGCATGTCCAAGCTGATGCAGTGGTGCACTATGGTCACAGTTGTTTTACCAAAACAAATATCCCAGTGTTCACAGTACTACCTAAGAAGGTTTAAATATAGAGGACATATTCAACATTTTAAATGAGTCTTTTAACAATGATGAAAAAGTTCAGGTCTGTTTATTCTACGATGCAGAATTTGAACATTGTAAAGGTAATATAATATTATGCTAATATATAAAGCTGAACAGTTTGTTTGCTTCAAGCTCTAATTTCAGAAACTACTGGTGTGATTTGAAAAATTCTTTCAGTGCTAGATAGCCCATTTATCAAGGAAGGCTATACTATATATCATTACACTAAGACCAATAAGAGCAGAGCAACAATGAAGATGTTTCAAAATGGCTTTTTTTAAACTATTCCATATGAAAAATAATTTTCATGCTTAATATAAGTGTACTATAATTAATAAAGTTCTAATAATGTATTCACTAAAAATGATATTTTAAATCAAAATTAGGGTGGGGTAGTTATAGGGTACTTTTATTTATAACCAACCTAATTTCACTTTGTATCACAAATAACACAAGTATCTCATATCTATATGGCACCCCAAAATGAAGTCAAAATAATATAGAAATATATAGGTCACCTCAAAGAGATTGCTTTGACCAGCAAGCAATGTTTACCCAAAAATTTATAGTAAATGTGCACTTTTGCAATTGTTTATTGTGACGAGCAAGTGTTATCTATTTATCTAATTAATATGGGTAACATTTTTACTTTTAAACCACATCTAGGAATTGTCTGCTATACCAATATAAAATGCTAATGCAATCCATAATGTTATAAAAGCTATATTATATATACTGATCCTTAAAATTGGTGGTAATATAATCAGTTGTAATATTTTGTAGAAATACTAGGGTTATCTGAGTGGCACATATACTTCATACCTTAAGGGACCACATGTCGTGTATTTAAAGCATATTTCATATATTTAGTATCAGTCAATATTCTTACGTAAATTTATTAGTATGGTTGATTTGAAGATATAAGTATTATAAACTGCATTTATAAACTTATTCCAGAATTGTTTTTGTAACACTCCACTTTTTGAGTGCAGCTTACTGGCATTGTTTCATGCTCAGTTTCCTCCACTATACATAGTCTAGATTATTTGAAATATAATTTAGAGTTTAGGTTTACTGTATAGTAATCAAATTTTTCTAACTACAAATGAGTAATAATACTATAACTATAAAGAGCTGTAAATTAAAAAAATTAACTTAAGTCTACTATTTTCAGATGAATTATCCCAGCGCTGGTTTAATGATTACCCACATGGTTATATTGCCAATGTACAAATAACAGACAAAGAAAACAGATTTTTAGGTAGAATCATAACCAATGGAAAGGGACATGAATATACCATAGATGTTCTGAAAAACTGCATTTGTATTTATGTGGGAGCAAAAGAACAGACTATGTTCAATTACATAGTGTCCATTCCAGGTACATTTGAATAAGATTTTTATAAAATTATAATATTAGCCCCTACATGTCTCACTGCTGTGCTCAGGCCTCCTATTATAAGGGGAATGGATGGTATACACACCACACTTGATGAAGGCGGCTTGGCAGGTTTGACACATCGGTTATCTCAAAGTGATGGGATGTGTGAGCTCCAGCACACAAAAAAAGTAATGATAGCATAATGTGGACATTATGCTATCATGACTTTTTTTATAAAATACAGAAGAATATTTGTATAAGACTGTAAAATCTATTGAGAACAAGCAAACCAACTGAACACACTCACATTTTTATTCAAGGGCTTTCCTTGCATTTTTACAGTCTCCTGCTATTATTACCAATTGCATCATCAAATAATGTTTGTAAAGCCAATTTGTCTTTCTCTAGTGAATGTAAACCAAAAAGTTATTGCCAGTTAAAATTAATTGAATTTTGTGGTCTTCCACAGCATTAGAATGGTATTACCTAAATTCAGAAACAATGAAATTGGAGCATAGAGAGGAAACCACCTGGTTCAAACGGAGAAGATATCTTGTAGAGAAATGTAAGGATGCAAATGTGGTTGGCATTCTTGTATGCAAATTGGCTGGTGATCAAACTAAAGATATAATTAGCAGAATGAAGAAGTTGTGCAAAGTGAATGGGAAGAAGAGTTATATTGTATCAGTTGGGAAACCTAATGTGGCCAAATTGGCTAACTTTCCAGAGGTAATTATATTATTATATCCTTTTTCGCAGCAATTTAATGTTAATTTGTAGCAAGTTTATTTCTCCTTCATGTTATTGGAAATTCATTTGTACAATTCATGGAAGAAGTGTAGTAATTGAAACTACATTATGACGGTTTTAAGCGCGGCATTTTAATCGATTTTTATTTCTATGTTTGGGCCACTGATAACCAAAAACAAATATTAATATTAAGAAGTTTGAGCTAGGGTAAATAATTTTAACATTATGCATTGACACTCGACATCTTTTGCCTTCCGTACGCTCTTAAAATCATTAAGGCGTAGTTTTAATTATGTGTGCTAGTTGCGAAAATACTCAATAATATTATTTTTCCATGATACAAACCTGTTGCACTTGATTAGTTATAAAGGAACTGATTTATTTAAGTGAATATATATTAGTTAACAATGCTGGCTCAGTGATTAAAGTTATTGTATCTTATATATAACAGCCCATAAATGTCCTACTGCTGGGCTCGGGTCTCCTATTATAGGGGAACAGAAAGTATACCTGCCACACCCATCCAAGGCGGCTTGGCGGGTTTGACATGTCTTTTATTGTGGATACTGTCCATTCTCAAAACGATGATGCCCATGCCCAGTGGTGGGATTACAAGTTACATTGATTACAACTTCAATTACCTTCGCAGATTGAAATCTACGTAATGATAGCCTGCCCTGAAAACGACTTGTACAACACCCGAGACTTTTACACGCCCATAGTTTATCCCTATGAATTAGAAGTGGCCTTGAATTCTAACAGGGAGCCATATTTCACCAACCATGTCGTAGATTATGACGAACTACTCCCAGGGAAGCGACAATATTGTGAAATAGATCATATTAAAGAGACTACAGATGTCAGTCTTATCACTGGGAAAATTAGAGAAACGAAAGTTGATAGCTGTGAAGGAAGCAGTATGGATCTGGTGGAAAAACAAAATTGGGCTTTGGAAAATATCGGGCATAATTTGCAAGAAAGATCCTGGAAAGGACTGGAACAGAAGTTAGGAGAGACTGAGGCCAAAAAAGCGGAGGAAGGACGCAGAGGTATTGCACTGCAATACAGTAATGAGCCAGAGTGAATTTTTGGTACAAATTTATTTACATTTGGGTTCTTACAAAGCCTGATTAAAAAGACTGGTTGTATAGACTTCATAATAAATATTGTGCAACTAAATTGTTGTTTTTTTTCAACAAAAATAATGAAAAAAAGGATATATTTTATTTTGTACCTCTGATTGAAATGGTTAGTAGTTTTATTCTGCATAAGCTTTTTAAGTATAACTAATTAGTGTTAAAAAATGTTTAAAAAAATTCAAGTGACACTGACATTTAATCTCAAGCGCTGTGTCAACTAAGTTTTCTAAAAAGCCAAAGTACCAGTTAATAATTTCAAATATAACAACAATAAAAAACAGTTCACATTTTATAATAGTACTTATACTATCTTTTTAAGGTCAATAATTGACCAATCATGCATGTACAAAATGCATTGAAAACAAAAATAATAAAAACAATTTCCTTTTTTAATTTTTTGAAAATTTAATAGTAACAGCAGAGTGAGCATTTAGGCATAGTCTGTAATTAAGATTTTGTTATAAGTAAACCTGTTTTTATAATAGCAACATATAACAGAATAACCTCACGAATATCAACACACAGTAATTAAAGGTAACTTCATTTGCGTTACGTACTGTATCATTAACTGAAACCAAAACATTTGTATTTTCAACAGCAGACACTCAAACCATAGAAGCATGTTGAAAGATTAACACACTTACTGTAACTTGTTCAAGCATACTATGTCTTAAAGCACACTCAACTTTACATATTTCTTTGAATTCCCTTCAATAATACAAGAATTGAATTCATCTAATAATTTAGCTAGCAACTTTTTGATTGATGGGATTTTGTGGGGACTTCAACCATTCTTTCCTAAGCATCTGTTTGAGTTGAGACAGCCTAAGTGTTGGGTTCTCTGCCTTCAGTATTGGCAAATTAGTCTGTTCGAATGCTGTGTAAGCTGCCTTTACTCGCTTTTCTGGATGTCTATCTGTCTCATTTTTATCACTGTCAAAAAATAAGACCAAAAATTAACCTTTGTTTAAAGCTATATTCTTAAAGCTATTGATAAGACTTGAAGATATAAGTGAAAAGGCCAAAAAAGAAATGGATGGATTTTTTTGTAAACAATGACATGTTGATTTGTGGTGTGACAAGATGTATGCCAGAATGGAGGAGTTTGGAATGAAAATAAATATTATGCTGATCACAAAGGATTGAGGAAAAGTAAAAAAAAAAGGGGAAGTTATTAATAACCCTTGAATAGGACAAAAAAATATCCTCTAACTAAATACATTTTAAGAATAGATGAATGTTCATTGTCCATATCATCATGATGTTAAGAAACATTTATATCAGCCATATTTCTTCAATCTTTAAGAGATGTAAAATGAGGTATAGTCAAGGTGGCGATGTCTGTCAGTGGGGAACTCCACAAACCTCTTATTATTTCCATGTTTGAATGAGGACAACAAATTGGTCAGAGAAGACACTATTGAATTCTGTCTTCGAATTATAGTTGGTAATAAATTTCATTTAAAAAAGTTAATAAGCAAACAATGTATGAACTTACTCCATTGATGAACTTGCCAACTTGACTATATTGTGTTTCACTTGGCTTTTTTATCATAATGAAACTTGAATACATTTCATTAATTATATCTTTTAAATTCTACAGAAGTTTTTTCTTTGTGCATAGGAAATTAAGATAGACTTGCACTTAGAGAATCAATTATAGTTTTTTCAATTAGAGTTATAGTTTTTCCATAAATAAAATGATTGCATAGAAGAACATAATATGTTACCTGAGTATAGAGATAGCCTCATCAATGGACTGGGCCACTTCACCATCGAGCTGTATTCTATTGAGATTCTCTTCTAGAGGAGGTTCTTCTACAACCACCTTACTAGGAACAGGCTGTAATTAAAAAAATATTAGTTTAACAATGTTGTTAACGTAAATCTGCAATTTGATGAAACAAGTTTTTGCATTCAAGGGTGGTAAAGTTATCATACCCAGTAAGATGAGTGTTTCCTCTGTATTTGTGTCTGTTTCCACTGTTTACAAAGTTAAAGCTTTGGTGGGACATAAATTCAGTATACTTACTGCAGGTTCAGCTCTGATAACTTTTTCCTTCATCTGTGAAATCTGTGCTCGGGTGATCTTTGGAGGTGGTGGTGCAGTTTTATAGTGCCTTTGATGGATTCCATTTCTTTCTCCAACAAAGCTTTGGCTTCTGCTTTCTTCTGAAGCTGTTCAAGACGTTTTTTCTCTTGTTCATCCTAGAAATTTAAAAAACTTGATTGCCAAATAAGAATAACAAAGTTAGTTTATGAAATTTATCTTTCTGAGACTCGAACCTTCAGCCTTTTAATATATTAAGCTGATTAACGCTCATAGAGTGAAAAATAATATATATTTGTATAAATCTATTGCTACCCTCACAATATTTAGTTGATTGTTTTGTATAACTAAGACTTATTCCAACCTTTTTCTGCTGTTTTTTCTTGAGTTTATCATCACTATCGTCCCACTGAGCATCTTCTACTATTTTTTTTAGTTTCTCATCTTTCTCTTGTTTAGCATTTTCTTTGCGCTGTCTAGCAGCAACAGCTTTACTGTTTTCACCAGCAAACTTCTTCGGCATGTTATTAAACTGTAAAAACCAATTTATACATTTTACTTAATAATGAAACACTATAAATAATAACATTTAATAATCAACAAATATATTATTGAAAAGAATGGAAACTACAGAGTACTTGTGTTCTGTGAAACTTACTTAAATACCTATTAAATTTGCCAAAAACGCGAAATATATACGCGAGGTTGTGACCAGCGTTGCCAGATGACCATGTCAATTAACCCCCATTTTTTTTCAAAAATCCAAAATAAGCTTTTTGAGAAAAAAATCCCCAAAATAGTTTTTACTTATTTTAAAGGAGAAAGAAAAAGCAAAACCAGCGTCGTAGCGAAAACGTCACTAATGACGTCATCATATTCCTCACGGGGCGCACACAACGACCCGTGTCAATAGGTGCGTAAAATAACCATTCCACTTGAGTTTACGATTGTGACGCCAGTCTCTAACGCAACGTAGCCTATGGGATGGGATGGGGACGCATACGAGTAGAGACGGCATAATAAATAAATAACGTAAATGGACGAACCAATGAATTATTATGAATTAGTAAAATGAACTATTGAATTGAAGTATGATTCACTAGTAGAGTATAATTCTAAAATAAAGTAATAATATCGTATTGTGACTTAGATATAATAATTGTAGTGATGAGAATTGTGTTTGTAGATGAATTATTGATACTTAAAATATCTCTCCAAAATTTCTCACAACAAAATATTTTCCCCCCGAAACTCCCTAAAGAATCTTATCCCTGAATTTTCCGGACCCCAGACGTGAAAAAGCCCCGAATTTGCGGGAATCCCCCCATCTGGCAACGCTGGTTGTGACGTTTTTGACAATGACAGTTCACCTTTTAAAATATTTATTAAGGTTTGTGGCTTTGCATCTAGGCCTTTTTTCATAAATCGCAGTCGTGATTCCCTGGTGGAATGTAGCTTTTGAAGTTTGACATGAAAAATTGATGACAAAATCATAAAAAATCTTAATTTTTAATATTTTTAATTAGAACAAGAACATAAATAATGGCCCTTGTAGCTTACGATAATAGTGATTCAAGTGAATATGAGGATGAAGAGGCTTGTAACACTCCAGTGGTGATAGTTAATAAAAGGTCTGAATGTAGGTAAAATAATAATTATTATTAAAATAAGTATTTACTGTTTACATATCCTTATAATATTTTGTTGTTCTTACAACACCTTATCCTTAGGTTTCCTTTCGCATAAATTTGAATTTTACTTAACACGTTCCCTCGGGTCCTTGTAACTTCTTAAATTATATACTTTAGTCTTTTTCAATTATCACATCTTTTAAACCATGATATAGGTGTATTGTATTATTAATTAATTATTTCTACATCATACATGTGGAAATTTTCTAAGAATAAAACTCCCTTTCTGGTTGGTAATATGTCAACAGGCCGGTGAGGCATTGAAAATACAGGCCATGGCAAATCTGTAGATGTTGATGCACAAATTTTAAGTAGTGGGGTGGTAGAATGGAGAGGGCCTCCCCCCTCTTGTTACACCTACTACAACCCCTATGGTCTGGAGATCTTCATTTTTTTTTCAATAAACAACCTTACTTATATTTTCCCTAATATTGTATCATAAAGTTAACAATCCTTTTAAAGTAAATAAGAAAGCCAGTAATCAACAGAAAAAGAACCAAAAAAATAGTGAGTGTCATCAAAAATTAAAGAAAAGACAATAGGACATTCACATATACTAGAAGAGTAACCATGAAAATAATAAAAATGGTGGTGAATATAGACCAATTCTAAATTGTATGTGTAAAATAAATATTAAAAACCAGTTGATTCTGGCACTCGCTGGCTGGAAAACTGAGTAGCAGCCCAAAATATTACCCATTTTACAACAGATGGGCTGTTTGCCTGTTTTAGGCATAAAAAACTATATTAATAATATACTTTTTTTTAATAGTTTTTCTTTATCTCTTTCATAATAATCAGTTTTGCATTCACATGCTAAATATTATGGCCTTTCAAGATTATTTGTAGAAGGCTTTGCAATAATAATTCAGTTTGAAAAATAATATATTGTGCAACCATAAAATAGGTCATAATATTTGGCATCTTAGAACTAAATATATTTAAAAAATAGAAATTCTCTTTAAAGCACAACAGGAAACAGAAGTGAGCATAACAAAGCAACCAGTCCCAGAACAGAGTCCAGGAGATGTACAAAATTTATTTAACATATTGCCACAACCATCAAAGAAACAACCTGAAATTTTAGAGGAAGAAGATGAGTTTCTTCACAAAAAGGAGACAGTCCCAATTGTTAAACCAAAAGCCAAAATCACAGTGCCATCATTGGATGATGTAAGATTTAGTTATATTATTATATATTTTTTATACTTATTTGTTATCTATCATCACTTTATATAATAAATTTGTATATCAGCATATCCTCTGTAGTATCTGAATGGACCAGAATAGATCTACATTGGTTGCAGAATTACAAGAATTGCCTACACTAGTATACCCACATTTCAATAACATTCAGTAGTTATGTGGGGAACACACAGGCCTAGCTACACTATCTCTGTTATTTCTTGGAGGAAGAGGTAGGCCCAAAAAGCTGAATTCACATTGTGAAGAATATGGGTGCTAGTAGTCTCAATAAGACATACAAGGACCTCAGTATAGGAAGAAAAATTAAAAATATACTTGATGATTCACTTTCTTAAATTGTTTTAAATAAAGGTTTCTCATCTTTTAAGATGTTTGTGTTCAGTCGATTGTAGTTATTTATTTATATTAGAAGTTGCTTATACAATGTCTTATTTAAAATATTATATTTTCTAGTTCAAAGATGTGGAATATAGAACACCCAGTGCAAAACCAAGAAGTATAACTAATGTAAGTAAACATTAATGACTCTTTAATTTGAATATTATTTGTGTCGAAAGTTTAAATCAAATGTTCAATTTAGAGGCACATTCATAGATTTAAGGGTTAATGATCTTAGTTCTGAAATTTCCCTTTAATTTATAACAGTTTTGGATTTAATCAAAACTGTTTTTATTTTAATATTTCACAGAAAAAGTCAGGACTCTTGAGTATATTGCCACAACCTAGAAATGGAGTGAAAGCCACAACAAAATCTCTCATACCAAACATACTTGCACAGAAATCAAATAGCACAATCTCACAGAAGAAGGTTCCCTTACCCTTAAGAGAAGTTGATCCAAAACCTTTGATAAATGATTACTCAGATGAAAGTGATACTGAAGATGTTCAGTCTGATTTCTTTTCAATAAATAAGCCAGAACCAGAATTACCTGTTGATGATACACCATTAGATATAGACAGTATCGATAAAGAGAGTAAAAAGCCATTCAATATTGAATCCTATTTCAAGAAGGATAATGCTGTTAATGATATGGTGATGCAGCCAGAAGATGGCGATAATGTGGTAACAGACTATGCAAGAGAAGGAAATTCAAATCAAAGTAATATTAATGTAGAATCAGAAAGTGGAGATTTAGTGTTAGATGAGGAAGCTGTAAGTGTTTTAAATTTATTCTTGTTGTTTAATTTATACTAAGTTATAGGGCATTATAGTAGTATGCCTTTTTTCTATGTGTGTAATTAATGTCAGTCCACCAGGTGGTAGGGTGTTTGACTGACCGGATGGCACCACCCCTGATCTAGAGCATGCCACTATAACAACTTCGAGTTGTGTTCCGGCATTAGTGGCCAGGTTCCAGTTTCTCTTCCAAGTGTGGCAGCCCCTTGGCAACAATTTTGGTATTGCTAATGTCCATAGGCTACAGTAAACACTTTCCATCACAGATGGACAAAAAACCCATAGGGCTTTCTATCTATTGTTTTATTCAAACCTCTAAGATTAGTTAATTATATAATCAGTTATCAGCTCATGTAATGAATTGTATTGAGATTTCTTTTGTAGGATTGGAGTAATGAGTACACAGACAAGTTTTACTTCTTACATTGCTGGTTGCACCACATGTAATATATCATGTTGTTGCCTTGAGTAGGGACTAATCTTCTATATAAAAATGAATGTTTGTCGCTATGTCCTTTATAGAATCGTAAACTATACATTTGATCATGTGATGATCTCTAGCAAAGTTGTTGTGCTGAGCCAAGAAGGTTTCCGAGTTGGTTCACAATTGGACTCGGTAGGTGGCGCTGCTGTCGGAATATCGATTAAAGCTTTTCTGGGCAGGACGACGTCTGCCGGGACAGCTAGTGCTAAATAAAACTATAATTATAGTGTGCCCTTTTTTAGATACTGAAGCTGTGTGGCTCTCGCGGCAAACGAAAGCGCGAAGAAATACAAATAGTGGATGTGAACCAACAAGAAGTTTTAGCAGATGCAAGAGAATGGTTGCTAAAGGGGTTGATGGATGATACCACTAAACGAGTATCATCTAGCAAGAGGAAAGGGAATGAACCAACTACACAGCAGAAGAGAAAGCACCAGATCACTTACTTAGCACATCAGGTTTGTTTATATCTATTAAATATATAGTTTTATTTACATAGGTTGAAATTAAAGTTGACTGAAAAATTTATAGTAGAAAATGTTACAAGATCATTATAATATAATAATTCTTGTAGTCTTTACTAATAACTCTATTTTCAAGTATATATCAACCTTTTTTTTATATAAGTTTTATACACAAGTATATTACAGATTTACTTTTCAAAAACTTATGTAGTTGTGGCAAACAGTGCGTACTCTAATTAATTTAATATCTAAAATCTCAGTATTGACAAGATTATAAGAAATTTATGCTAGAAAAATCTGACAATAGATTGATAGGTTCTGAATTAAAAAGCATGTCTTTAACTGTAGCTTTCTGATAATAAAACTAAAAATCTAGAACCAGAAAAAGTACACCACAATACACATAAATACTAGAACAAAATGCCCTAACTGTAATAACCATACAAAGTTTATAAAATATTATAAGCATATTTTTAATTACATACTCCTATAACCTCAAAAAACCTATGGAACTGAAGTCTGTAAATTTAGTATTAGAAAAACTGTAACTTTCCAAATGATATATCAGAACTAAGTAAATAAGGGAGCTAGATATATCTACTAATATTATAAAGAATAAAGATTTGTACTTTGTATGTTTGTAATGTAACGAGTAAACTCAGAAACTACTAGACCGCTTTCATAAATGCTTTCACCATTACAATTCTAATATTATCTCTGAGTAACATAGGCTATATTTAAATAATTGTGTTATAATTTTTTTCTAGACAGGACAATGTCTTCCAGAACCGCTAGTAAGGCAATAGATTTAATATTTAGTTGATAGGATATAACCCTAATTGTTTGTGTAAATGTACATATGCTCTTAATTGTCATTAACTTCGCCTAAATAAACTTATTTGTTATAGGCCAAAGCAAACGAAGCAGAACTCCAGAATCAATGGGCAAGCAACAGAATGTCAAAAAGGCAAACACAATCAAAATATGGCTTTTAATACTAGCTTAATATCATTTTTATGTATATTTAATTTAAGAATATTTGTACATATACATATAAATATGTAATTCTTTTATTTCAATAAGCAGATAAAATATATTTCAATTGTAACCTATAATATTATAAAATTCCAAACAATCCGTGTTTAGAATTTTATAATATTGTGAATAAAAATTTCAATAAAAAAACAATGTAATCTAATATATAAAATTCTCGTGTCACAGTTTTCGTTGCCATACTCCTCCGAAACGGCTTGACCGATTTTGATGAAATTTTTTGCGCTTATCCGGTATCTATGAGAATCGGCCAACATCTATTTTTCATCCCCCTAAATGTTAGGGGTAGTCCACCCCTAAATTATTATTTTTTAGACAAAATTTTTTAATTTCTATTTTTTTATGATACAAAAATACATACAACCCTAGATTTTCAACCCTCTACGATCAACCCCTATTTTTTACCGGGCAGGACGACGTCTGCCGGGACAGCTAGTACAATATATGAACGATGCAGAACACGAAGCAATTTTGTTTTAGATTTCTTGTCTGTTTGTTTGGTATTCACATATAAACTGCTGGGCCGATTTCGATGCAGTTTTCGCTGATCGACAGCAAATCATAGAATAAAGTCTGCGCTACTTTTTATTCTGGAAACCCGCGGGAATTTTTCTGGCAGTTATTTAAAATGGCTAGATTTAAAAAAATCTAATTCCACTATGATTTTTTTACTGATTGATAGCAAAATTTAAGTAATGTGTGATTTTTTTTCCCGGGAATTTTCCCCAGAGCAGTTTATAATTGTTGGGATGCATAAAAATTAGCTTACTCCCATACAGCTTTCACTAAGACGATAAAATACATTCTTTCTTAAATGCTGCGGTACTTTGTGTCTCGGAAATCGCGCGGGAATTCAACTCAAGTCTGGACGAAGTCGCGGGTATCTCCTAGTATTATATTATTCTGTTCTGCATATTTAATCAGGAGTGTGGTTTTTACTTTTACAGCACAGTAAAGAAGCATTGGTTTTTTTATGTCTTTGTTGTTTTTTGAGATATATCTATGAGTTCTATATCATAACAGCATAAACAGCTTTAAAATTTTGAAAGGAACAAACAGTTCGAAAATGTTAAGAAACCTTGCAAATTACGGGACTAAAGTTTAAATTTATGGACAGCTTTGACTGTTAGCGAGACTTCCAAGTCTTCACAAAATATATATTAATTACAATACACAAAATTAGCTCAATTCATCACCTCATTCAAACAGACTATATACAAAATAAGTGTTATACAGGTTTGTCTTTTTCCTATATTTTTTTTATTCATGCAAGAATGTAAAAATATCACAATTTCCCGTACCTGTCGTAAGGGACAAAACAATCGGCAGCCAGGAGGGTATTTGCCAGTATTGATGGCTACCTCCCCTGCTCTAGAGCATGCCACTATCAACCTTGAGTTGTGTTCCGGCATTAGTGGTTAGATTCAAGTCTCCCTCTAAAGAGAAGCAGCACATTGGGCACCTTTGATGTTATTATACAAATTTCCATAATCGATGGTAACACTATCCATCAGGTGGACTGTCTGCCTGCCTGCTGAACTCTACAATAATAAAAAACGATCTCTGACCAACAACGGAACATATGGGCTGAATGATATTCATAGTCAATATATTACTTGCAATAAAAAACCGAAACAAATATATATGTAAAAATTTATTATTAATTTACTACTATAAATGATACTATTTACAATAATTACATAACATTACAATCTTCTTGCTTTTCTTGCCCTCGGTGGATTCCAGGACACTGGTGTGTTGTCTGTCACTGATATAATATCAAGACCTCCCATCTGTAATCCTTTTACAGCAGCCTAGAGAAAATTAAACATAACTAATCATAACATCTCCAGTTTCATTGTAATTATAATAAGTAAAAACACCATTGTAGTAATGTATAGAATATACCATCCTGACAAATCTGCACTTTCAAGTTTTAGTCCATAAACAGTTCAATAGGAACTGAAAGCAATCTAAAATTAGATTAAAATAATAAAGTAGAGTTATTTATGGTGTTCAAATCAAAAGAACTACTTTGTTAGTGTTTTCCTTTCATACTTTTTGAAATAATTAATAATTTTACAAAACTAAAAGTGACCCATGATAAAAAATATTATGGTTTGTTTACAACTTGTCTCACCATTCCCTTAATATAGTATAGAAATAAGTAGTTTCTATTATTTGCTTACCAATCTTCCTGGACCTAGACCTTTCATCCTAACTCTGATAGTTTTGAATCCTTTATCAATGGCTTTCTGAAAAATTAAGTACACATTACTTTGAAAATCTCAGCATAAATATATAGAAACATGTGAATGTCTATTTATTTGAATATTGTTTACCTCTTCACAGCCTCTATTACGATCATGATATTTAGTATATATTATTATGTACCTATATATTTTTTATCATGACAGTTCTGTAGGACACATGCAGTTGACTTTCAATAATTTGACATTCAAAGGATCAGAGAAAAATTCTAAATTGTCATGAGTTCAAAATAACAACAGTTTATAACTCGGAGGGAAAAAATACACAAATGTTTATTTTGAAAAGAAGTCCATAATTTTCTGATGAGTGAACAATTTCAGTCTGTCATTGTCCAATGAATGTCCAGCAGTGGTGGGAGCTGAGAAGAAATTGTCATTTGTGTTTGTTCTGAGAGTGTAGAAGCTTAGGGTACCATTTCAAATTATAGAGAGCAAGGAAGCCCAGTCTTCAAAATTTTGCAAGTTTACAGACAAGATACTGTTCCTTCAACTTCAAACTCCTGGAGGAATTGATTAATATTGATTTCATTCAGTTTATGAAGTACATTTCAAGGAACCGGTAAAATTTTTCTATTTATAAAGATATTCAAATTATCAAGAGTGGACTGCACCTATATAATAAAGTTAATCCTTTTCATTTTTAAATTAGTAGTACCTTTTCTTTTACCAAGGTCCTGTATACATGATTGATACTTATAACCAACAATAGCAGTTATTATTATTGTAGAACACCCATAAGTTATGATACATTTGCAATATATCAACAATACTACTGTAGCAATACTGACTGCTGTTGTCTGAGCAGCTATGTTCGTTCCTTTCTTGGTGTTTTTGAATCCTTCCATTCCACATGATCTGATAAGCTTGACTGTGCCATTAGCATCAGTCAGTGTGAATACTGTATTGTTGTGACTGACACGAATATTGCAGATTGGCACTTTCTTGAAAGGCATACCATCAAATAGCTGATCTTCTGAGTTTAATGTTGGAAATATGTTTTGCTTTCTAAAAATAGGAATAAAACATTAAATAATCACTGCAAGCTGTCTTCTCGGTTATAAATTAAGAAAAAGGTATATAGTAAGGTAATAAATGGTATCTGAACCACAGTCAGCTGCAAGACATACACAATTTGCTACTTTACCAAGTAACCCATTTATAGTTACAACCTTTATCTAAAGATCAATACTATACTTAGCTAAAAAACTTTGAATTTAATTTTATAAGGTGTTTAAACCAAGAATAAGAAGAATTTCTCTCTCAGTATTTTAATCCCATTACTTGGAAGTAAATTATTTTGATTAAGTATGGGTCAAGTTGAATATATTTTTAAATAAGAATATAGATTTTCGGATGTACTAGTCATTAATTGACATTATTTCACGTAACATACTGCTTTAAAACAGAGTCGAGGTCGACAATCTTCTCTCCCTGAACCCCTTCGTCATCTGCGGGAATCCTTTTGTGGTCAAATTTCTCAGTGGCTTGAGGTGCCGTAGTATTGAATAATCGCACAACATTAGCTAAAGGTACACGTAAAGTATTCCTAATGGCGCAAAACATTATTATACTATATTGTTATTATTTTCAAATTTTGTAACCTAAAAACTTTATAAAAATCTAAGTATAACTTTTTTATAATGTTTATGGCTTGGCAACTAGGCCTTTAATATAAGTATTATTAATACACTGAGCGCGATCCTCCTGTGTAACTCATAACACTCAAAATGCGCCTTTAGCCGTTACTACTAATAATGACCACTCGTTATCATAGTTAATACACTATAGCTAGAAGTCGTTACGATCCCAATGAAAACATCTCTAATGATGTGATTTTCGCTCACGTAGTGCTCACATAAAAAGGCGTGGTAGCGTAATAGCGCACGCGCCCCTAAATCGAAGGGCGCGGGTTCGATCCTGAACGGAACGCATGCACCTCTTAGTCAGTTTTCTGATCTAATGTGCATATTGAAACAATTACGACTTGCTGAACGGTGAAGGTAAACATCGTGATGCAACCTGCACATCGAGACCGATGTGTCAAACCTGCCAAGCCGCCTTGGACAAGTGTGGCGGTTATACTGTCCGTTCCCCTACAATGGGAGGCCCGTGCCCAGCAGTGGGACATTTATGGGCTGACATTATAGTGCTCACAACGATCTATGTCCATCCAAAAGGCAGGTTGAATAATCCGCTCCACTTGAATTTACGATTGTAACGCCGCCAGCAGGTGGAACAGGAAAAATCGCGGTAGCGAGCGTGGTCGTTATGAGCCTCGGTGGAACGTAGCCAATGTACTTTGTAGTGATAGAAATTACAGATTCTATTTTTATCTATCGATCACTGCCGGGAAGTTGCGGAATTTATTTCATTTCCTTCGTCGTCCCTGCTATCTTGCCGGTGAAAAAACACCATCCAATATTTTAGAACTGATGATTAACCAGTGACGACTAGAATTATTGCAAGCCACTATTGGAATTGTGAAATGAAATTAATACGTTGCACTCTCAACGTTACTTCACGGCATCATTTAAATGTATCCATAGTGTTTTCTGATATAAATAACTCGAGCAATTACATAATTATATATTTTGGGCATCCCTAATGTTATTGTTCTTCGATTTTGCCAATAAGGCAGTCAAGGGACATCGTCGATACAGCATTTGTTATTATTGTTTAACTCACCTTTAAGACAGACATAGGAACGAATTATACAGACAAAGAATCTGAATTCTTAGCGGGAATTTATACCAGTTAAAAGATAATACTTTGATTTTGTAATTACACACATTTCTGTCATTCAATTTGGTTGAAGCAAAGAGTATATTGAATATATGGAGAGGTTGAAGCAAATAACTTTACATGATAACAAAAATCAACTTATTAAATACTGTCATGATCTTGAAAATTGTTCTAAAACTTAAATATTCAATAATGGCTAGGAACATAAAACGCCACATTTAAAATAAGTGGTTTTGATAATGGGTTGGGTTTACATATATATCCCAGATGATTTCCTGGATGATTTTAATGGTTAATGTGTTTAGGAATATATTTAAGACTTATTTATAATAACTGAAATTGGTTTTGAGTGGAAAAAATACATATTCAATTAATTATCGAAGTTTAAAATTCACGACAATGATCTGGTAATTTTGTCACAGACTTTTTTTGTCCACCGGAAAGTGTACATTTTGAAGAGGACGTGATTTATTTAAATAGGAGACTGTATGTATCCGAAAATTTAAATATGTGGAGTTTTAAACAGTGTTAGTATTTGTAACCAAGCCAGAACCGAGCGACGAGGTGTGGCAGCGGCGGTACTGATGACTTAATTCTATTTATATATAAGTGAAAAACAGAAGTGAGGTTAGATTGACAAAAACATTAATAACTCAGGAACTATACATTTCCGCCATATAGGAGTTGCAGAAGGGGTAAGTTTTCCTCCCCCCATGCCCCCTCCCCCCTCAATACTTATGATTACGGGGACATATATGTAAACCACACCCTTGATAATTTTTGTATCAATATTTTAAATTATATCCTTTATACCATAAGATAGTATGAAACATATTAAAACTAAAAGGAATAAATCACTCGTGCGGAATATGTTAGTAGTAAATAAAACACAACATATCATTAACATCAAGTGAACCATGAACCATAATTTAATAACTTACAACATCCAATACATTTATAACAATTACATTATTATTTGAATATATTTTTACAATAAATAATAGACTGAGTGAACCCTCTTAAGGGCGCTGGTACACCGATCGCAGTGAGACGCAAATGGCCCGCTTCCGCTATGAAATTGGCTTTCAACAGCTCAGTTGTTGCCCATTGCACTGAATATACATGTGGAGACGCATCCGACGAATCCTTGCTGAGAATATAGTTTATCATAGCAGAGTAAAGTGGACTGGGTACAAGCTTTATAAACATATCGTTGTTTAACAACTCTGCTATGAGCTCATCTTCTATATCTTGGTTTTGAATGAATTCCTGAAAGTTCGTAAAACATTTTCTTCTTAAAAAAATACAGTCTCCTATAGTAGAATTATTTTCTCCGTGCAGTTTGGGTCATAAATCAAACTCGGCCTCAGCCCGGCTAGGCGGTGAGCATGTTGCGCGGGCGCAAACGCCATTAACGATACAACTCGTTCTTATCAAAGAAAGATTATCATTCTTATAAAAATCATTATTATTTTTTTGCTGTTAGTTTTAAACCTAGACATAAGTATTTATATTTATTTTTAATATAACTTGTTACATTCTAAACTTTTGTACTTATAGTTTTTTAATACATAGATACCTAATTAATCATTTATTTTAAATCATTATTATTCTTATTTTAATAAATACGTTGATCTATTTTTTTCTTTTATTTATATCACTAACCCACAAAATGACAAAACTAAATACACTATCAATAACGCTTATCGACAACAATAATGCGTATCACTATGCCTGACTATAAGGCTCGTGAGTGGAAGAGAGCGAAATACTCGCTTCACCGCTCCGATTATTTATAACCCAAACTGCACGGAGAAAATAATTCTACTATAGAGCATTGTTTCTCAACTATTTTTGTGTTGCGATCCACAAAAAAATCAAAAACAAGTACAAAGTCTCGCGACTCCTCTACAGAGTTATAGTAATATTATAATAGTTTATCTATACATTGGATTGAATTGGATTTTTTGTTAGATGTCTTTTCTTTTAAAAAGAATAATGACTTCTTGTGACTTAATTTGATAGGTTAGGGCAGCAGAGTAAAACAATAAAGCACATACGGAACAAACAAGCAGCCATATTAGAGGGCGTGAGTGTTGCCACACGCATAATAGTGTTGTCAGTTAAATACATCGCTTCCAACACAATTTGTGGATGGCCACTTCCCAGTACGTACAACAGACCGCCAGACAGCCCACCTGATGGAAAGCGGTTACGGACTATGGAAAGCGGCCTATGGACTTGCCAGCCTTTTTGTTAAGAAAGTGTTTTGATTTGAAAATCATTTTTTTTCCCATAATAATTCTAAAATATTAATTGTTTTCATCATTGTCAATCAAACCTGGAGGAATGCAGGCAAGCCAAGCTGGCATGCCTCGAAGACCTGCATTCTTCCAGGAGAATCTTAAGGCTCAGTCGAACCCGGCTGAGCCTAGTTATTAGTTCAGGCACAGGACATGGCAATTTTAAAAGACATGTCTTCATATAGGTGTCACTGACAGCCCCCTGTGCAGAGAATGCCTGGAGGCACATGAAACAGCCGCCATGTCCTGCTTGAATGTTGTTCCAATACAGAGTCAAATATCTGGATAGCCCAGGTAGCCTCCGAGTCAAGGGACTGGTGAACTTCCTGGAGGAGCTGGGCTGGATGGAGTAAGCCCTCATCCACCCTTACACACAAAATAGGAAGAAGAAGTTGTCAATCAAAGCCTACAGTTGGGCTGGGACAGGGTATTCAAGTATATTGGAAACTGATGAATATTTGTTACGGCAAGAGCCAACAGTGCCTATAAACAATGAAAAATTACCTTGTGCTGCATTAATAATTTAAGTATATCCTCTTTATAATTCTCACACTTGCTGAGTAATATTATCCAAACAGCATTAATTACAGCTTCACTGTTAATATTTTCATACAGCCATTTCACCTCCTAAAATAACAAAATCCACACTAAAACCTATAATATTACAAAATTCTAAACATGCCTTATGTACATTGAAGCTATTTATGAAACCCCCACTAGAGTAGACTATATAAACGATGGAGAAAACGTTGCAATTTTTGCAGATTTTTTTGTCAGTTTGTTCGGGATTCACGTAAAAACTATTGGGCCGATTTCCATGTGGTTTTCGCTGATCGACACCAAATTTTTAGACAAAGTCTGCGCCACTATTTATCCTGGGAAACATTTAAAATGACCAGATTTAAAAAATCTAACTCCGATGTGTTTGTTTACAGATCGATAGCAAATTTAATGTAATAAAATATATTATATTATTTCTATCCCGGGAATCCCGTGGTAATTTTTTCCGGAAGCGATTTTCGTAGTAAAATTAGCTTATGCCGACACAGTTTTCACTAAAACGATAGTTTAATTTTTTTAAATTGATTTAAATACTATGGTATGTGTCCCGCGAATCCCACGGGAATTAAAAGTCAAGCGTGGACGAAGTCACAGGTAGTCTGGTATAAAATAATAACAGCCCATAAACTTCCTACTACTGGGATTGGGCCTTCCACTTTAGTGGAACCGCCACGCTTGTCCAAGGCGGATTGGCAAGTTTGACACATCGTTATCTAGATGTGCAGCGTTCATCACGATGTTTTCCTTCACCGTTGTTAGCGCGTGATAATTGTAATAATATGCACATTAGGAAACTGCCCAAGTGGTGCATGCGTGCCCGCCAAGATTCAAACCCGCACCCTTTGAGTACAGGACGCGTGTGCTAGCCATTACGCTACCACGACTATAATTATATTATAGTCTACCTAATACTAATATGATGACAATGTAATTATGTGTGTTTTGTTGGATCTTGAATTAGTTTGTTCAGGTTTATAGACTTTAAAAATGGATTTTGTGATATTAAATATTTTCAAATAAAGTGGATTAAATTTAGACATAGGTCATTGAACGGCAACATAAATTATAACAAATAATAACATCGACATACATACATAATGCATATTTGCAAGCTAAGCGAGTTACACTTGTGTTGAATAACTCTGGGGCGGATTTCAAACCATAGTAAACGACAGAAAGTCTGTTTACGTAATCTACTATACCCGGTATGGAACCTGGGACCTCTATATTCAAGTGATTTAGAACATATGGATAGATTATTAAAACATATGTTAATTTTGTGATAGTTTATAAGCAAGATAAGAAAGAATTGAAGAAAATGGCAACGTAATTACATATTTAAATAACATTATTATATACATAGCATATTTCGAATACCTCTTCAATCAAAACGGGCCGCCTCAGCAACAACTTGATAAGCACCAAACTCTCTTTTTGTTCCGTGGCGCTAAGAAGGCTATGAAGGTATTCGCAATGCCAACTCTTCGATTCCCTGAAATTACAATATATACAATAAACAAATAATTTTTATTTGAAATCTGTGTACTTAAAAAAAAAAAAAAAATTATTTACAACAACAATTTTTATTGCAAGAGGATTAAGATATGGGAGCTGCATACGTCTAGACATCGCAGTGGACAACGAAATACTGGCCAGCGCAAGGTGGAACGCACATGCAGGGTTGGATTTGGGTAAGTTGAAAACAATAGCATAAAAAAATTAAAAAGGTAGTATTTTTTTAAAAATATAGTACGCTTTATTATTTTGAATTAAACCTAAATAATAAATACCTAAACATTAAATCAACAGGAGTTTACATAAAATTTAGTCCTCTTCCAAGTTCATCAATAATTAGACGTACTATTAGAGGCCTATGAACTCTATCACCTACTTTATAGAGAGCAATATGCAAACTTACTGTTTGAACAATCAGAATGTCAGAAGAAAAAGTATAATTCACGAACTCTCCGTAAACAGTTCATGGATGACGATTTATAATCTGTATTCTTCAACTACAGATTAGACAACGTGATTACATCTCAATGAACTTTTTTTAATGTTGAGTTAGCACCGAATGGTATTTAATACTACTTACATTAGTCATATAGGCAAGGTAATGAAATTGTAGTACAAATACTATAATTATAGTACGAAATCCCTGCGCACATGTTAACAGTTGCTCTATCTCGGTCGCACATCATCCGTCCCGTTCACACATTGTGCTATATATTGTACTAACTTTACAGCTTGTTATCATTTATGTACTTAAGATATGTGATGTGACAGATGTATGTCAGAATAATAGAGGAGTGTAGAAAGAAAGTATATTGTGCCAACCCCAATTAATTGGGATATGGCGAAAGTCTTTAATATTAGTAGAGATTGTTACGAGAATTAAAAATTTACAATAATGAATGCCATTCTTACTCGGTCCTCGTTGGCGGCCAGCAGTTGAGGACGTCGACCAGCGCCTTCTTCTTTTGCCACGTGTCTGAGAGAGCCACGAACTCCTTGAATGCGTCACGCCTCCCCTCCTCATGCACCAGTTTCTCGTCTGCAGTTAAGATTAATACCTAGTTTTTATATCTGTTTTTTAAATTATTATTATTAACAACTCTACGGACTCTAGTTCCGTACCCTTTTTTGCAATTAAATTAAAGAAAAAGTTTAGAAGTTGTACACGCTAATTTGTTACTTTTGTTATTGTTTGTGATATTAGATGAATATATCGTTTCTTTGCTTCAATAACGTGGTATCTTGAAAACCCAAATTTACAGTACACCACTTTTAAAGTTTCAAAAAAAGATTTTACCCAAACATATTATACATTTTTTAATCTTTTTTATAATTAAATTTAGTACCAAGTTACTAAGCTTTTTGAAATACATGAGAAAGTTGTGATAATATGATAAATTTAGCAAAATATAGTGAGTGAAATAAGTGAGTATTGGGATATGTCACGTTATTGAAGCAAAGAAGCGAATATGTTTGTGTTGTGGTGTACCTTAAGAATAACTTATTATATTAATTTAATCCAATTTTAATACTAAACTTATACTAATGTAGTGTATCTGTTACATGCTGGTGTTGTGAGGAAGTGCATGTGCAGTATGTGACTTATGTCTATACCTATTTATATTATGCAATCTAGTGCCATGTGTGTTGTTTTTCCTTTCTGTGTTTGGGTTATTAATTTTTAGGGTCTTTGTATGTTTTGGTTTGTTTGTGAAGTGTCGGTGTAATGCAATGGGGTGGTAGTGCGCTTTGGTGTGGATATGTGTGTAAGTTTTGTTGTTAGTTGGGTGTGTTGTGTGGTGTTATAATTTATTGTTTAATTGTTGTGACAATGTGTTTATATCTGATTATAGGTTTTGGATGATGATAGATAGAGATGAAAGAAAAAAAATTATAAAACGCTTACCAGTGAGCTCTTTGGAATAGTCGAATCGGGCCACTCGGTCCTGAACAGGTCCACACTGAACTGGGCTATTTTGAGCATATCATTGCTGTCTTGGACCATACTCTTCTGACTCAACGACAACAGACCAATCTGCTTGTGAGGTGGCAGACCATATTCAGAAGCCTTCGAGAGAACCTTCTCGATTAATTCTTCAGCAAACTTCACGCCTTCTTTGTGGTATTGGGTTATACGTGTCACTAGTGTTTGGACGTCACTGAGAAAGACGAGTTGAATTAACAAAGAAAGAAAGGAATAAGTTTATTTTAATAAGTTTTTTATTATTTTTTTTTATAAAAAAAAACAAAGCGGTTACCATCGCCTATGGTCATTTGCAACACCAAAGGTGCTACAAATGCGCTGCTGCTCTCTTAAGGTAGGATGGAACCTGGTCACTAATGCCGGAAACAACTCAAGGTTGTTATGGCACCATACCCTAGATCAGGGGTGGTAGCAATCCAGTCGGGTAAATACCCTACCACCTGACTGTGGGTTATTTTGTCGCCTCTTACGACTGGCCGCCCGGCCGCAGGAGGTTAGAGAATTTGTACGCCGCATTTTCAGCAAACAAGATCTGCAACCAGTTTATTGTGGAGCTGGAATTATATCTGACACAAAGCGTAAAAGAATAATTTGAGTTTTTGTTGTGCACTTTGAATATCGAAACAGTATGATTTTCGTTATTGAACAATAATTGTAAGTTTGGTCGTTTAGGACCACTCCCACACCTTGTCACACTTCGTCGACCCGCCCCCCCTCCCCCTTAACGTGTGACGTAATTAATGGATGGCCCCTTATTCTGCCATACAAAACTTCCATAAATCGATCTTCCGTATGTCGTTGAAATTACTATAGAATTTATTAGAACTCTACAAACACGTATAAAAAGGTACAAATATAACTGGATATAACCATACAACTGCACGATCCATAACACGCGCAAAGTCAGTCAATGTATCGCTTATCGAATATACTACACACGTCTTGATAGTATCATAATCGTCGCTTGACTGCCCCTCTCCGCATTGGGACATTGCTTTATAACCACCGATGCCATAACTGGCAAGCTTCGACGCAATAACAACAAGGACACCTGCCTAATGACGGCCATAAAACAAGTTAATAGAATATTTTTCTTAATTACAAATTCTAAACACAAAGTGAAAAAATAATTCCAACCTTTATCAGCAAGCCGCAGTGTTTATATTAAATGTCTAGGTTTAAGTTATGATGAACAATAAAAAGTTTTCATTCATTCATTCATTCAAAATAGAACTCACTCGACGTCCTTCAAGTGATGCTCGACTATATTGTCGAACACGTCGGCGAGCTGCGCGTCCACGTGCAGGCACTGCAAGAGGGTCACGAGCGCGGGGGGCCGTGCACCGGAGGCCATCACCAAGCGAGCCACGCTCGATACTATCCTCTCGTTGTCACCGTGAGACTTCTCGATATCGCTAGGGTGTGACATATTTTTAGGGTAAGTGCACATGTAACGCACCTTAACGCAGGTCAACGCGCGAGTATACCCGTAGCCCTGGCATAAGGCGAAGGAAGGTTTTAGTGGGTATCCCTAACTGGGCATGCTAGTGCCACCCCCGATCTGGCGAATCCCACACTAGGTCGCTATCAACTATCCCCCCAAGGTTGTGCCCTTGTCGCGGCTTAGTCCTAAATCGGATTTCCTCTGGTAAAAAAAGTGTATTCGTGTACTAGTTAGTGTACACATTTAAGAAGTGAAACTTCTTTATGACCTTATTTTTCGAAAAATTATCTACTACATACAACTTTACAGAAATGTTAATAAATAACTACTACGGATCGAGCGACGGTAGGCCAGAAAACAAGATGGCGCGTAACCGAAAAAAGTGACGGTAATTTTTTTTCCAACGCCGATAAAGAAGTTTCACTTCAAAAAAAATTAACGCGCGATCAAATTTATAGAGTTTAAATGACAAGCGCTAACGCGCGCTGCGAGAGCTCGTCAGTCCGTTTCGATAGAGCTTAGAAAATGGACATGGAAGAAGCGTTATATGTATTACAAAAACAGATTCACTCGTTTTGAACTGAATACGAAAACAAGTCACAAAAAAACGTGCAATCGCGATGGAAGTGCGCGCTTAACTGAACAGTCAACGGACGTTACATGCCTATCAAAGTGCGCGTTCACCTGCGTCTAGAGACTTTTTCTCCGACATGTGATCGGTTGTACGTAAATTAAATACCACGATATCTAATCGCGCGATTTGAAAACGCGCGTCAAAATTTTGCCATCTGAACATGGCCTTAAATTACTCATATAGGGTGAACCTTACCGTTGTTGGCGCCCTACCTTCCGCAATGATTTACACCCTGACAATTTATTCAAAACAAATGAAGACCCCAGAGAAAAAGACGAACTTGTTAAGGAACATTGATTTCAAGATAGGAATGTAGGGTATAGTTAGACAAATTAAAAAAATAATAATGACGATTTCAAGTGTTTCTAAAGTCGTAAAATGTATGCGGTACACTGTTAACTTTTAAATCAGGAAAACGTTAAAAATATTCGGTAGAACTTACGGCCATATCTCTCCTGTGGGAATGTTTATGTTCTCGATTAAACCTTGTATAGTCGTGGAGTGGAAGTTTTCCAAGAAGCGAGCCCACCTAGTCAATTCTTGACCTATTTGGGCCCAAGTCAATTCACTGAAAATTAAAATGTTTTAAATATAATTTTACTGTATTTATTTTAACTAATTAAGCAAATCGGTCCTGGGTACTACGAACATTGGTGGCTGCGTACGTCTCATCACAAAATTCGCTAGAATTTTCAATTCGATTTCAGCCAATAACACCTGGGTTAAACAATTTAGCTCTTAACAATTGAAATAAATAACAGACCAATGCATATTATGAGAAGTCGATAAAATAATACAAAATCCGAAACTTTTCAAGTTGCCTTTAAATATATCAATGATAGAAAATACAAACTTACTTTTTATTCATTTTAAAGTCGTTCTCCTGCTCTTGTTGACAGTAATCGACCGCTTGCATTATCATCAAATTCCGAGTCCCCGGTGGCACCCTATAAATATATATTTTTTAAGTCAAATTGTAATAGGTTTTAAGTATTAGCTCAATAAACAATTAAAATACAATACCTAACAATATATCTATATTTTTTTAATCTATTAACTTTAAATAATACCCAGCAAATTCCCGCGGGATTCGCAGGATGAAAAGGCGGTGTAGATTTTAAGTTTAAGAATTTTCTGTCGAGCAGCGAGAACCGCATTGAAATCGGCCAAGTAATTTTTACGTGAATCCCGAACAAACAGACAAGAAATCTAAAAAAAAAATGTATCCTGTTTTTATATAGTCTATTCCAGTTAGGTATTTTTTTTAAATAGCCTCAATCAACAGACATGGAATGTTTAGAATTTTATAATATACTTTTATTTACTTTTCTATAGCGTCATCAGTGAAACACGTGTCAGCGACGAACTGCAGCAAGTCGTCTTTGGACAGTTTATTGAAGTAGCTCGCACATTGCCTGTACTGCTGCATCCACTTCTTGTTCGTCGCGCTCGAAGGCGGAACCTGTTTATAAAATTATGAAAAAGGACAGAAAATCTTTTTGTTGTCTTCAAACATCGTATACAGATAAATTAGCTTCGAGACGTTTTGTGTTTGTAGTAGTGTACGGACAGCACATAAATAAATAAATACTTTTTATATATATTTTATAGGCAGGTACTTAATTTGAAACTAACAATATTAAACGATAATAAAAACAATAAATATTAAACATAATTTTCAATACAAAATTTCTTCAACTCCAAACATTACATACTCATTCTCAGCCTCACTTTCATGCAATGAGTCATTTGTGCTTATTCTAATTCGTTCTGCATTTTTCCATTCCTCTACAGTCATGATATTAAATTCAGCTAATTTTGTTATAGCATTCATGTCCAGAGTGACATTTTTTGCAACCTAAGTTTTCACTATACCCCCTTTTCAGTTGGATTAAACTGGGGGTGATATGACGGTAAACGGAGCGCACTATGACCGTGCTGTAGTAACATTACCTCTATCTTATAGTCCAAAAATCTCGCCTTATTTTTCAGAGTCAGTTAATCAATTAGTTAAGTATTTATCAAACTGAAACCAAATAGTCAGACCTCACAATAATAAACAATACAAATAATGATTATTTATTGACCATTGACTTTTGAATGTAAATATATTTTTTTTAATAGTCCATTTGACACAATTTGAAGGTAACATCTGGTCACGAACCGTTGAATGAATGAATCAATGTGAAAACTGTCGAACCTTTTCATACCGCGACTGTACATTAGAATAACACATAGGCTATATTTTATAAATATATTGTTCAAATTGGCCGAAATATAACGACACGTGCTAATCCCGTGCGAATGAACTCATGATTCTGCTGGTTATAAATAAACAGATTGCATAGAAATAAAATATACCCACACTAAAGAAATACTTCGTAAGCCACTTAGTATAGAGAACGTTCACTGGCACCGGTAGTTTGATAACAGGCGGCAGAGTCCTCAGGAACTTTGTCACCATGCCCACGTTCTCGGGCTTAATAATCCCGAGGATGTGCGACGAGAACATATCAGCCGTGGGCTGCTCTAGCAACAGTTTGTAGTCTAGATCTAAGAAAAAATGTGCAAATTTAATTTAATGCGAAATCTATGTAAAAAGAGTTTAACACGATCGTGTATTTTGTGTGCTTACAAAACTATGACACCATAAGTTTGTATTAGGAAAAGAAGTTAAATAGTGTTTTAATTTGAAATTATAGAGAAATTTAAACTAAATTATTAATTAGTAACTTTTCCTTTTCCTTGAGCTCCCACGCTCAACTACGTAAAGCTTTTCTTGAACATTTATTCCGCGTACAACAATGATCTGGAGGCAACTTCCCGCCGCGGTTTTTCCTTTTCGCTATGACATGGGGTTCTTTAAGAAGGGCGTTATAAAATTTCGGCAACGCGTTGGCGTCACCGCTGGTGTTGCAAACGTCCATAGGCGACGGTAACCACTTTCCATCAGGTGGGCCGTCGGCCTGTTGGCTTGGTTCAGGTTTTAAAAACATAATACTATAATGATATTTTAAAAGTAAGACACGTAAGATGTGTGTAAAACGCCTGTCCTTTATGTGTAAATAAATTACACTACCAGATGTTGCAGACAAGCAAAATCTCTATTAAAATTTAAGAACATAGTCAGAAGGACTATCTACAATATAATGATATGTAATTATGTACTATATTGCATATAATTATATATTTATTATTTAAATCGTTGCAATTAATAAATTCAGAATTTATTGGATCGTGTGTCCAAATACCTATTTGTACACTTACATAGCACTAGTATAATTTAACTCAAATTTTAATTGCATTAATAATTAGTTAAATTAATTATTTTAGATTTATAAATAAAAAATTGACTCCACATCGCTGTCGGCGGGGAGCGTGCCCAAAATGCTAGCCGCATTTCCACTAGTATAAATTATATATTAATTATTAATTATAGCACTAGTTAAATATTTAACATAGCCTACCAAGTAAGAAGTATAAAAAGGACTTATCCTTTTAAAATTTTGTACAAGGATTATTATAAATGCAAAAAAGGCAAAATAAACACACATATTGTATATGCCCAATTAAGCAAGTTACGCTTGTGTTATGGGTAATATACGACGAACTACTCTGGGGTCGCCCCAGACCCTGAGACCATAATAAATATCCGAGAAAATATGTTGCTGAAATTTACTATACCAGGAATCGAATCTGGAGCTTCTGTGTCCATGTGTATGTGTGAGATACGTGTCGATAGATTACTTTTTATCTCTAAAAATGGTATAGTTTCGATAGGTTATAAATTCAATGAGCACACTAGTGAAATCGAGAGAAATGTTAGAGAAAATAATGAGAAAATGAGCAAATCTCACCAGGTGAGGCCGCCTTCGCCTTCTTGAGCAACTTGATATGGTCGGCGGCAGTGAGACCCAGTATCAGTGGCTTGTCATCCACACTCTTCAAAAGTGCAAAGAAATTTATCAACGCGTTGTGCTCGTCGCCATGAATGTGTTCCCATAGAGACGCCTTCATGCTGTAAATATTTAGCTATTTACTGCATAAAACAAGTATAAAGAAAATTCTAAATACACATAGACAAACTTTTAAATATCAATTAATTAAGTAATTGATAAGTTTAATAAAGTTAAGACCAAATTTTTTATCTGCTCTATCCTCCACAAGCTTCAAGAATATTTTTTGCAAATAAATTCCACAATTCAAAAATTAAGTGGCGCTTTAGCCCCAATAACCTTGTCTGCGTTTTTTTTAATTCATGTTGTGTCAAAAGAAATAAAATGGTATCATGTAAATAATTTAGAGACGATTTCGTAATTTTTTTCTTAACTTAAAATAGCTATAGAAAATTACGAAAAAACCAGGTTACGTCTCATGTCGTAAAGATTTGTGATAATTTTTTTGGATAAATTATTGGTCTGTAAATACCAACGAAAAATTCTTTCATTTATCATTCATTCAGTTATTTTTTTTCACTAAAGGATAGCAGCGCATTCAAATCTTGCGACGGTACTCTTTCCGCACAGACTGTACAAGTTGTCACGAAGCCTCAAACATTTTTATTATAAATACTACACATTAATAAAACAGTGTTTACTTACAAATTTTATCTTCTAGTAGAGTACACAACAGGCACTCACCGTTGGTGCGCGTGCGCATCGGTCCTTTTCGGTATAGTGTCGGGGGTGAGGTGGGGCAGGGTCAACGCCCCCGCCGCATGGTGCAACCACACGTCAAGTGCGTCCACGCCGTATTTGTCGGCCAGAGAACATGCAACCTCCATGTGCTCCTTCTCCGGGGAACTAGACAACACAAATATCCTAAACTCTCATACGTAGTGTATGTCTCTAATATATACATACATACATAACCTCACGCCAGGAACCTTGGCGGGGTAGGCACCAACAACAGAGCGCCGTTCAGGCTTATTCTTACATACCTCACTTGCTTCTTTGACATTCATAGCTCTTGTCATACACGCTCGTCTGTTCTTAAGGCTCCTGACATAATAATGGTTTCTAATGTATCATTTTGTGATAAGCCTTATTGAAGCTCTCTTCTTGATTATACTAGAACTAACTAGGCTATGTAAGGCAGGATACAGTAGAATCCATTTATTATGACGCCGCCTATGTTGAACGACCGTTCTATATGAAATAATTACACAGTTCATTTTGGATTTTATATAAAGTTCTTTATAACAAAGTCGGATATAACGACCTCGCTTATAGTGTCATGTCGCTTACTATTAACTTATTATCATAAATTACGTTGTGTTATAGACAATGACAGCAATTTCAGAAAAAATCTTGTGCTCAATTGTCAATCAGTAATTATTTATTTCCATTTAAATTATTTTTTAATAGCTTAAACACTGCTCTCACAGTTAGAGTTGAACATATGCTAAAGGTTTTTGTTGATAGTTCAAATTTCGTGTTTTAAAGCTATAAATATATTATATTTTGACATGTGTATGTAACGTCCACCCCGCCCTCAAAGAGCCAAGGAATGACAAACTCAAGCCGAAGCATAGAGTGAGAAATAAAAGAAGTTATAAAGTGAAAATTAATAACATTTATTAAGTAAATAAACTTACTTTGGCCATAAATCGTGATCATCTAGTAATAAGAGCCCTCGTCATAATACCGTTAACCCTATGTTCACAAGGTAGGTTATATAGGAGTGTTGATCAAGGAACAGAAAGACTCAAGGATCGGTGTATAATATATATCTATATAAATAATAGTTTTGTAGTATAAGTTGTAAGTGTAAAATGTCATGCGTTTTATGAATAATGACAAATGTATCGACTCATGACATAAGCTCATCACCTGAGTACGCCGTGCCTTTATTAGCCAAAAGGAATTTTAATGCACATTTCATAACAAATTATATAATTTTGTGTAGGCACCCCACCTAAGCCACCTCTCTAATATTATACCACCGCATTCATTAGCTATCAGTAAAAGAGCTCATATCAGAATAAAAGAAGAACCTCCAATCTTTTAATTAGAATTTATTGAATTGATTATAAACATTATCTAAACTAGCGTCGGTTCACAATGTACTATCACTGACGAGAAGAGCCGACAAGAAACTCTCCAGTAGTACGCCTAACAATTTAGAAAACCCCTTTGGAGTGCCTTATGTGTAAAATGAGTTGGAAAAGCCATAAGACTTGAGTGAACGTATCATATCAGAGCCACTCTTCCAAAATATCAAATAAATTTGTAGATATGAGGAATAATACCTCAGCGACCTCCCCTGATGCAAGATAAGAATATCACAGTAAATTAAAGATAAAGTTTAAATGAAGTTTAAATAGTGATACTCTCTACATCTCATAAAATTCCCATTAAGTTATTAGTATAAGAGTTTTAGGATGTTCCTCCGTGAATATAAAGTAAAGATAAAGATAAAGTTGGGTGGAGGACACCTTCACTCATATTATTTGTTTTCCTATGTCAAAGACAGATTTCAGTGTAAGAGTTTCAGGGAAAATTCTCCGTAAAGTAAAAGTGAAATTAAATTGGTATTGAACTGGAGTATTCCCTTACGCTCGTATTGTTTGTTACCTATTTGTTAAAGACAGGATTCAGATTCCACCGTGAAGTTTAAAATGAAAGTTAAAGTGAAAGTAAAGTGGCGGAACCCTACATCCGATTAAAGACCCTAAAACCCAAGAGATGAAAGCATAGCACCGTAAAGTAAAGTTTAAATTGAAATAGTCATGAAGTGGTGGTACTCTACATCAAGGGTGTCAACATCGGTAACACTGCTCATATATAATTTATCAATAATTATTCTTTCCAATCCAGTCAAGCTTGCCTGGCCTACCTACATCAAAGGCTCTCATGGAATCACATATCTTGAAAAGAAGTAAATTTTGATACGAATGATCCGCTTGCATTTGGCCAGTAGCTGACCTCCGAGCGCCCACTTCGCCTCCAAGCTGATCCGCGGCGTAACAGGTTCCAAACCTCTCAGTTACCAAATCAGTTAAAACTCAATATGTGAAATCATCCTCGCCTCATGAATGCACATATTATAAACAAGTTGGATTTGCTTAAAATCAGCACGCGAGAAATACCTGGATAATTGTCGTAACCATCCAAAGGTAGATTGTCCCAATAAGCGAGTGGGTCGTGAATCCCTTCGCCCAAGGTTACAGGGTCTATTAATCCCGGCTCTAACCTGAATCTTCATGAAAATATTCAATATGTGCTTTCACATCTAACTAGTTGTTGTTTCATTACAATTATACTACTGTTTAGCAAATATCCAGTATCAACAGAGTTACTTGCATGTAGCTATATAATTTAAAGAAATAAAATATTCATGAACAATAAATTTAAAATAAGTAACTGCATTGCACAACAGAGTACCATTCCGGCTTATTCTTACACACCTCAGTTGCTTCTTTGACATTCATAACTCTTGTCATGCAATTGCAGACTTGTCCAAATAAATATATATTCTAAAAGGTAAATCACGTTAACAAAATGAAAGTTAAAATAAAACTCTATTGCACAAGACCATGCCGAATGCCGAAGGCAAACCTTCTTAAA
This sequence comes from Dendrolimus punctatus, assembly GCA_012273795.1. Taxonomy (NCBI): domain Eukaryota; kingdom Metazoa; phylum Arthropoda; class Insecta; order Lepidoptera; family Lasiocampidae; genus Dendrolimus; species Dendrolimus punctatus. The sequence continues at coordinate 23,437,546 of CM022528.1, read as the reverse complement.
CAAGAAAGTATTTAAATAATTAAAATCAGTAAAACCCAAAGAAATAAACGTTAAATTTCTTGAAGCCTGTCAAGCTTTCCCAAACAAGTCGCATGATTGTTGTAGAGTGTGGTGTAATAATGTAGTGTTATAAAATATACTTAAATGTATACACATATATGAATAGACTAAATAATAGATAATAAAACAAGACTACGACCTCACAGACCTAGGTCAATAATAACCCTATCTATGTTGAAAACAATCAAGACTCAATACGACGACTAACTTTAAGCTCACTGCGACAAGAGCAGATAGACATTAACAATCAACACCCCCATCAAGTAAGTAACCGCAGTCAGGTACAACAACAAGTATACAACAACAAGACAAGAACTCCTACAAGTAAATCGCCATTGACATATAATTGATCTCCCTTAACAAATTAATAAGTAATTATATTGCCTAAAAGAATCATCAGAACCCCTTAGTAGCTCCCGACAATGAAGTAGTAATGTTATTTAATTCAGTTCCTAAAACCAAAGTTATATCTCAGAACCCCTTAAATTAAATTCAATAAATTAGTATTTTTATCCGCAAGACTCTATGTGTCATATTTCCTAAGTAATATATTAGCACACTCAGGCTTTACAATTAACTCTCATTAATTTAGTTAACTATGAAATTATAACAATGTATAAACAATTCTTATAATAACGCACAAGTCAATCAAGACTTACATCAAAATTAATTTAATATTGTATAGCTCATTCTCCATATAATATACAAATCAAGGACAATAATTAGTTAAGTTCTAAAACAAGAAGGTCAGTAATAGATAGTATACAAGTCTGTCTTTTATTACATATGAACATGTAGGTCTCCACAGTAAATACTTATGTATGATAGCATATATGTCCATATAAGTCAAAGGAACATTCCTATTAAATTAAAAGTTTGTATAAGTGGATCCACGGGTCTCAATATGTCTAAAGACTATCACCAAAGTACACCAAACTCAATACTAACTAATTAATAAATGCTGCTGTAACTAACTACACATCATTAGTTAAGTTTTGAAGATAATCCCAGGTTTATACATACAGACACGCATTAAATGCAAATATTCCATAATTCCTAAAATTTAAATTTTTAACACAATATTATTAGTAACATATCTGCAAGAAAAGAACATTAGATTTGTCTGCAAAATAATGTAATTAGTACACAAGGAAAATATCAACAACACATTATTAGTTATAGAATACATGTTCAATAAACAGATTAGGTTAAAACACATAATTAGATATATCATTAATAACATACAAACGTAAAACAGCCTCTGGATCATCTGAGAACAGAAATAAAGGCAACAAACACAGAATAGATTACTGTTAGTAGATTATTAGTATATAGTTATTAATAGTTATATATTACAACAGTCCAGGAGAACATCTGAAACATAGATAAACACAACAAGCAAGATATCGGACAAATCTACATGATTAGTAAAATTATTAATGTATTAGTTGTTGACTTGAAGATGTGAACTAGCCCTTTGGTGAAATCCATAGCACCGAAGTCTGTAGCGCACATATCGAAGATATAATTATTTATTGTTAGTATTGATCATTTTGTCCACAAATAGCTTTTTCTCCATCTGTAATAATTTAAAACACAATTTTTTCCGAGAATAATTTTCTTCATCTTGTTCTGTCAAACACGAATATTCAAGTCCCCTCTCTTCTCTGTCAAATTTTCAAACAAAGAAAAAATTCAATTATATCATACAAAGAGATTAATAATAAATACATATATTATGCGAAATAAAGGGGGGAATACATTATATGGAGAACAGCCACTCCTTTATAAATAAATAAACATTAATAAAAAAAAATTAAATTCACGATGATGCGTACCGTCACATGTACTATCAGTACCCTCCCACCCCTTGTAACACTTCGTCAACCTGAAGTTAATGTCGTGCGGGTAGCACGTGACGTTAAATGAACCGCACCGTCTTTAACTGCAATCTAGTTAGCTTAAATAAGCATTTTTTAAAATTAAATATATAAATTATATAAATAAGGAAAAGTAAATTAATTATTGTAAACTCGTTTTTTTTTTGTTACGAAAAATATTGATAAATTATATAAGTATTTACCTCAATTGATAACTCATATATAATTTCACTGCTATATTCACAGCCGAAATAGCTCAGTTGGGAGAGCGTTAGACTGAAGATCTAAAGGTCCCCGGTTCAATCCCGGGTTTCGGCAAATTCTTTTCTTTTTATATTTTTGAATAGTGATTTTTTATAATACTTGTCGTTATAAATAAAATTAAAAAAATTTACCAAAATAGTTAACGATTTTTGTTTCACCCATTACTAGCTCCACCTTGCGCTTAGCTCTGTAACTACATTCACGGCCAATAATAATAAATAAATGAATGCGTTTTTAGAGATTTCACATTGATCTATTTTCATAGAAATTTATTTCATGATTGGCTTAATCCGCGCAAAATTGATACATGGTTGTACCAATTATTATTTGTCTATCATTTAAGTAGTTATGAGTTCCATGTATCAAAATTAACATACTTTTGATAAATGGTGCAATAATTCATTGCGTGCATTCACGAATTAGGTAAGGATGCTTTTGACGATTTTTGATCCCCCTACAATGCAAGGATACAAAAGATTTCCCGAACCGTCCGCTCCCTCCTCTTACGTAAGATTCCATATAGTTTTTCCGAATAAAAAAACATTGTTAGAAAAAGATCATTTACACTGAAATTCAGTCTAATATAAATCAAATATTCTTTAGTAGACAATTTAGGTTATACACTTTCACTGCTAACAGATTATATTTGTACATTATTCCATTTCGACTTGTAAAATATTATGTGTTAATGGGTTTCACCCTCTCCCCCAGTTTTGGTCATTTATAGATTTTTTACCTAATTAATGAATAGCACCTAACAGTTAAAAGGTACATATTTTAAAAAGTATTATATTTCTTTATCTCGCTTGTACTAAAAAAAGTACAGTTCTGCAACATACATGTGTTATAGATTTGCTAATAGTAATATTTCTATTAGTACATATTTAAATCTGAGTACTAGACTAACTATATAAGTCTTCCTTCATTACGTAAATTATTATACATGCCATCTTGTAATTAAGTATATAAAGACTATCGGTTACATTTCTTAGCTCCAAATCTATTTGGCGTAACAAAAATTAAATTATTGACAAAAATCCAGATTTTTTTTTAGTTTATTTTCTAAATTGAGATTTTGACACAAGTCAAGTCTGTAATTGGAATTTCATTGAACACTTTCCTTTATTTAACAAAAAAAAATGCACACATTCACCTCTAATTCTTGCCCCACCTATATATTGAATGTCGTAGAACACAGTCTATAGCAAAAACCATGAAGAGCAACAAATACGAATATGAAGAATTATGAACACAAAGTTACTCTCAAATCAATGAATTAGTGCGGAGTGTGAATAACATTGATTCTTACCTAGCCAATCTATATATAACCTCCTGTCTGTAATCAGCATCTGCGTTGAAAAGCAGTCCATTGACAGAGATCCCAAGTGCTTTCAGGGCTTCCACCTCACCCATTCCAGTCAAGCGTTCTATACATTGGCGGATTATTTCGAGTTGTTCCTCTGAACCGTTCTTTTGTTCGAGCGTTGTGCGCGCCATCTAGATATACGTTATCATATTAAATTATGGGATTAATAAAATGAATAAATTGTTATACTAATATATAAAGCTGAAGAGTTTGTTCACTTGAATGCGCTAATCTCAGGAGCTACTGGTCTGATTTGAAAAATTCTTTCAGTGTTAGATAGCCCATTTTTCGAGGAAGGCTATATATCATCACGCTAAGACCAATAAGAGCGGAGCACCAATGAAGAGTTTCAAAATCGGGTTTTTTTTTAAGTCGCGGGCAGAAGCTAGTCTATAATAAAATTAATTTCTAGAGGGGTCGAATATGTACAATATATTTAAAAATAAAAAACCCGGGCTAATTCTTATAATTAAATACCAGCGGATTTTGAAAATGGATAACATTAGGCGTGATCGTGGCGTCAAACGCGAACCTATTTATCATAGAATAATTCAACTTTTAGATTTTTTTGCTGAATGAATTATATAGTTATTATTTCGGCAAGTGACGTCCTTTCCTTCTAGTATAGACAGACGCATATACCCTGCAAATACACAAAAAGCACATAAGTATTGGTAAGCGAGTGACAGAAAAGAGAGAGCAGCAATAAACTCACTATAGAGGGCTTAGTCAGGTACACGTTGTCCCTCAACTCGGCCGAATTGCACTTCATGAGCGTGGCGTACAGCGTGCAGCTGACGGCCGTGTCCGTGTGGTTGGTGTCGAGGAGGCGTTTGCTCTGCGTGTAATCCTGCGTGGATCGAAGCATACAAGCCACGCTGAGCGGCGTGTCCTTGTACAGGATCTCTTCGGCACACTTGCGGACGACTGTTGTCAATAGTATTTTGCCATCATTATAATCGGAAAAGGTACGGCAGTAGTACATAAATAAGTTAAATATTTTAACTTATGTACTATCTGCCATTTCTTTTAAACAGAGACTTCATGGAAAATCTTTTGGGGTCTGAACTATAAAGTTATAGTGAGATTACTTCGATACATCTTTGATGGCTCACAAATAAATTTTATAATTATGTGAAATATTTCAAACTCTATATCATTCATTTTTTTATAATAATGTGAAAATTGCATACAAAAAATAAGTACAAAATTTATTCATATATATTTCTTTTATTAATTTTAGTAGCTGTATCAAATAAGTAAATGGGCTTTTTTCTGCACACAGTACTTTATTTAGTATCAAACATAAATTGTCTATTGTTATCTTTTATACCATCCAAAATTTTAAAGAAATGTAAATATTACATAGATAGATTAAACACACACATATATATATATATATATATATATATATATATATATATATATATATATATATATATATATATATATATATATATATATATATATATATATACCTTCATAAAAAGGAGTTACATAATTTTAATATATTTTATAGATTCAGTATGTCAACAATGATATAATGTATCAATACGATTTAAAATCAAATTACCTTCCGATTCGACATCAACATTTCCCCCATTCTCCAAGCAACTCTGCACGTAGTACCACTTGAGCACCGACTGGGGCAGATTTGCATGGCCATCTCCACTTTCCGGGATAGAGAACCTGTCGTATCTATAGAACATACTGGACACAATATGTTCCGGGTACAATGAGTGGTAGAATTCTTGACATTGCACTGTGCGCTCAGCCTCCTCTTTCACTTGTGATTTCGTTTCACTGAAATTAAGACAGTAAAATATGTCAGTGTATAAACAAACAAAGCTTATATTCCATTTTAAATGTTCCCTTACCTTTGTCCCGGGAAAATTCGGGACTTTTCTGGAAATCATTCATACAGTTAAAAATAAAGTGAAAATGGGCCGCGTTAGTCTTATCACAGCATAGTTTGGTACTCCCAGACATTTTTCAACCCTGAATATCCCTGGCCTTTTTGAAATAATGCGGGATTTCCTAACTTTGAAACTACACCGATTTAAACACGTTATTTAAAGTCAGGATTTTATGATTACTTACATTTGCGAGATATTTAAAAGAAGTAGTAGACCAGACAGAAGATGGAAAACTCCTAAAATTTGGAGAAGGATAGCAAGAAATTAGACACTATGACGTATGCTGGAGGAGGCTTTATCAAGGAGGCAACTCAACTGCAGTCAATATGTAAAAAAATATGACAAAAATCTGTCAGTGAAATAAAGGCTATTATTTTTATTTTACTGGGACATGTGCTTACATCTGAAATTAATCCCTATTATCCCTATCCCTATTAATCCCTATTAATATTATAAATGCGAAAGTAACTCTGTCTGTCTGTCTGTTCCGTTTTCACGTAAAAACTACTGGACCGATTTGGCTGAAACTCAGTATATATATTTTCGATACCGAGGATGAACATAGGATACTTTTTATCCCGAAAAATGGGATAGTTTCCGGGATAAAATGATATTTGTCTGTTTGTTTGTTATGCTTTTACGGAAAAACTACTGGACCGATTTGGCTGAAATTCGGCACGTATGTAAATTAAATACTGAGGATGGACAAGGGATAATTTTCATTTTGGCCTTTTTGTTAATTTTGGCCTTTTTGATCATTTTAACCAATCTGGTCATTTTGGCCTATTTGGTCATTTTGGCCTACTTGGTCATTTTGGCCTATTTGGTCATTTTGGCCTATTTGGTCATTTTGGCCTTTTTGGTCATTTTTGGTCATTTTGGCCTATTTGGTCATTTTGGCCTATTTGGTAATTTTTCCTTTTTGGTCATTTTGGCCTATTTAGTGATTTTGGCCTTTTTGGTCATTTTAGCTTCTTTGGGCATTTTGGCCTATTTGGTCATTTTGGCCTATTTGGTCATTTTGGCCTTTTTGGTCATTTTGGCCTATTTGGTCATTTTGGCCTATTTGGTCATTTTGGCCTATTTGGTCGTTTTGGCCTTTTTGGTCATTTTGGCATCTTTGGTCATTTTGGCCTCTTTGGTCATTTTGGCCTTTTTGGTCATTTTGGCCTATTTGGTCATTTTGGCCTATTTGGTAAGTTTTCCTTTTTGGTCATTTTGGCCTATTTAGTCATTTTGGCCTTTTTGGTCATTTTGGCCTATTTGGTCATTTTGGCCTATTTAGATAATTTTTCCTTTTTGGTCATTTTGGCCTACTTGGTCATTTTGGCCTATTCGGTCATTTTGGCCTATTTGGTAATTTTGGCCTATTTGGTCATTTTGGCCTATTTAGGTAATTTTTCCTTTTTGGTCATTTTGGCCTACTTGGTCATTTTGGCCTATTCGGTCATTTTGGCCTATTTGGTAATTTTGGCCTATTTGGTCATTTTGGCCTTTTTGGTCATTTTGGCCTTTTTGGTCATTTTGGCCTTTTTGGTCATTTTTCCTTTTTGGTCATTTTGGCCTTTTTGGTCATTTTGGCCTATTTGGTAATTTTTCCTTTTTGGTCATTTTGGCCTACTTGGTCATTTTGGCCTATTTGGTCTTTTTGGCCTTTTTGATCATTTTGGCCTATTTGGTCATTTTGGCCTATTTGGTCATTTTGGCCTTTTTGATCATTTTAGCCTATTTGGTCTTTTTGGCCTTTTTGATCATTTTGGCCTATTTGGTAATTTTTCTTTTTTGGTAATTTTGGCCTATTTGGTCATTTTGGCCTTTTTGGTCATTTTGGCCTTTTTGGTCATTTGGGCCTATTTGGTAATTTTTCCTTTTTGGTCATTTTGGCCTATTTGGTAATTTTTGGCCTATTTGGTCATTTTAGCCTTTTTGGTCATTTGGGCCTATTTGGTAATTTTTCCTTTTTGGTCATTTTGGCCTATTTGGTAATTTTTGGCCTATTTGGTCATTTTGGCCTTCTTGGTCATTTTGGCCTATTTGATCATTTTGACCTATTTGGTCATTTTGGCCTTTTTGATCATTTTGACCTTTTTGGTCATTTTGGCCTATTTGGTCATTTTGGCCTATTTGGTCATTTTGGTCTATTTGGTCATTTTGGCCTTTTTGGTCATTTTGGCCTATTTGGTCATTTTGGCCTTTTTGCTCATTTTGGCTTCTGGTCATTTTGACCATTTTGATTATTTTGGCCTTTTCGATCGTTTTTGCCTATTCCGTCATTTTAGTCATGTCGGTTACTGTCGTCTTTTGGTCATTTAGACCATTTTGGCCTTTTTGGTCAAGTTTTGTAATTTATTTTGTTGACAGATAGACGCCGGATGGTATATATATTTAGCGATATAAAATGAAGTGAATCTTCCGTGGGCAAATATATAAAAATTTAAAATAATATAACCTGTAGCACTTGCTCTTTAAACAAGAGACACGCACTAGAGGTTAACCCGCGGCACAGCCGCGGGGTAAATTCTAGTACTTAATAAATATTGCAAAAAGTTTAAAACTCACTTGAGTGATAATTTATTTTGTATTGTATCCAACAAGTAATTGAAGAGAGGCAATTTCTTCTCTGGCGGCGCAGGCGCAACCAGATCTTTCTTTTCGATAACAGGCTGTAACAATAGCAAATGTTTTTTTTTGCTAAATGTAAGCAAAAAATATAAGTTAAGTAAAGTAATTACAAAACATTTATTACCGTTGTAACAGCATCAGAAAATTCGTCATCTATGGAATGCCAACGATCTGCAAGACGGTGGTTTTCTTTCACGTTCACTCCCATCTGTTGGAGGCTCTCCAGTTCTAAACTTAACCTAATAAAACACACGAAAACAGATAGACGCCAGAAAAAGCATTGTAAAATGTGGGGGCGGGTGGGATTTTTTTTAAATTTATTACAAGGAATTTTGGACGAACGACCATATCAGTCCCGTAAAGACAAAACCTTACATAACATGCGAAATGACTTATTGTATTACCCTTTATTATAGAGGTAAAGTTAGTTTTGACTTTATTGTTAAAAGCATAAAATAAGCAAGTTGTGTGGTGCGTCTATAATTTGACCCCATTGGATAGTGACGTGTCAATGGCGAGAGCCTATGGCTTCATCGCCGCAGTAGCTAGGCTCAACCAAAACCAAACAAGACACACGGTGTGATTGCTCTCGCGTAATATAATTTAATATTTGAGTAATCATTAGGAATTTGATATTTGCGAGTGACTGAAACATAAGTAAGTAAAACATTTTTTTTAAGAAGTAAAAGAAATAAGTTACAAGAGACGTTAAATAAATATCTCAGGTTGTGTCGAAATATGACGAGACACGGTCATATTTGGACAGACATTTTATCCATCCCCCGTAGTGCTTCCCTTGCAGTAGTAGTTAAGTAGGATACTTTATATATTTCCTCGCAAGGGGCGCCCCTCCCTGACGATAGTGATGGATTAGTGTTCCCCCTTGTTTCTATTCCCACCACCGCCGGAGTGGAGTACCAGATAAGTACGGAAAATTACCTTGTGGATTTGTTCCGTTGAGTGACCGATCCCGCCGTGTAAGTTACTGTAACGACTAAAACCTTTTTAGTCGTCGTTTATATTAAGAAATATAATTATTGAAATTCGAATAGAGAAATGCCTCATGATGCCTCAATGGATATCAGAATTTTATCAAGCCGCGCACGGAACACATGTAAAAGTCTCTTGATTAAAAATATAAAGAATATATTCCCTGAACCAGTCTCTTTATTCAAGATCCCTCCCTGGTCAGCTCGAGCCGCTGGCCGCCACAGTATAAGGCACTTCTCACATGTCACCAACTACCCCCGTAGCACTCACCTGGACCTGAGTATATCCTCGATGTCCTGCGCGGCGCAGGCCGTGGCCGCGGCCGCGTACAGGTCCCGCCTGGTGTTGATGTCGGCGTGCGCGTGCGCGTGCGTGGCCACGCGCGTCATCAGCGCGTGCGCGTGGTGCGCGCGCAGCGCCGCCAGCCGCCGCGCGGCGGTGGTCGCGCACGACCAGCCCGCCGGGCCCGCGCTCCACGCGTACGAGCCCACCAGGAGGAGCACTTCGGCCTCTCTACAATATTATCGTGCGATGCGTGACAGTTCCGATAGCCCACTCCCCCCTACTATCCCATCCTATCCCATGGCGATTTTTAGTGCGACAGAGGACGCATGTCAGAATAGAAGAGTATGACAGGAAAATATATTTTGTGCCGACCCCAGGTAATTGGAAGAAATGAAAGAAAAGACAGAGAAGGTAAGAGAAAAGAGATATATGACCGAATAGTACAGAGCAATCGGCCAAATGCCGATTTTTTTCATTACATAATTTCAGCAGACAGGCAAAAGGCCCACCCGATGGAAAGTGGTTACCATCGCTTATGGACATTGTAACACCAAAGATGCTACAAATGCGCTGCTACTCACTAAAGGGAGACTGAAACCTGGCCACTAGTGCCTTCGGTCGCCTCTTACGACAGGCCGCCCTAATGAAGGAAATTGTATTCTTTCTCCATTCCTGCATGGATAAAAGTCTAAATAAATCTTCAAAAAAAAAAAGAATAGTCAGAAAAGTGTACGAATTTCGAATCAAAGGCGAATACTAGTGACATCTCTAATATAAAGTAAAGGTACCTAGTTTGTTCGTCATCTCCACCTACTCGCAACAGTGTGGCCAACTTGAGCAGCTTATGACTGGCCAAATATGCATTCGGATCCAATTTCAAACAGTCTTCTATAAGAGACATTTTATCTTCACATAGACGTACTGAAATTAATATAGGAAGTATTTAATTGTATACGAGCCAATATTGCGTATTTTGTACATAAATACGTAACAAATAATCTAATGAAATAGACATATTAACATCGTTGTCACATGCGACACTTGTACTCTATAAGTTGTGCATCTCAGGTCGTCAAACGATCTTAATAGAATAGAATATATAAATAATATGAAACAGTTCAATTTAGCTTCAATTTAATTTGGCTTCAAAACGGGATGCATCGTCAACGACGTTCAAGCCCCAACATCAAAAGGTCCTTCGAACCTTGGAAGTGTACAAACTGTACAATTGTATTTAAGTATTCATTTTTAACTGACTTCAAAAAAGGAGGAGGTTCTCAATTCGTCGGGATCTTTTTTTTTACCCAATTTCTTTACCATTGGGACATTTGAAAGTCTATGTATCAAAATTAGAAGAATTTACATTCTCGATTGACAAAGTCTTGATCTGTAGAAATATAACAAAATTGCAAAAAAAAAAAAACAAAAGGTGAAGGAAAAATCAATAAAGAATTATATTGACAAAACGAGTACAAATGATCAAAACCAAAAAAGTAAGAAACAGATAAAATCCGAAAAAAATACTAACCTTGTATAGGCAATAATGTCAAACCAAAAGCACTCAATATTTGCAATGCAGATATCAAATCCAGTTCTTGCTGTATTTCCCTATTGTCAGATTTTATAAGTTGCAAACAGCACCTACAAAAAAAACACATTTTGATAATCTTAGTAATCTTTTGAGTTTATATAATTTTGACACATTTGAGTGTAATATTTAATTTTGTGACAACTTAGAGTAAGATAAATAGAGTAAAAAATATTTGGGAAGTCACTATTGTAAGTTTGCTAGGAACTTCAATATTATGTCAACAGTAATTTTGATACTCACTAGCCATTTTTTGTATTACGTAAACATCATGCAAGTATTAACATGCTTTATTCATGACATTCCCATTTTGTCATCATAACCTATGATGTTTACTTTAAAAATAATTACTACAATTTTGTAAGCAAGAACTATAACATTTAGATATAATCAAAGTAGCAATTATTGGATTAAATGAAGCCAAACGAACCATTTTAACCGTTCTATCGTCAAACTATGTCGAAAAGATTTTTGCTTTAAATTCCGCAAGGAGGATCCTTTAGAAATCACTGCTCGTATGATAGTTAATAGTGGTATGTCCCTATTTTGTGGATATTCGACTTGGATCAACGTTAAAATAAAAATAACTAGTAATAAATAATTAATTAGGGAAATGTATATAATCGAGATCCCAAAAAACTCCCTGGCATAGTGTCAATCAAAGATCTACAAATTGGCTGATGATTTTGCTTGAAGATAATTTCAAAACCTGAATCTATATATTAATACATGAAGCAAAACCACAGCAAAAACTTTGTACCCCTTTTTACGAAAATTGCGCGGACAGAGTATGAAATTTCGCACCCTTATAGGAGTGCAGAATGCCAATAATCTTTTTTCAAATAATGCATACAAAATACGTTAAACCAATAAAAATAAACATTACACACACTACGATGTATTTGACACACAACACGCATATATACATACTCATTTGTTTATTATTAAAGCCAAATTAACAGTGCCTTGGCGAAATCTGTTATTATAGAAATATAGTCTTTGTCAACAGAACTTTAGTAATGTTCAAAATTATAACTTATATTAATTATTACGGTCGAATTTCGACCACGGGCGACCATCACAAGTACCCATAACTCATAACTCTTAACACTGGCTAGACTTCTCTATTAAAAATTCTCATACGAACCTTGCCAACTCCAGAGCGGGGTCGTTCAATGAGGAAGCCGAGTTGAAATACTCCTTTGCAGCATTTGATATGAGCTCCACACTCCTATCGTACTCGATCAAAGTGAATCGACGATCGTTCTCCTCGCAACTCAACACTTCTCCTGCTAGTTTAATGCTTGAACTAGAACCCGATGTGAGAAGAGCCGATGCGTATATCTGTTTTGATAGTTTGTTAATTAGGGAACGTACCCATACAACGTGACTTATTCAGGGGAGATAGAGGTCTTCAAAATTCCACACTTAGTCACGGGGCTGGCCCTAAGGTTTTTGTCGCGTAACTCTCGCGCGTTTTAGAGTAATATTCAAATAGGGCGCAGTGTTAAGCGTTTTTTGCGCTGCTAATTGATCTGAAGGAAACTTTTCGCCGAGGTTTTCCCTTTTCGCTATGACATGGGGTTCTTCAAGAAAGGCGTTATAAAATTTCTTAGAGGTCGGTATCGCGTTGGCGATGCCCCTAGAGTTGCAAACGTCCATAGGCGAGGGTAACCACTTTCTATCAGGTGGACCGTCTGCCTGTTTACCTGCTTGTTTTGCGAACTCTCCCGAACTGTCCCGAAGTGTTGTTCGGTTTTTGATAGTGTTTTCGCGCCAACATAATAATACGGCGGGAACAATGTGCGCGCGCTGTCAATAATATACATACTGTAATGTAACTTGTTTTGTGTGCCAAACAAATCAATAAAGGAGATAATCAGCTTTTCTGATTATTATCTCAAGATTCCAAGAGAAATTCAAGTCACCGAATAAACACGATTTCATAAAGCTACTTCAGAGCGTGGAAGGAAATTGCGTCATACATATGCGGAATTTCAAATTAAAATAAAAACCTAAGAAGCACTTACCTCATAACACTGCGATTTATTAATGCAACCAAACACAGACGATTGCAGCTCAAGTATATCACGCCACAATATCTCCCAATCAACAGTAGTCGGTTTTTCTTCGCTGAAACAACAAAGGGTTTTGCGATCATATATTGATCTCCAGATAAATTATCTTACATTATTACTGAATATTGACGACCACGACCGCGATTTTTCCCGTTCCGTTACAATCATAAACTCTAGCGGAACGGATTATGGAGCGTTGATGTCATAAACGACGAAATACACAAATGTCACTGGTGGATTTGAAAATCGCGCCTATTTCAATGTCAATAGATAGAAAGAATTAATAGCTCTGTGCTCAATGACCACTACGACCCACGTCTATGGGTTGTTGAGAGCGCTGTGTGATCGAAAATGATAACGTCATTAGTGACGTTTTCGCTACGACCATAACGACCGTAGTCGCCATGTGGAACGGCTGACAGAACATTCTGTGCGTTGTGAGCTACTTACTACTGGAACGCGTTCATTATAAAACCACATTATTATTTTATATTTAAATTAAGAATTGGTCTCTTATGCGGCAAACTCCTTTGTCTAATTCAGCAGATCAATTTCAAAATATTATGTATGCGGAATAATAAAACTACACTAGTTGTATTCGTACTGATTTACTTCTTTAAAAAGCGCGGGACCTGAGTCTCCACAGATACACAACACCTCCCTCTTATTTTAACAAATAGCAGAAAAACATAAAATAAACTTAAATATAACCTCTATGTAACGACTTATAGTCTATTCTAGGAATGTCACGTAACTGTCTAGTACTGGTACTCCCAGATGGTAAAGGAGTATCAGGTACACTTTGAGAACACTCTAACATATTTCTCTCTTCCCCCCTAGTATCAGTCACATTTGATTCACTCTGTACTTTAATATCATCAATCAACTCGTATGAACGAAGTCTGTCTGTGCTTGAGAAACTACTCCTGTCTTTAATTAACTGATTTTTATGTTTCTTCACAATATTCGTAGTATTAATGTCCTTAACAAGATATGTAAATTTTCCTAGTTTTTTTACAATCGATCCTTGTAACCATTTAAATTTATTATTTCCAATATACCTTTTATATAACACTTTATCATCAAGTTCGAAAATTTGACGGTTATTCCCTTTATAATTCTTACACTGCAAAGACTGTTTACACTTTACTTTGTTTGCCAGGGATTCGTGTGAGACTGGCGATACCAATAAATTTTTATTTAATAAATCCAATCGTGATCTTAACTTTCGGCCAAAAACCAATTGTGCTGGCGAAAACCCAGTGACTGAATGAACAGAATTCCTATAGTCAAAAAGATATTTCTGCAGCCTAATCCTTTTTTCCGCTGTATCTTTAGCAGAAAAAATGCTAGTTTTAATTCCTTTCTTAACTATCTTTACAAAACTCTCTGCCTGCCCATTGCTAGATGGACAATATGCTGGAGAAGTAACTTGAGAAATTCCGTTTAAAATACAAAATTGATTGAATTCAGATGACGTAAAAGCTGTACCATTATCAGACACTATAGTCTCCGGTAAACCAAAACGAGCAATAAAATCATGTAACTTATCTAACACAGTCGTGGTAGTAGCAGAAGTAAACATTTCATAAACCTCCACCCACTTCGTAAAAGCGTCAACAATAACTAAATATGTTTGACCATTTACTGGACCCAAAAAGTCTAAATGAATACGGATAAACGGACCAGATGGGAAAGGCCACGGAGCAAGTGGTGCACTGGAAGGACTAGACCTTAGTTGCAAACAAACATTGCATGAACCAATCATATTTTCTAAAACCTTGTCTATACCTGGAAACCAAAACCTAGAACGTGCTTCTGCCTTAGTTTTCACTATGCCTAGATGAGAATTATGCAATTCATTCAAAATTTTTAACCTTAAATTCTCAGGTAAAACTACTTTATGCCCTCTCATTAGGCAGCCATCTTCTAAAGAAAGTTGCGTTTTGCATAAATGATATGGTTTAAGGTTTAAATCTGTCACCTTATTTGGCCAGCCGTTAAGAACAAACCCTATTACTTTAGTTAAGACAGTATCCTGTCTCGTTTCCTCTTGTAAAATTTTCAAGGTGACAGGTAACCCACCATCTACTACAAAATTGATGTAAGTTGCACGATCTGCAACTTCACCAACATCGAGAAATTGATTTGTATTATAGGAAGAATCGGAACTTAAGTCTGATGATGATTCAATTAAACTAGCTCGAGATAAAAAATCTGCACTATTAACTTTACCCCGAATATATTCAATTGTATAATTATATGCATTCAAGAAAATAGCGTACCTTTGAAGGCGATTTGCAGAAACTTCCGGAATTCCTTTAAAACGACCAAATATTGATATAAGAGGCTTATGATCTGTGCGTAAAATAAATGGAATTGAACGGCCATAAAGATATTGGTGAAATCGACGAACACCAAATATGATAGCTGTAGCTTCTTTTTGGATCTGAGAATAACGTTTCTCTGCTGCATTAAGCGTACGTGACGCAAATGAAATAGGTCTCTCAGGGCCATTTCCTTCTATCTGAGATAGAATTGCGCCTAAACCGGTAGGAGAAGCATCAACGGTAAGAATAATTTTTGCATTTGGGTTAAAGTGTGCCAAGATTTGTTCTGATGAAAACATCTCTTTAATACTTACAAAAGCTTTATTGTGCTCATCATGCCATTCCCATTTTGTACCCTTTTTTAAAAGATCAAATAAAGGAGTAAGAATGCTCGATGCATTTGCAACAAAATTCCTGTAATAATTTACTAATCCTAAAAATGATTGTAACTGGTTTACATTACGAGGTAACGGTGCATCCATTATAGCTTTTACTTTTTCAGGGGATTTTTTAAGTCCTGATTTATCTATCACATAACCCAAATAATTTATTTGATCTTTGAAAAATTCACATTTACTTTTTTGTAAAGTTAATCCTGCGTCTTGCAAACGTTGCAGAACCAAATTCAATTTTTTCAAATGGGATTCCCTATTTTCAGCAGTTATCAAAACGTCATCTAATAAACATAGCACACCATCTATACCAGTTAACAACCTTTCCATTGTTCGTTGAAAAATAGCTGGTGCATTGGTTAACCCAAAAACAAGACGAGTATATTTAAACAATCCACGATGTGTATTGATACAGGTCAGATCTTGAGAAGCATAGTCTAACTTAAGTTGATTGTAGGCCATAGATAAATCAAGCTTAGAATACTGCTGGCCGCCATGTAACTTAGAGAACAACTCGTGAACAGTTGGTAATGGATAATGTTCGACTACCAGTTGCTTATTTATTGTTACAGAGAAATCAGCGCACAAACGAACAGATCCGTCTCGTTTCAATATCGGAACAACTGGAGATGCGTACTCAGAGTGCTCTACTGGGACCAGTACCCCTAAATTGACCAACCTGTCAATCTCCATACTTACCTTTTCTCGTAAGGCGAATGCTACTGGCCTCGCCTTAAAAAATATCGGCTTTGACCCCTCCTTAGTTTGAAGTTTGACTTCATACTTGTTAAAACAACCTAAATTATCTGAAAATAGATTGGGATACAGCAATTGGAATTGACTTAAAATGTCGTTTTGAAAGTTAATAAAACTAACAGAAGACAACTGTAATTTGAAAAGAGACAAAAAATCTCTACCAAGAAGTGGCGGACCGCCCCTACTAATAACATGAAACTTAATTTCGTGTGATATGCCATTGTAAGTAACAGGCAGCGTAACAACCCCTATGCAATCTAAGCCTGCGCCCGAATAAGAATATAAAGGGCCTTTAGTCTGTGATGAAAGAGGAATTTTATTAAAATATTTCTTATATGTAAAATCACTTATCACACTAACAGAAGCACCGCTGTCAATTTCAAACTGTAAACGTAATCCGTTTACTATAATCCATTCAGTCATTGGTTCTCCGCGTATTGTTTTAATATTGAAACACTTACCATCATCATTATTCTCACTCGAATCCCCGGCCGTGACGAAGTTTACATTTTTACACATTTTTTGGAGATGACCCTTTGTTTTGCACTTTTTACAAGTATAGTTAGAAAACCGACATTCCGTAGTACGATGATTTTTTCGCCCGCATACCGCGCAAACTACCGCAGACTTTTGATTATTAATAATTTTGAAGATATCCTGTTGGCTCACTGGAGCTGCTACTGCTGCAGCAGTCCTCGCAGATCGCACACTTTCAGCGAGATCGATTGCCTTTGACAAAGTAAGCTCTTTGATGTCTTGTGAAAATAATTTTTCACGTTCTGGCCCGGCCATAATACCCATTACAAACTTATCACGTAATGCTTCTTCTACATTCCCAAAATTGCAATGGGCTGCGAGCCCGCGCAGTCTAGCCGCCCACTGAGTGTGAGTTTCACCCGGCTGCTGCACTGCCGCGTAAAAGTTGTACCGCTCTGTGAACCCGTAGCGCTTCGGCGTGAAGTGGTCATCAAGCAACTTTAAAATTGTTTCATATGCCACTTCCTGTAAGTCCTTCGGTACAGCTAAATCAGCGGCTAACTTGTAAGAACCATCAGAGAGTGCGCTTAACAATATTGCACGTCGTTTAGAACCTTCCGCATCGGTTTTAACATTAATATCATTTGCTATAAACCATTGAGTTAGCCGGCATTTAAATGTATTCCAACTCTGCAGCGTGTGATCAAATGTTGAAATAATGCCAAATGAAGTCATTTTGATTAATTTTAACTATTTCGTCGCCAATATTATGTATGCGGAATAATAAAACTACACTAGTTGTATTCGTACTGATTTACTTCTTTAAAAAGCGCGGGACCTGAGTCTCCACAGATACACAACACAAAACCTAGCTGCATTTACGGGCAGATGGTTAATGCACGTGTCCAATTTGAAAACTTGCCCGTAAAATTTTGTTGCGATTCGTTTTTTCACTTGTCCATTGCGGTTCATTTTTTCACTTGTCCGTTAAAATTTCACTTCTTCTATGTTTTTGAAAAATAAACACTCACCCAAGCGACAAAGTCCTGGCCAGTCTAGTGAGCATATTGTGCGCTTGTTTGTTGTCGTCCCTTATCTCCCTAAGTTCCCGCGGCGGCACCTTGACGCCGCGCCACGCGAGCCGGCTGCTCGCGGACACAAGCCGCTCCAGGTCCTTTACACGCCGAACCAACTCGCTCGACGATATACTGCCGTCGCTTTTAAAGAAAACAAACGCAACATAAATGGTAGAGTTAAGCTGGCCTTCGAACAATAACTACCTCCTTTTAGAAAGAAAGAAAGAAAGAAACTTTATTTGCAAAATTAGCGACGCAATTACATTTCTTATACATTTTTATACACAGGGCATAATTTTAAAATCTGTACGCCGCATCTTCAGCAAACAAGGTTTGCACTCAGCATATTTATTAATAGAGACAATTTTTTTATTCAATAATAATCAATTGCAAAGCGGTGGCCGGTGCTAAATTTGATTAGTCTGCCATAGAGTAAAGAATAACCATAAACAAAATTAAAATTAAATAATTAAAATGAACAAGTTGACAGTAGGCTAAATAAAACTTTAACAATACTCATTGACACTTGACATCTTTGTCTTCCGTGATCACGGCTACTTAAAAATGGCCGCAACGTCGGAATAATAAAAACCAAATAAATTACCGCACTTCAAACCGTTAAAACATAATTTTATTGTCAATAATAAGATTGACTAGTTCGGTGCTTAAATAAGTTTGTTTGTCGCACGTGACAGTGAGGGTAGAATTATTAGAAACACTAGCAAGATTTCGTTTATTGAATTCGTATTAGGAGTCAGAATTGCAGTTTGGTGAAAATAGTTCGAAATTTTGCCAACTACTGTGAGTGCTTCATGGTCGCGAATGCTACATAAATTGTGCTTATTTATTGAACTAAAAATGTGTCCACAAGTGAAACTGTCGACGCTAACCATCATTTTACATATTACTATTAACGCCATCAGTGGAAACAATTTGGATATATCATGTATTTTGTGGCTATTTTTGTACGGTTACTATATCTTAAGTTGTTGTGAAGGTATTCTATATAAACAAGTTATCGGTTTTTTAATTCATTAGAATCGATGGCTAAGGTACAGGTGTGTCGTTCTAGTAGAATTTGCTTGAAGGCTCTATTGGAGGTTGTATTATGAATCCTGGTTGCATTCGGAACTCAAAATATGTGTAATCTGTCACATGTCAATATATCGCAAAAAGAACTGCAAAAAAATATCTGAAACTAACATCGTGTGTGCAATAATTTAATATATATACCTTCGGACAATACAACAACTCCAATAGGCTGACTACTTACAAGTTTTCTGATCTAATATGCAATTTGATACAATTACTACTATTTACCGCGAAGGAATCATCATGATGAAACCTGCATTGACATGAGGTACTTTCCATCAAGAGGACTGTTAGCCTATATGCTGTATCTAAGGAATAAAAACACAAGCATGGCGGATAAGGTATTATTTTTTGTATTCAAATATTTAGAACTTACAAGCATTGTTTTTTAAATATTTCACTCACGTTTCTTTTAGGATAGTGTCCAATAAATCACATGCTTTATCCAGCTGCTCGGTGCCAGTGTGGGCGAATAAACACCTCTCTGCCAGCTCGAGGTGAGTTCGGACATCCAATTCAAATTCACTGGGCGATTGTAACACCTTCAAATTTATTTATACTTCAATGTTTTATAATAAGTTATAAGATATTTATGAACACAATGCTACTTTTGAAACAATAATGAATGGTAGTCAAACCATTAATTCATACATACATTCACGATTTACATGAAACGCTAAGCTTTGAACTGATCGTGTTTCATATTATGAATGAGAGATCCGATGGCCACTTTCACCTCCACTATACCGTCCTCTTTAATATCATAACCCATCTTTCCGATTCCATCTCCTCTACTCTATACTAAAAGCTGTCATCGCGTTTGCTTCGTAAAGCAAACGTCTATAGGCGATGGTAACCATTTCTTATTAGATAGGTCGTCTGTTTTTGCCAGATTCGCAATAGTATTTGAAACACTGAATTGGTCCATAACGAGCAACAAACAGTATCTTCTCGTAATATAAATGTTTTATTAAATACTAGCTCTGCCCGCGACTTCGTTCGCGTGGAATTTGTTTCGCGGGTCCTTAAAAAAAGTAGCCTAAGTTACTTGTTATAACATCAGCTATCTCCAAGTGAGATTCCCGTCAAAATCAGTCCAGGCATTTTAGACATCCAGACAGACAGACAAAAATTGCATTTTCGGAATTATGCCCCGCTGATTTTTTCACATTTTTATTTTGACATTACAAACAAACTCTTCAATTTTATTTGTCTATATAAATGAACAATTGGTGATTTTTCAGAATTTTTAATGAAACTTACTAATAATATAGAGGACAGGTCCTCAATGCTGATGCTCTCCAGATATTCTATGAGACCGTTGAGACATGCGTCGGTGCGTTTCGACAAATTCTCACACCGCTTCAGGAATGGAATGACGAATTGTTTTAGGTCCGATACGAAAGATGCCGGTGTGGACTGGAAATTAATTTATTTACTAAATACCTACAACTATAATACTTCAATATATTAACTTAAATATTGTTATGAATTTTTAGAATGTAAAGTCGAAAATTCCATTAGAATTATCACAAAGTTTATTAAAAGCACACATACACACATCGTAATCACATACATCGCGCAATGTTCGTCGTTATAAGATACTCACTCCGAAAGTAGACATGCCTCCTAGCAACATGCCGCCTATTGCTCCTTGAAATCGTTAAATGGGCAGGCTAATTCTTAGAATTCGCATGAAATACGAAGAAGAGAGAAGGATTTACGACGTCTTACAAAGATATTGGCGCGAACAACAGATCACTCAAATTCTAAAGGGCAATAAGACACCTGCAAAGGATTAGTATCGGCTTGCAACACTACTGAAGCTTCGGTGAACCAGCAGCCCTCGTCTCCATACCCCTTAGTCACTCACCTATTTTTTTGGGGACCATGTCGGAAATGACGCTTTACCGTCTGTTCATTTTTTACCATATTCCCTGAACATTGTCATGGGCAGACGCCATAGTCTCCATAGCCCAGATTCCTAATTCCATTAGCAGTTCACCCCAATATCCCAGTACCTTTTGTTCTCATTTCCTACAATAGTCCTACCAACACTGACCGGGACTTGTCCTTGGGAGCAACTGTATATAGTGTAGACAAGGATAATCGTCAGTCAGTGTCACGCCACATTTAGCTTAAATTGTCAAGGGGTCTCTACGTTTTAGCCTTCCCATGGTCATCCAAAGGTCCGGGGCATTTTTATGGCCCTTGGTCTTCGAGTCTTCCGTACTACACATCGGTTTCCTTACGATTTATACCTTCAAAACTATGACATTGTTTTTTCTTATTCCAGAAATTTTTATTCTATTCCTCATCATCATCCGAGCGTTAAATCCCGGTTGCGTTCGGAGCGTTCACTCCGACGCCCAGGGTCCGCTTTCCTACTTTTCCTACTCCACTTCGCGCGTCTTCAGCATCCCCGTTTTGAGACGATTGGCACGCATGTCATCTTTCACGACGTCAAGCCAGCATTTCTTGGCCTTCCCTTCGACCGGGACCTGGCGGAGGCGGCATGGCTAGACATTTGTTCTCCACGTAATTAGCCGGTCTGCGTAAAACGTGCCGTACCAGCGTAAGCGACACTCTTGCAGTTTGTCTGCTATGTCACGGACATGAAGACTGCCGCGGATGCGGGAGTTCCTGACCCGGTCTTTCCGCGTCACTCCACACATCCATCGCAGCATATTCATCTCCGTGACACGCAGCTCTTGCTTGTGTCGCTCAAGTACTGGCCACGCTTCACTGCCATACAAAAGGACAGGTCTAATGATGGATTTATAGACCTGTCCTTTTAATTTGACCGGCATTTTGGGGTCACAAATGACACCTGTCACCTCACGCCACTTGGCCCAAGCTGCTATGATACGGGCCTTGACGTCGAGATCGATGTCCCCGGACGCACTAAGGACAGATCCCAAGTACTTAAACTGATCCGTGCGCTCGACCGTATCTTCGCCTATGCGCACGGATGTGGGAGCTGTAGTGTTGCAGGCCAAGTACTTAGTCTTCGCCACATTTAGTTTCAGACCGCCGTTCTCTAGCGATCTCTTCCACGCATTTACACGTCCCACCAGGCGCCCCCTGTCCGAATCTGTCAGCGCGATATCGTCAGCATACATGAGCAACCATGGAGGTTGCTCATGCGCATCTCTGATGCTGTTCGACACTTCGTTTAATATCACGCTGAACAGAAACGGACTAAGGACCGATCCCTGGTGCACGGCTACGGTAATGGGGAAGGGTGTAGTGTCGCCAACAGCGGTCCGAACTATGGAATCGGAATCACGGTACATATCCCGGACAATGTCAATATAGGTTTCCGGCACCCCTTTGGACCTCAGTGCCCACCAGATATTTTTATTCTATTCACACAACTTATTCAATCAAAAGAAACAAAATGCACTATCGTAAACGTTTTCTTAATAAAATACAACATAACAGGTAACTTGCTTTATTTCTCTCTCTCTCTCTCTCAATTGTCTAACTTACCATTTTCATCAACAAAGTACAGGTCTCCAGTGTGGACAGCGTCTCCAGCTGCTTCAAGGTGACACCTTCGACATTTATGTCGTATATCAAAGTGTCCAGCGTGAGGAGATGAAACATTATATTGTCAAGACCCGTGACCCCGCCACCAACTGTTGCCAACGTTGCTAATGTCAAAGCATGAGAGACTAAACCGCTTCGCTCCTCAATCTCACGGGCCCTCTTGTCGTACCTGTTACAATTACCAGTCTATACCACTTGCATAGATTTTTTTTTTTGACAGGTAGATTATTGATAAATTCGTAATGCCATAAAGTATTACCAATTTGATTTGATATAAAATTAATTTATTTGCTTTTTTTTAAATATAAGCTGAAATACATTTTTTTACTGTACACGAATTTATGTTACATAATTTACCTATTTCTTTGTCAATAAATTTTAATCAGTTTGGAGCAACCATATCATCAGCTAAAAAAGTATTTTAACACACTAGTGTTGCGGAATAAATAAGCCATATGACTTTAGCCATATTTTTTTAATCTAAATTAAATTCAGTGGTTTTTTGTTTTAATTAGAACCTTTTTATTTCAAGATGATTAATTACGATTTAATTTAGATATTAAAACGACAATAGTCTATACATCAGATGTATTACAGAGCAACATTATAACGTCCACATTGGAACGATGAAGAATGATTATTGTGACATGTCCAAGTTACTGTCGAAAATGTACAACTTGATAGGAGTGCAAACGTAAAAAGAAAACAAAACGTTGGACACGGTATATTTAATATTAATTAGTAACTAAACAGTTTATTACAATATGAAAAGTGACGAGGACTTTTTGGACAAAGAATGGATATGAATTTAACGCATTATTTAATTAAAGAAATAGTTGTTTGTCTAATCAGATTTATTTACTTTCCTCATATTAGAAATGAAAATCTAAGTGTTTGGTGAAAGGCCTATTTTGGCCCTCGAACTATTAGCGTCCTCGCTGCGATTGTACGTTAAACTATCCCGTGCCTAAATAGGTCACTTTCACCTCTCGTTTAACAATCTACTATTAAATCCCAATATAAATCATGCTTACCATTTTGCAAAATCATCAACGGGGACCACGATATCAGTCGCCATTTCGGTCTCAGGCGTTGTGTCTTCAGACCAATTTGAACTCCATATTGGCCTGAGAAAAATTTATATAACTTTTCATATTTATAACCATTTAGCAGACATATTCATTGATAATGCAGAAACCAGATTCCTGTGAAATCATTCTTTAGATGGCTCTGACCGGTGTTACAAAGCGAGCATTCGTGCGTGCAGTCAGTACGAAGCAACGAGCCCCTGGTTTGTTCGTTTCGAGTGCTCCACCAGCTTTCTGTTTTTTTGGCGAATTTCGTTCGAGTTTTTGTGGTTCAGTCAGTACGCTGCCACTTTTTGAATTAGTTATTAACAACAAACCACAAGATGATGGGCGCCGCCAGAATTACTTTCATACATACATTTGCATCTACGCATTATACTATTATAATAACAGCTCAAAAACGTCCCACTGTTGGGCTCGGGCCTTCCACTATAGAGGAACGGACAGTATCCCGCCACCGTAGTCCAATGCAGGTTGACACATCGGTTTTCAAGTTCGACTTACAGAGGTTTTACTGTATTTATGTACATCTTTATTCGAATATAAGTACTAGATATCTATTTTTAAATGTATCGAGGATATTTCTTAATTTAATGATGTTAATACTTATATAGAAATTAAAAGTGAAAAAAGTAGACATACCTAAATATTTCCTTCCTGCACCAATCTCGACAATTCTCAGTCGGCATCACTTTGATCGGTGATTTCTCTATAAACCACCGGAAAGGCTCTTTTGTTGGCAACAAGTGTTGATATTCCAAAGGATTTATAGTCTCTGGCAACTTTTCCAAAACTGCCAACTGCATGGCAACAGTTTTAATATGCGGCCATAGACAAGTGAGCGCTTCTATGCGACCTTCTTTGGCCGTTTCCATTGAACTGTGGACTATGCTATTACTGCGGAGGCGGTCGTACTCGTCTTTTACATATGTTGACTTCTCACATTTTAGTATCGCCTATAAGAAAAACATGTGCTATTTCTATTAAACTCTATTTAATAAAATATATGTACAGTTTTAAACAATCAATAATTCCTCCCAATGTACCTACGCAATAGATCAATTTTAGAAGCGCACCACATTGTACGGATTCTTGTAAGCGGGACAGAGCTAAGAATGCACTGCAAGCAACACTCTGCCTTTTGAACTTGCGAATAAAGTTCAATATAGATTGTTTACATGTCGGAAACTAGTCTTCCTTATCTGCGCAAACTATAACTATCGGAATTTTAATTTGTGTATGTTAACCTTTACTAGAACATATTTGTGCAAGTAGAAGAGACTTAATAATGGCAACTCATTAATGTCCTTGCAACGGTCCAGCCGAGGTAAAACTCCCTAGGGAGCTCCTTCTAGCAAGTGCCCCCGGGCTCGAGCTCCTCGAATTCAAGTCAAATAAAAAAATAATTAATGCCACATTATTGGACACAGGCTTACCATGTCAGAGTTTAAATTTTACACAATGATAACCTTAATCTTGAGGTTTCTTCACAATCATGTGGTAGTTACAACATAAGTTATTTACATTAGGCGTGAATTACTACATGGTGTATGGTACCCGGTTAAAAATTGTATACCAAATTAAAGTATAATACATTCAAGGTAATAAAGGAAAAACATAAACTCACTTTCATACTTGAGTATTTGTATAGAATCTATTTTTATAAAATAAGTAGGTGACACAGACAGGTGCGTAATACTGCCATGCTACGTTATATTATATTTAAAACATCATGATAAATCTAATTTTAGTAACTATTTAAACAATCATTCATAAGCTATTTGACTCGTTAAAGATATGATGTTATACCGCTGCTTTGCTTGGACAAAGTATACAAAGAAGGCTGCAGGGTTTTTTAAGACTAGTTTCAATTAATTTTACAGTCAACTACTTTATGGTTTAGAAGAAACGCAACGTTCCTCTTGTAGATCACAACGCCGGAAATGCTCCTTTATCCGCTCATCATAGCCACCACGGTCGTTATGGTCGCCGCGATAACGTCACTAATGACGAAACGCACAACGATCACAACGACCCCTGTCAAGAGGTGGGCAGAATAATCTGTTCCATTTGAGTTCACACGAGTGAGTTCACGAGTACACTCTCAAGCAAATGGAACGGGAAAAATCGCGGTCGTTGTGAGCTTTATGTGGAACGAAGCCTGTAAGATCTAAATCCAGACTATCCACTAATCCTCCCGACTCTGGATGATTTGTCTTCCGGCATTCATGGCAAGTTTCAATCCCCACTTGCATATTCGGTGTTACAAATATCCTTAGCCGACAGAAAGCTCTTACTTTCTTTTAAGTTGGGTGGATCTTCAATGTTTCTGTTATACTCCTGCAATATAAAAAACTTACCTCATATAAGCTCAGCCGTTCCTTGTTGAATAGCATAACGTGTCTACACCTAAGCAGTTCACTGGTGTACGCGTTAAGATGTTCCAGGGTTATATCGTCTGGATCTATGAGAGCATCCTCATCACGATCTTTATTGATTTCTGCATTATAAATTAAATAAGAATTTAACGGACTATGTTCAATTGTAGACGAGAGAGAATATGTAGTTTACAAGGCAGACAAGTCAAGCGCCATTTTATTAGGATACCGTAGCCATTTCAGAACCCTTATAAAATCAAGTCCATCTGTCTTTGTGCATCATCAGTCATTTTTCTCAGAAACTCGTGGATCTGTGTCCATGAAATTTTACATGAAGATGTATTCTATATTTCATTACAGAATGTTCAAATGAAAAAAATATGCCAGATGGTAGGGTATTTGTCCGACTGGATGGCTACCACCCTTGGTCTAGAAAATGCCGCCATAACACAAGGTTGTTCCGCATTAATGATCGGGTTTCAGTCTCCCTTAAGAGAGCAGCTGCGCATTTGTAGCACCTTAAGTGTTGCAAATGTCCATAGGCGATGGTAAGCCCTTTCCATCGAGTGAGCCGTCTGCCTGTCTGCTGAACTCATGCAATAAAAATAACTAAAAAAATCTCGAAAAATCTAAACATTTGGGACGACACGCGTACATGTGTCATGTGACTGAGTAGTCGATTTTCTCATTTAAGACAAATTTGTGAAGAAATAATCATGTTGATCTATGAGATACAATAGTATACCTGCGAGTATCCGTTCATTGGTCAATTCCAGGCCAAACTGCAACAGCTCTTTGGCTGCCGGCAAAGTCTCAGGCAACCTGTCCACACATTGATGCACAGCCCATATCTTCTTCGACACTTTACTCTAAAAAGTTTAAGGAAAAGTGTTAAGGGCCTACTGGTTTCATCACGGAGATAGGGGAGGGGTGATCACACATTAAGCACATTTGTAATATCGTCAAATAAAACATAATTAATTACATTACAACACCACTCATTAAAGAACCTATATGAACCAAACTAAATAATTATGGTCCTTTAAGCCGGATTCCCGGTATTGAAGATGTATCTTCATTGCAAGTATCTATATTTTAAAGTATGAAGTCCAAGAACAATATACAACATCAACAAGGCCATTGTAAAGTAATTTTCGACGTATAAGTTATCTCTTTGACTCTCTCTGGCTGTCTGTGGCTCAAGTAGCAGCCAAAATGCCGGATGTACTATCGAAGTGTACGTACTTTGCCAGAACAGTTTTAATCTATACAAGTACGATTATCATGTACGACGTACTGTTACCTTTGGACATTTCAGCTAAGTACAATTGGACTCATTGGAGTCGATTGATAGGAGAGCCGAGGCTGATTAGCGGCGATACTCTTTTTATGCTCGGCCTCAGGCTTTGGGTGGCGGGTCTATCCGTTTTCTATCGGATACACTTTGAAGTGTGTGCTATGGAACTTCACGACTTGGTTTCCCCAACCCCTTTCTATCATCGGACAACCAGATGCACCGATTTGCGCCATCGTTACTTGAACTATTATTGGTTAGGCTAATGTTTGGCTCATCTTTTTTGCGCATTGCTGTCGAGTGGAACAACTTGAAGGAGTTTGTTTTCCCCGATTCATATAGACTTGTCACGAGTGAATAAGTATCTACTAGGTAAGCGTGCCCCATCTTAAATTGAATTAATGAATTTGACTGTTGGTAAGCGAAATAAAAGATGTTTTTTCTTCTTGTAACTACTGCCACGAGTGAAGCAAACATATGGGTTTAAGAGAGAAATAAGCCCCAATGAATAGCTTTAATAATAACAGGGGATATTTATTTTTCATGTTGTTTTATTTGCAAAGTGAGTTATTTGAATTTATCTTGCATTTTTGACAAAATAGAATTCAGGTCTATTTCAATTTAGTGCAGTTTAGTTTCAATTCTCGTAGGGATTTGTTTACTTTTTATTCATAAAGTGAAATAAATAAGTAAGTGTAAGTGTGAGTCCTTTTTTAGTAATTTCTAACTAATAAACTTCCTTTATGTTACTTGATGATAACTTATACATGAAGCTACAGTTAAGGACCATTCAACAACTTGGAATAACTTTCATTTATAATTTATTAACAAGAACATCTTGTAATAGGCCAAAACTTTAAACACTTGCAGTGGAACACTTACAAGCCAATAGATGGCGTTGTACAATAATTGAGGTAGCAAAGGATTCCCGAAACGTTCAAAGAATATATACAAATTTCCAAAAATAATAGATAGGCCTATACTAGGCATGAGGGGCATAACAATAGCCTCGCTGTGAGATCTTCCTGTGAGACGGAAGAGCTTCTCCACCCTATATGGGGCACTCTCTTCTCGCCCATTGCCAGAAAAAACAAATTTAGAGATATGTCTTTTGTTTTACTAAGCATGCAACATGTACATTATCGAATAGATTGATGTTTGTGCCATACATTCTAACTTCACTATATCAATCATATTTGTATACTTTGCTTATCCATTGTATATATTATACCCCCAAGATACAAAACCACAATTCTAGCACAAGAGATGGTCTTTCTGAAAATTTGAAAATCTACTACCAGATACTTCTGTATAGCGTCAGTAGAAACTGGGTTTTTCCTCCACTGCTGTTGGTATACGAGATCGCTGTCAAGATTGAACTCGTCTGCTAAACTGAGAGCCTCACTATAGTTACCACTTTCTATCTGCAAGTAAAAAGTATTTATTAGGAAATTCAATCTACCTTTATCCAAGGTTAAATTCCTTACTGTATCATAAAATTTAATATGAAAATAAATTCGTTACTCCTATTCCAACTACGAAGTCCCTTTTGACACTTCTCATTCTACATCATATACAAAAAGTTTTTCGTAGATAATGTAGAGATGTCACGAATAGTTCGGCCTAATATTCGTGCATAACAGGATTAATTTGATTCTGACCCTTTAAAAACTATCCGAAACATATTTTTTAAATCTAATTTATGTATTTAACTCTGTTAAAGGGTAGTTTACGTATCAATAATAATTTGTGGTTGAAATATACACATTTTTGAGTAGTATTGCAGTAATATGCAACATTTTTTTATGATTTAGTATTAGTATACAGTATCCAGGCGAATAGTTAAAAAATGTAGCTTAATTAACACAAATAGCTAAACATTCGTGACACCTCAAGTGAATATTTCCTAGTAATGGGTTAAGAGTTGATTAAAGAATTTACAATTCACTATTGTATTCAGCCTAAGAACAGACCCAACAGAGCGTGCATGACAAGAGCTATGAATGTCAAAGAAGCAAGTGAGGTGTGTAAGAATAAGCTGTATGGCGCTATTCTTCGTGCCAAGTGCAAGAGACCTGGCGTGAAGTTATGTATGTATGTATGTACAATTCACTATGTACGACACAACATTTTATATACTAGTTCAATATTAAAACATTAGAATCTAAAGTGGGCAGGCACTCTTCCAAACATCACTATTTATACAAGACAACTCAATAATCGTAAGAATTCTAAATATTTTCGATTCAAAACTCACCTTCCTAGAAAACAGTTCAACAGGTGTAGTGCTCTTAACCCCAAGCAATCTATAAACTCTGGAGACAACAGTGATCCTCTTCGGCTTCGGCTGAAAGGTTTCCATGTCTGTGATGGCGTAGAGGATAGACTTGAAAAGCTCCTTTGTTAGTTCCAGCATAGTGTCCTCAGTGTCGGCTTCCACTTTCACAACCTCCATCTGAAATACGAGTTGTATCCTCCATCAGCTCTTAGGAGTGGTAAGCACCAGAAAGATATGGGTGAAATCATATGTCGCTGATACAATTGTAGCTTGTTTATTCAAAACATTAAGAAATCTTGGTCTACACTAATATTATAAAGAGGTGAATTTTGTGACGTTGTAGAGGGTAATCTCTGGATCTGTTAAATCGATTTTGAAAATTGAAAACCAGTAGAAAGCTACATTATTCATGAGTGACATAGGGTATATTTGATTGGGATATTTTTTTCTGATGCCCAGCGAAGTGGGCGCGGGTCAGCTAGTTTCTTATAAATTATAGCTAAATAATGGTAATATTTAATATTATTGTAATAATTGACTGGGGGCCAATCATAAAAGTCTATCAGCTTGTTTAAAACGGAGTGAGTTTGTAATAGTCAGATCACATTGAGAATTCCGAACATTTTTATAGGAAACACTTTTTCATTTGATTTTAACTAACTGATAAACTTCATATAGCTGTTATGAATAAGGAGGTTAGCATTTAGGTACTTTATGGAGTCCACTCACAGACTCGTCACTCCGCGACTTCTTTGCGGGTAGCACGTTGGATTCACATTCTAAAACCATAAACGTGCCGTCGTGTGCACACGTCACCTAAAAGAAAACCATAAATAATCACAATCAACAGTAAATAAAAAATCATATCATTAAACAAAACACACACACACACACAGAGAGAGAGAGAGAGAGAGAAAGAGAGAGAGAGAGAGAGAGACAACATAAAATGTAAATTATTGTAATTTTTTTCTTAGTTTTTTATATTCATTTATGGTCTTATTACCTTCTTTAAATACTCGTAATGCTATAATATTTATGTCTCTAAGAACTTTAATCTTAATTTTACATAGTTTTAAGTTACTATCTAGGTTTACACTATTTTAATTTAAAGCTCTGTATTGTCAAGATTGTATTTTTTTGTGTGTACTAATAAATGAAAAAAAAACGTTTTATTCAATCTAACATTATTTACAGTATATAAAAGAAGAGGCGATAAAACATCATAATATTAATTATTGTAATTACTGTTTAAACAATAACTGTTTGTATTGATCCTCTGTAGTATGTAGTTCTTTTTATAAATTTTCACTTTTCTGTCAAGATTCGGTTTTAGAATATATTAGTTAAGTTTATCCAAATTTTCTTTTCCTAGTTATTTTTCCCAGTAGTAGCTCTCCTGGACCACGAATCCACCTTAACAATAACTAATGCGCTATTTGACTCCTTTTATTTGAACAAGCTTGTATGCTCTCACAAAATCTATGACGCTGCCACTTCTTGTAAGATGACAAAATGTGTTGAATGTAAAAATATGTATGTAAGGCATAAAAGTCTCACTAAGTGTCATATGGGGCTGCCAAGATATAGCTCACAGCATTAGGATGTTTGTTAAAATTAGATTAATTACCAATAATACCAACCTGTGGTGTCCCTTGAAAGAATTCGGGCTTCTTTCCCAGTATGTTAACCATGTTCTCAATATTACAAACTGATACAGCCCCACTAAACCTCGACAGTATAAGTTCCTGCAACAAACAAATTTCTAGTCTTCCAGATGTGTATGACTCGAACTTGTAAAAATGTACATTAAGGTTTTCAGTAACTTAATAAGGCACATTTATTACTACTTAAAACTTAATAAGATCCATTTTTTACTCTTCAGACAGTTAATAAGGTACATTTGTTACCCCTCGGAAACTTAATATGGTTCATTTAATACTCCTCACAAAGTTAAAAAGGTACATTTATTACCCTTAATAAACTTAATAATTTCATTTATTACTACTCAGACAGTTAATAAGGTACATTTGTTACCCCTCGGAAACTTAATATGGTTCATTTAATACTCCTCACAAAGTTAAAAAGGTACATTTATTACTCTTAATAAACTTAATAATTTCATTTATTACTACTCAGACAGTTAATAAGGTACATTTGTTACCCCTCGGAAACTTAATATGGTTCATTTAATACTCCTCACAAAGTTAAAAAGGTACATTTATTACTCTTAATAAACTTAATAATTTCATTTATTACTACTCAGACAGTTAATAAGGTACATTTGTTACCCCTCGGAAACTTAATATGGTTCATTTAATACTCCTCACAAAGTTAAAAAGGTACATTTATTACTCTTAATAAACTTAATAATTTCATTTATTACTACTCAGACAGTTAATAAGGTACATTTGTTACCCCTCGGAAACTTAATATGGTTCATTTAATATTCCTCACAAAGTTAAAAAGGTACATTTATTACTCTTAATAAACTTAATAATTTCATTTATTACTACTCAGACAGTTAATAAGGTACATTTGTTACCCCTCGGAAACTTAATATGGTTCATTTAATACTCCTCACAAAGTTAAAAAGGTACATTTATTACTCTTAATAAACTTAATAATTTCATTTATTACTACTCAGAAAGTTAATAAGGTACATTTGTTACCCCTCGGAAACTTAATATGGTTCATTTAATACTCCTCACAAAGTTAAAAAGGTACATTTATTACTCTTAATAAACTTAATAATTTCATTTATTACTACTCAGACAGTTAATATGGTACATTTGTTACCCCTCGGAAACTTAATATGGTTCATTTAATACTCCTCACAAAGTTAAAAAGGTACATTTATTACTCTTAATAAACTTAATAAATTTCATTTATTACTACTCAGAAAGTTAATAATGTGCATTTATTACTCCTAAGAAACCAGAATGGCCCGTTTATTGCTCTCAGCGGAAACTTCATAAGAGCCTATTATTTTTGGGGAGTAGCTTTACATGCATAACTTTCTGGTCTCCGGTAATTGTGTTAAAATAGTGTAGGCTACATTTTTACAGTTTACTTACAATATTAAAGGCCCGAAGATTTATCAAAATGAAACTTTTTGTTTTAGCCGACCTAAACAGGCCACTTTCGCAGATTCATATTAAGACTATGATAATGTGTATTTTTATAATTATCAGAATAATTTGGAACTTTATGCTATTTCCTACACCTACCAGTATACTTATATACAGGCCTTTTTTGTCACTTCTTTTCTGGGGCTCGCTAATTCTCGAAAGTTGTAAGTCAATAATTTACTGTCTGTAGTTCCAGTACAAAAAAAAAAATTTTTTGGGTAGTTTACCAAAATTTGTTTTTTCATTTTTATTTTTATGGCAATTTTGCGATATTTTCGAAATTTCCTTTAAGGGCACCGCGTGCCCTCGCGCTCCCACGAAAAAAGCCCTGTCTATATACATGTTTATTTAACTAAATAACTAAGACCAAATTCACCACTGCATACAAGTTACATGTCACAATTATCATAGTTACCTCATTGGTCCACCAATTGACATCAGCAGCGTAAAAGTTATCCACTGCATTTTTGGACTGTTTTTCATCACCGAGCAATGGATTTCTGAGATCATGTTGCGGTTGGGAAAGTAACGGCCATCGGTGTAACAGTTTGAGGAGAGGCAATCTCCATACAGACACGTCGCCGTTACAATGGAGGCACACTAACTTGCCACCATCCGGAGATAACACCATTTGTATGATGAATGCCTGGTGAAAGAGAGAATAGAAGCTAATATATAAACTATATAATACTAGCTATATAAACAGATACTGTCATTTATGGATATTTGCGTTACAAGGCTTTCCAAATAATGAAATAAAAGAAAATAGATTATTTTGACAAGTTAATTCTTTATTACTGACATGGTATGAGTTATATACTAAAAGAAATAGAAGTACAAGTGTGTATTTCGATTATTATAAACTAGCGATACGTCCTGGCTTCGCACGGGTGGTTTGTGGCTACTTTTTACACCTTGGGTTGGGTTTTTCTAATAGAAATATAGACTATGTTACTCAGAGATAATATAGCATTGTAATGGTGAAAGAATTTTTGAAATCGGTCTGATAGATTTTGAGTTAATTTGTTACAAACATACACAAATTAAAATCTTTCCTCTTTATAATTTTAATATTATTATTATAGACTGACTTATAGATTTGGCTCTGGAACTCAATGATAGCCAATTAATAATTAATTAATTTATCCGAGCAGGTACTGATAAAGAATACAACTTCCTGCGGCCGGGCGGCCTGTCATAAGAGGCAACAAAAGAACCCAGGTAGGTGGTAGGGTATTTGCCCGACTGGATGGCTACCATCCCTAGCCTTGATTATGCCAACGTAACAGCCTTTAGTTGTATTCCGGCATTACTGACCAGGTTCCAGCCTCCCTTAAGAGAGCAGCAGGGCATTTGTAGCACCTTTTTGCAAATGTCTATAGGCAATGGTAACCTCTTTCCATCAAGTGGGCCGTCTGCCTGTCTGCTGAACTGCTATTAAAGAAAGAAATCAAATCAATTTTACTTACCAAATTCTTAGATGAAATGAATGGAATATACAGTTGGAAGCGCTCTGTGGCGAGTTGGGCTTCCAACTGATCCGACACAACCGATAGTTTATAAAAGGGATCGTCGTTAAGGATCCGCCATGCCGTCATACCCGCGCTGAGAGGTGACGATGGATCCTAAAGTTATCCAAATAAATTTAATATATGGCAGATGCACACATAGATAGATGGCTTTGGGCTTTACTCATAATCATTTCTTAAATTTAAAGAAACTGTTTAGCAACTGCTTAGTGAAAATCTTATCTATAAACTCCTCCTCTTTAGTCGAATATGATACAACCTACGTTAATAATTCAAATTTCGTTTATCTGTGCTCCTCTTAGGTAAACAACAGGGTCAACAGGTATATAAGTGAAAAAAAAACATATTCGTTGATTAGGGTCTGATTCTGATTCTCTCACTTAAGAGATGCCCTAATCTTTTTTTAACGAGATTATTACGGATTAAAACCTTACAAGTGAAAACGTTGTTTCTCTTCTCCCAAGCTCCTGAACATTATAATAAGTAAGGCAACAGCAGCCTGAAGGGAATAGCTGATAAAGGCTGCCCGCTGATTTGGTCCTCTTAATGGACTAAATCTAAAAATTGATTATTTTAAAAATAACTGTAATTCTTTTATTTACTGATGGCTTCTTTTGTTTACTGATTTATTGGCATACGTTTCCAGAGAACAGCTTATTGTTCTATTGTAATCGTTTACGCCTGCTTGTGGGTGAATCATTAGCCAGGTGTTACGGATTATAAAATGCAAGATGATTCTAGGAAATTCGGTCCATGTTGCCGGGAGGGCACATTGCATTTGTGCAGTATAAAACGATGGCCTGATTGAGGGAGGGTGGCAGTCAAGCGACGATTACGATACAGGCGTGTCGTGTGTACATTCGGGAACCTATTATTGGATTGAACCGATTTTTGTGCGTTTTATTGAATTACGACCTTCTGCATACATTTGGATTTGTTGTGTTCGGTTATATTTGTACCTGTGTTATATGTGTTTGTATAGTTTTAGTAAATTCAATAATTCCAACAGCATTTTAATTCGAGTCCCGCAACTCGCGACAGTATTTAATATCTATATATATACTGCATTTATATATTTATTACAAGAATGTAAGACATTTTTCTATGTATCATGTACACCACCAATGTCATTATAACCTAAATTCATTCCCGGGGTTCTCTGGAAGAGATCGCTTTTTAGCGATAAGAATGCCCTTTGTACATAAGTAGATATCATTTTTAGTCTTTAAGTTCATGTTTGTATTGGTGCAATAAATAAAATAAAGGGTTATTGATTGATTGATAATAATAGCACATACTTTGCCCACTCCTCTGGGTACACCAGCTACATACAAGGTGGAATGCGCTTGGCAATACGCCACAGCCGACACTCCGCCAGCGAACTTGAACGTGTGGTGCAACTTGAAGCCATCAGTCTGAGAGACTAAATACCCCCGGAGTTTACCATCATATGTCACCACAAGAACTTCCCAGTTCCTGGAAAAAAATCACATGATATAGTTCATTATTAATTCTTAGATTTAGAAACAAATTACCTTTCACCTCTTGATACTATTACAAACTGTTATAGATACTCTTATGGACCCCATACGGCCAGCCTCACACCTATTCCATAGTCATCAAAATCATACATAGCTTTCCATTGCCCATCCAGCTTTCATCTTAATCTAGGTCATCTCTTAAAAACACACACACACACACACACACACACACACACACACACACACACGCACGCACGCACGCACGCACGCACGCACGCACGCACGCACGCACGCACGCACGCACGCACGCACGCACGCACGCACGCACGCACGCACGCACGCACGCACGCACGCACGCACGCACGCACGCACGCACGCACGCACGCACGCACGCACACACACACACACACCATATATATAATGTATATGTTTTATATTGTAAAAAATATAATTATTCTATGTTTCTCAAACAAATAAATAATAATTACCATTTGTTATCCTTTACCCTAAGAGGCATAAATATTATATCAGCTACTGCATGAGTGTTGTCTGTACATTCAAGGCCTCCCGGTCTCGAGCAATCCTGAAACATCCTGAACATGTATACCTCTTCTTTTTTGAAAATAAAACATATGCAATATAACTTTTCTCTTCTGTTCTTTTCTGCATTTAATCATATAATATATTAAAATTTTAACATTTTTAATATTGCTTATGTTGATACTGATTAGACTGGTCGACCTCTGGTATTGGAATGGTTGTTTTATATATAAAACAGCCATTATTATACCAGTGGTCAACCATTCTGACAATATTATAACAGCAGAATCGGGACCCAGACTACTGATTCTTGATTCCTTATAGTTTTCTTATACATTGCTTTATTATAAATTTCAAGTTGTGGTAGCATAATGGCTAGCACATACGTCACAAATTCAAAGGGCGCGAGTTCAAATTTTGGCCGCAACAAATGATGCATTTCTCAGGCACTTTCATGACCTAATGTGCATATTGTGACAATAACCACATGCTAATAAAGGTGAACAAAAACATTTTTTTAATTAATGTGTCAAACCTACCAAGCCTCCTTGAAAAAGCATGGCAAGTTTATTGTCCGTACTCTTATAGTGGGAGGACCGAGCTCAGCAGTGAGATGATTATGAGATGTTATTATATATTATACTAAATTGGCCCCGCGGTCTCTCCCGCGTGTTGATTGATCATGATTCCAAAATAAAAGATTTTTTATAAAACAAATGTAGCCTACGTTACTCCTTATTACATCAGCTGATTGCCAATAAGCTCCGTCAAAATCGGTTGAAGAATTTCAGAAATTAGCCGGAACAAACAGACAAAATTGTAAAAAAATGTTATTTTGATGTATGTACCGTATATATATTTTTGGTGGTATAGATGTTGGATGGAATAGAAACGAGTTGTTTGTACAGAGTGTAGCCGCAGACGTCCGATCGCCACGGCGGCCGCTCACAAACTGTTGCGGACAGAATCACTCCACTGACGTCACCCCCGTAAAGCCCGTGCGACCACGCCCCGCCTACCGCGGGGACATAGCTCGCTCCGTTAGCTGCTAAGCGTCTGCATTTTTGTAGTACTTTAGTAAGCGCGGAGCGAGCCTACATCATGCATTCCTGAACTGCAATTCAAACACACAACATTGTTTTACTTCTACTTGAAGACCTCAAAAGTGGTGACCCCGCAAGAAAACCACCTTCTGAAGAAAGGATCATCTCGAAACAAAATTCCTGCAGGATAGAAAACTCTGCTCGTCTGTTTAGCCGATCAAGCTCAGACAATATGGAAGATTGCAGTAAAGCAGCAGCAGCCAGCCATGAACTGAAGGAAGTATCCGGCCTCGCTTTGACACCAAGAATTCCACCACTCTGGCGCGACAGATTAAAACTATGGTTTGTCCAGTTTGAAGCCATCGTCTCGGCACAGAAAAAAGGCGACAAGGCGATGTATGAACTCGTCGTTGGACAACTGGAACGACAGGATATCGACGAAATAAGTGACATTTTACTAAACCCACCCGCTGACAACAAATACGACACCATCAAGAAGAGACTCCTCAACGTATACGAAGAATCTGAACAGAGGCAACTACAGCGACTAATCTCTGAAGTGGAACTTGGAGAATTGAAGCCATCACAATTACTAAGGCGTATGCAACATCTAGCTGGCAACAAAGTGTCTGAAACAGCGCTCCGCCTAATGTGGATCAGTCACCTGCCACCAGCAGCCCGTGCAGTACTGGCCATCAGTGAAAATATTGCCAAGCAGTCTCAACTTAGTGAGCTTGCGTTGGTGGCCGACAAAGTCGTCGAAAACTCCACACCAACAAACCCGATCTTCGCAGTCACTACAAGAGCGACGTCACCGCCACAGCCACAATCACCTACAAATGCATTCAGCGAGCTTCACTCAAAAATCGACCGCCTCACCCAAGAAATAGCTGAGCTGAAGACTAATCAACACCGAGACCTTTCTATCGTAACTCATCAAGATCACGTTCCCGAGAGCGATACAATCAGAACCATCCCAGCCAAACTATCTGCTATTATCATCGTAGATTTGGAAATGCAGCCAGAAAATGCACACAACCCTGCAATTACCAGAAACCGGCGGAAAACTAAGCACGGCGTTGGATGCGGCGGAATCCGACGCCCACATTACTTCTCACCGCCTATTCGTCTATGACCGCAAATCACGGCTATCTTTTCTCATCGATACCGGTGCAAACGTATCGGTACTACCGCGGTTCGGCAACATCAAAGCCAAGCCTACGAACTTTTCACTATATGCCGCCAACAACACAGTCATTCCAACATATGGCGAAAAGACATTGGAGCTGGATTTGAAACTGCGTCGGCCTTACAAGTGGAAATTTATCATCGCAGCAGTGAGCAAGCCCATTATCGGAGCCGATTTTTTGAAGCACCACAAGCTACTCGTTGATGTTGCAAGCCGATGCCTTATTGATAAGGTGACAAACCTCTCAGTACAGGCACCAATAGTCAACGCAACGGAACCCACAATACGCAGCATCGACGTGGAACAAAAATACCATCGCATACTAGCCGATTTCCCCGACATTACTCGCCCATCGTGCTTCAAAGAAACACCAAAACACAATGTTGAACACTACATAGAAACGAATGGCCCACCACTCCACTGCCGCACTCGTCCACTCGCATCGCACCGCTACATGGCCGTCAAAAAAGAATTTGAAGATATGATGCAGCAAGGCCTATGTCGTCCCAGCAAGAGTCCATGGTCAAGCCCACTACACGTGGTACCTAAGAAAAATGGGGATTTACGTGTATGCGGCGACTACAGACGTCTCAACACAGTTACTATAGACGACCGATACCCCGTACCACGACTTAAAGATTTCACGTACTTATTACACGGGAAGAAAATCTTCAGCACACTCGACCTAAACAGAGCCTACAATCAGCTACCAGTCCAAGAAGCTGACATACAAAAGACTGCCATCACAACACCATTCGGACTTTTCGAATTTCCCAGAATGGTACCAGGGCTCAAAAACGCAGGCCAAACTTTCCAACGATTTATCCACCAAGTTCTCAATGGACTCGATTTTGCATTCCCGTTCATCGATGACGTCATCATTGGATCAGAAAATGAAGAACAACATGAACACCATTTGAAAACAGTCCTACAAAGACTTGACGCCTATGGTATAACCATCAATCCATCAAAATGCGTATTTGGAAAGAAAAATTTGACATTCCTGGGATATGACGTGTCAACCGAAGGTATAAAACCACCACAAGAAAAAGTTCAAGCCATTACTGACTACCCCCGGCCAGCAAACATCGAAGAGCTCCGTCGATTCCTCGGTATGATTAACTTTTACCGTGACTCCATACCGAAGGCCGCAGAACTCCAAATACCACTCAACACTTACCTACATAACTGCAAAAAGCGGGACAAAACGAAGATCGAGTGGACAAAAGAGGCCGAAGAAGCATTTGAAGCGTGTAAGGCCAGCATACAGACCGCAGCCTTACTCGCTCACCCATCACCATCAATGTCAGAACCAATGACGCTCATGTGCGATGCATCCAATACATGTGCCGGCGCCGTCCTTCAACAGAGCACTAACGGCAAGTGGACACCGCTAGGGTATTTTTCGAAGAAACTATCCGACGCCCAACAACGATACAGCACTTTCGATCGCGAACTACTTTCAATCTACATGGCCGTTAAACACTTCAGGAAGCTATTCGAAGGACGAACACTCATCATCTACACAGATCACAAACCACTCACATATGCCATTCACAAACCGCCATCCGACAGCGAGACCCAACGACGCGCCCGCCAGCTACTTTTCATTAGCGAGTTCACAACTGACATAAGACACGTAAGCGGCAAAAACAACCCCGTAGCCGACGCACTATCACGCATTGAAACAATCGACGTACCTACATTAATTAATTTTGAAGAACTCGCTAGCGCACAAGAAAAGGACACCTGCCTACCCCAGATCTGCAACAGCCAATCGTCCAACGTAAAAATCAAAAAGATCGTAATTCCCGGCTCGACAAAACCAATATACTGCGAAACATCAACAGCATACATCCGTCCTTATCTACCTGATGACTATCGTCGCATAGCATTCAACGCGCTGCATAATATTAGTCACCCTGGAATACGAACTACA
Organism: Dendrolimus punctatus; assembly: GCA_012273795.1. NCBI lineage: Eukaryota > Metazoa > Arthropoda > Insecta > Lepidoptera > Lasiocampidae > Dendrolimus > Dendrolimus punctatus. The sequence goes on along the minus strand of CM022528.1, from coordinate 23,396,935 downwards.
CGCAAGATGATACAACAGCAATACTTTTGGCCATCTATGAACACCGATATCGGAACATGGGCAAAAACATGCGTACCGTGCCAGCGCGCCAAAATACAACGACACACACACAGCGAACCCGCATCGTTCCCGCCAACCGAACGCTTTCAACATCTACACATAGATATAGTTGGACCGCTTACTACAACAGCGCAAGGACACAGATACCTACTCACGATGATCGACCGCGCGACTCGTTGGCCCGAAGCAATACCACTCAGTGAGATAACAGCGGAACAAGTTGCCAAGACGGTTTACGACCAATGGATAGCTCGTTTTGGTTGCCCTACAACTATTACCTCGGACCAGGGTCGACAATTTGAGAGCCAGCTATTTCAATCATTAACTAGACTACTAGGAATAGAGAAAACCAGAACGACCGCTTATCACCCACAAAGCAACGGGATAGTTGAACGATGGCACCGCACGCTTAAAACAGCACTAACCGCCCGTTTGCAAAACGGCGGAAAATGGACGGACGAACTGGCAACGGTGCTACTCGGCCTACGAAACGCTGTGCGTGAAGACACAAAAACGAGCGCCGCGCAGTTAACTTTTGGCACAGCCCTACGTGTTCCCGGAACCTTCATAACGCCTACCCAACCACAAAGTATACCACTACACGAAGATTTCGTTCATAAACTTCAAGCAACTATCAGAAGCCTAACTCCAACCACAGACACTACACACGAGAATAATCTGAAGACATTTGTACATCACGACCTAGCAACATGTGAAAACGTATTCGTCAGAGTCGACGCCGTGAAGAAACCACTTCAGCCTCCCTACGAAGGACCCTACCCAATCCTGGAACGAAATGATAAATTCTTCAAAATTAAGCTGCCTGGAAGAGAAACCAACGTCTCTATCGACCGTCTGAAGCCCGCCTACGTCCTGAAGCCGTGCACTACGCCAACTCACCCTGCAGTTGGAAACCAGAAGGATGCCTTAAAAAAGGCAGTTGGCAGTAAAGATCGTTGCGGAAACATGGTTGCCTTGAAAAAGGCAATGTGTGACGACCATACGGACGCCTTGAAAAAGGCAGTTGGCACAGAAAATTTTCACACCCGCAGTGGACGTCGAGTCAAACCACCGGTACGCTTCGCTTGAGGGGGAGCCCTGTAGCCGCAGACGTCCGATCGCCACGGCGGCCGCTCACAAACTGTCGCGGACAGAATCACTCCACTGACGTCACCCCCGTAAAGCCCGTGCGACCACGCCCCGCCTACCGCGGGGACATAGCTCGCTCCGTTAGCTGCTAAGCGTCTGCATTTTTGTAGTACTTTAGTAAGCGCGGAGCGAGCCTACATCATGCATTCCTGAACTGCAATTCAAACACACAACATTGTTTTACTTCTACTTGAAGACCTCAAAAAGAGTATATAATTTTAATATCTATACCACCAAAAGGTTACGGCCCTTTCCACGAAATTCGCAATCAAAAAGCTCTGCGGGCTAGATGACTACTCTACGTGGAAATCCGCAATGAAAATGATTCTCATAAGAGAAAAACTTTTCAAGTATACCTCGGACTACCCGGATTCCAAAGACACTATTGCCATTGAGAAAGACCAAGAGGCACTGGCGCTGATTTGCCTGCATGTAAAAAATTACACTTTATGCGAATGTACAACAAGCAAATCATGCTAAAGACGCCTGGGATAGCTTGGCTAAAGCATTTGAGGACAAAGGTATAAATCGCAGGATAACGCTGATGAACGTACTGTTGGACGAAAAGCTAGAACGGCATACGTCCATGCACGACTATGTAGCTGCGGTTATGTCTCATGCTCAAAAGTTAAAGGATATAGCCACCGGATTTGACGATGATCTTGTAGCTGTCGTGTTACTGAGGGAACTACCTGAAGAGGACCGGCCTGTGCGGGTGGCATTGGAGCACTCTGGGATGAAGTTGACTTCAGACAACGTTCGACAGAAGTTACTACAGGAGGGTTCACGTCAAGGTTGCACACCATCCTCCACGCACTTGGCATTGGCTGTTAATAAGAAAAGGAATGGAAACAAGGACATGAATACGAATAAACTAAAATGCTTCAAGTGTGGAAAGAAAGGACATAAGAAGCTAGGCTGTCCAGAACGAAGGAAAGCGGATTCAACCTCCAAAGCTAATGAAGTGGCGGTTCTGAGCCTGCATTCGTTCAGCGCTGAAAATCCGATTGATCCGACGGGCTGGTACATCAACACTGGAGCATCTTCTCATATGTCTTTCCAGAAGCAATGGTTTCCTGGTTGAGCGTCGGTATGAATGACGTGATATGTGTGAATAATGATAGGATAGAATGCGCGTGTAAAAGTGATATCATGGTAAGTATGAAAGGTGAAATGCTTGTTGTGAGGGATGTCATGTATGTTGCGTGGTGCGTGGTTGGTTTGCGTTTTAATCTATTATCAGTATCTAAAGTAGTAGAGAATTGTTGGAAGGTGAATTTTGACAGAGAGGGATATAGGCTAATTCACCATTTGAATTCCTGCCATATCAAAGGTAAGCTTTTGGCTACCGCAAGTGAAGTCTCAGGTTTATACAAACTTGATGATTGTCATCCGGTTGTAAATGGGACTGTGCTGGCAACGGTAAAAGCAGGTAGCCCGTTGATGTTGTGGCACCGGCGGCTTGGACACGTAAACAACAGATTTGCGTAAGCTTCCTGGTATGGAGTTATGAAAGAGCGTAAAGGTTCTATGTGTAAACGGTATTAAGGGTTACCCTTTCCAGTAGGTGAGGCACATAGAGAAGATTGGACAGGTGTTTTAGGGTATACTAGTCAGCTTGTTGGCAGCGGTGGCAAGGAGATACTGAAACAGTCCGGGAACTTGAAAAGGTAGAAGGCACGTCAGGTTCATCATCTGTTAGTGCAGGCGATTCTCAAGATTCGAGTTCCACAGTTAACGGTAAAGAGCCAGACATAGATAGATGTTGCTACCTTCTTCGGAATAGGATTCATACAGGAAATTTCCAAGGACCCAGATGTTGTACAAAAGAGAAGGAGAAGCCTTTGACAGTTAAAGAATCCTTAAATCGAAAGTATAAGGATAACTGGAAGGCAACCATGATGAAGGAAATCGACTCTATGTACGAAAATAAAGTCTGGAAACTCGTCCACTAGAAAAAGGACACGGACTCAAATAAGCTTCACGCTCTTGAAAGGAAAAAGTAAACGAAGTGCTGTTGTCAAAAAACTTCAAACGATGTGATTTTGACAACTGTCTTTACAATTAAAAAAATAATAGTTTGTATGTTGGTTTATATGTGGACGATTTTATATTATTTGAAAAAGACATGAATCTAAAGGAATTGTTATTGGACAATCTTCATAAGCATTTTAATATAAAGGATTTAGGAGAAGCGAGACAAGTATTGGTATATGCTTTTGTCTAGAACGGACAATGAACTATATTCAAGTCAAGAAATGTTTATTTCTAGGATTTGGAAGAATATGGTATGTCCGAATGCAAAACAGTGAAAACTCCGATGGAAATGGATTTCCATAAAGCCTTGGCGGAAGGGGAAGGAAGTAAGCTCTTTTCCTGCCAAGACTCGTAGTTTAAAGGCGCTGATAAGGTCATAGTATACAAAAGGCTGAAAATTATATTTCGGGTTTCTTTTTAGATGCGGAAATTAGTTTGATCAGTCGAGAATGCTGGAAACAAAGGTGTGTTACACTGTCGTTGACTGACGCCGAGTACGTCGCAGTGTAAGAGGCAACTAAAGAGGCTGTACACTTGCGGCAGCTAAAGTCGTTTGTAAGAGGTGATGATCTGTCTATTTGTATATATGAGTATGTTAATAACCAGAATTCTATCAAGCTAGCACATAACCCTGTGGTGCATAGGCGTACTAAACACATAGAAATTAGGGTGCATTGTGCCCGTGACTGTATAGGAACATTGTACGTCTGGATTTATATGCACGAAAGATAATCCAGCAGATATTTTAACAAAGCCATTAGGTCGCTGCAAATTTAAAAAGTGTTTGTGCGATCTGAGCTTAGGCATCTTAAGTATGATGTGAATGTCTCATGTTTAGCTTATAGTTGGATATGTCTGAAGATGGATGGTATCGACTGTAGTTTGAGGGAAGTGTTGAGAACTTTTAGTTCATCACAGGCTGGTTTCTGTTAAATATAGAATTGTCTGTTTACAACTGACCGTGTCAGTGAAACTGTATTGTAACAAACTAAAATTATGTATTCTCTCTATACAAGTAACTCGTTTCTATTACATCCAACATCTATACCACCAAAATATATTCATATGCATGTAGAAAAAGTGGTTATTTCAATATTACAAACATACACTCCAATTTTATTTATATGTATAGATAACTTTAAGTAGAAACAAATCTATAGCACCCAACTTACAATAGGGATATTAAAAAGATTTGATGCAGTCAAATCAAAGAAGCTAACAACACCATTCCCGTAAGCAAGCACAACAAAGGAACAATCCGGACTCCACACCAGTTTACGCCACTGTGCATACACATCACGGCTCACTGAAAAAAGAAAATTAAGTAATCTCTATAACATTAAATAACATTGAAGTGATTTAAAAATTAAGTGAAAATTGCAATTTTTGGTCTTATTAATAATAAAACTGGGTCACAAAAAAATAGGGGTCTGCCTTTTTGACCAGACCAACTATTTATATGTATTTCAATGCACTGAATCTGAATCTGGGGTCAGTTTGGTCCATACCCACTCATAAATTTTCAGGTCTATGGACAAATAGATGGGCCTGGTCAAAAGTACAGACCACTTTTGTGTTATTTCAATATTAGTGGACTGTATATTTTTAAATAATTCAAACAACACGTGTAGCTATGCATTCAATTGGAAGAAAAAAAAACTATAATATTTTATATTATAAATGCGAATGTTCGTATGGATGTTTGTTACTCAATCATGCCAGAATGGCTAAATCGATCTGGACGAAATTTGGCACAGAGATAGATTATAGTCTGGAATAGATGATGATTATAGATGGAATGGATGCCATTAAGTCAAGTGAAGCCATGGGCAAAAGCTGCTATGACAATATAATGATGTTTCATATTTAAAATTATTAAACCTATACAATTCTCAAATCTTTTTTAAAAGAGTCAGATTCAGCACATCAAAAAATATAAGAATAGATGGGTCTGGTCAAAAGTGCAGACCACTTTCTTTTTAAGCCTGTATGACCATTTTTAAAAACTTTCAACTGTCTCTTTGTCTCAAATGGAATATAACAGCTGAAAGAATTTTAATTAAAGTTTATAATGATAAATTAGTCCCATATTCATTTATGTTACCATGTTTTGTACAAACGAAACATTTGTTTTCCCTGCTTACTTAATTGTTTTTTTTTAGAATACACATATTAAAACATTAACAATGTTAATAATAAATGATCATTGTTTTATATTTGAAAATATAGAATATAATCAGTGTTACCTGTTGTTCTAGCAGCAATAGTGGAATACTCTGAGCGCTTTGTCCTTATCTCCAATATGTTATCTGTGAGCACAGCTATTACTTTACCCTCGTCCCCAAGAGCTATATGCCATTTTTGTTGCTTTTCTCTATGACTACAAATTATCAATAAAACACATAATTTTGAAAAATACATCAATTAAAAATAATAGAGTAGAAAGTTATGATAGTATATTCATTTTGATAATGTACTTGCTGTGACCAATGGCTTCAGCTGCATCAGATTTATTGTTCCACCTTTGTTGTATTGTTTATGTGTAAGTATATGATTTCATGAATCAATGGAAAATCAAATACAAAAAGATTACTTCAAAATCAATTACTACTGTGGTTGACCAGGCTGTGCATTGTCGGCTGACCTCACCACAACACAGCAAATTTCATAATACTAACTTTCCAATATTTACTATGGTGGGTGTCAGGGGTTGGCCCCAGTGTTCAATTGTATATTATCCATAACATAAGTGGAATTTGCTTAAATTGGGGATATACAATATGTGTGTTTTTGTGCCAATTTATTTCAGATTGATTTATAATTTCCTAAGTTAAAAGTGTTCTTTAGTTTTGGCATAGAAGAAAACTAAAGTGATTTGGTTTTAAAAACATGTTTACACAAATAAAACTATAAAAGTAAAGTAAAGAAGACATGCACTGTCAGGTCATGTAGGATTTAAAATTAATTCTTTATTGATTTGTACTAAGCAATCAATATTAGTAATGTCCTTCTTCCATGGTATAATTATAAAAGTGAACCTTTATTTTAGGCAATATTGGTCACTAATTCAAGTACAGCTATAAAAAGCCTACTGTACAAATAATAATATTATACTTATTAAATAACTATAGAGTATATAATACCACCAAAATGTAATTAATTTATTTAATTAGCTTCTAAAAAGAATATATTATTTCTAACATTTATTGGTAAACCAGCTGTACTTATTCACTGATAAACACTACAGCTGTCACATATAATATATAATAATAAACCAAAAAATAGATATGACAGACACTTGGCCAGAATAAATTTAAGACCTACAAGTATACTCCAAAAAGGGATTAAAACTAATGACACATTACCAATATTTTCATGTCATGTTAAAATCTATAAATATTTATTTTCTACATTCTATTGGCTTTATCATAAAAACACCACATAATATAATGTTATAACAAATTAATATACTTACGAATTAATACTGTCGATAAGACTCTTCTTAGGGCCTAAAAATTTGAACCATCTCCACAAAGCACATATATTTTCAGACAAAATACCATCCGGTTTTTGCTAAAATTAAAATCTTTATTATTTAATTTGAAAGTAATTAATATACAAAACGTTATAAAAAAGATATAGTTTTTTACGTGTAAACCTAAAATATATAAAAATATGTTTGCAAAACTTACAAGATATTCAGGTTCAGGTTTCCACTCAGAAAACACGTATAATTCGTGTAAAATTGATTTATTTTCATCCATTATTGCACAGCTATATCCTTTATGTTTTAACACATATTTGAACTTGATAAAATACAAAAAATAAGCAAATTACAAATACGAAAATACGTCAACTACCAAGTATTGAATTTATTTATCGACCGATCAGGGTCTCCAGATTGAGTTTATGAAAAACCCCATTGTCCCCAAAAAAACTTAAGATGACATTCAAAATATTTCTCCCCATACTCATAGATATTATTGGTTAAAACTGGACAAGTGCTTGTTGGAACACGCCCGTTGAAATATTTCGAAGCGGCGACCAACTTACGTTATTCTTTAACCGACGTCAAAAAAAGGAGGAGATGCTCAATTCGTCGTGTAAATATTTTATTTGTATAATTTCATTACTTTATTTCTTATTGATAAAATGACTGTAAAATGTTATACAAAGACTTCAAAATCACATAAACCTACTTTCTTATTTTACTAAAATTATTACAGAACTCTAAAAGACTTTTTGTGCTTTTTTAATGTTCGATTGTTGTGATTCTTTAGTACTGTTATTTAGTGTATTTTATGAAAAGGTGACAGTGACGGTGAATTAAAAAATCGTGGTCACGGAAAAGTCTTGCATCTTTTTATGAAACTTCCATTTCCAAGATACAAAGCATCAAAACTACCACTGCACTTTGGACAAGTGTGGCAAGTTACTGCTAGTTACCTATAAATGGGAAGCCTAGTATTAATATTAATTATAAATATATATTTATATATGCGGTGCTATCATTGTAATGTGATACACAAAGTCCTATAGAAAATAAAATGGCTTAAAATATTCGACATAACATGAAATTGCTAACAAAAGTTAAATCCAAACATGTTCGTATACAATGATGGTATTGGTACTGATTACATGTCATGTAAATTATTTTTATTGATATGATTATTTGAAAGTCAGTTAAAAATAAGAAGAGCTTACCGCCTTTGCAAAATTCTTTAATGAGTGTGCGTTCAATGTTGTAATCCAATGATATAGTCTGGCCAACGAAAGTTGACCCTGGAAAATGGCGGCAAATTTAAATAATATACGTATGGCAACATCAACATTATTAGGATTAACCGGAGTTTTTGGCGGGAACTGAAAGGAGACGTTGTACTGTGCAGTTTTATTTTCTAAAAATGTGTATAATTACTCTAAAATGAACAATAGTTGCAGGATATTGATAGTTCTTGAGTAGAAATTATGTGTTTTTGTGAGAAATGTGAACTGTATAGTCAGATGTGATTTTTCGAGTTTTCACAAGAACTCCATTGAATGGCGTCGGTTGTAGACTGCAATACAACTGCGCTCTATACGAAGACCTATTAATTAACATGTTTCCGACTGAAAGACTTTGATTCTATGGTCATGAATAAATTAATAAAAAAAATAGGATTAACCTATTTTGATACTTGGTAGTTAATTAATTATTTATGTTGTATATTTTATGTGTGACAATAGATACATCATACTCGTTTCTAACGATAATATTATAGATACTGAAGTTTGTGAGATGTTTTTGTTACTCATTCTCGCCAAAAGTACTAAAAGGATTTTTATGAAATTTGGAAAACTTGTTATTACTTACCCTTATATCTCGAATCTAGAATGAACTACAATAGAATATAGACTATCTACTATTTATTTCGGTAGATAGTAGGAAATTAGTAGGCATTACATTTTTTGAAAAATAAACTGCAATATTCGCAAAAACTTAGCTTTATCCGCTTTAATTAAAATCAGATTTCGTCACGGCTCCCTAGTCTCGACCCGAAAGCCACATACGTACCCACTACCAATGGACACATATTTGCAACATTTCAGGGCCTCCTGGTGTGCAACAGCAGCCCGGAAGATGGGACTCTGCCAAAGTATCAACACATGCAAATCCACTCACAACCAAACGAAAACCGCCATCTTTGTTGTCAAAATTGACGTTGACATTCGTATTAGAGTTGCCATGTAAAAAGTTTGCAAATAATTCCAGGTTCTACTTTCGATAGCCAGACTATATCTATGGACATGGAGATCATATCGATGCCCATTATTTTTTTTCCATTCTGAGTCGTGCTGCTTGGCTATTTTCAATCTACAACTATAACATTGACACTATAAAATACGATGGTATAGAATATACCACTTTTACTCCATCCAACTCCATCTTTAAAAAAATACCACACTCACTTCTTAGGTATGCAAGTTACTTACATCTGAATCATTATAGAATCCAATGTTTTTTAAAATTATATTCTAAAATTTAATTTAAAAAAACATTATTTTCTTTAATTGATGGTGGTTTCTTTGTTATTTTTATCGTTTAATCAATAAAACATTCATGTTTTTACGTTGTAACACGACAGCAAAAGAAATAGATTTTTAGTATTTTCTTGTTCTCTTTTGGTAGAATTCAGTAGTTTTTAATCTCTACAAGCAGTAGATTTGTTAAATAAAATTTGGTCACACTGTACTCGGAGTTCGGACGTGTCTTTTGTCTTATTATTGTGAAAACGCGTCTTTGATACGAGTTTCTATGATTCTGTTTTTAAATATTACAAAAATACCTACTGAACAAAATAATAACCTCAACATCAATTTAACAACTGAATATATGAATAATGAGTTTACTGGAAGAAATATATCGTAACGTATGTGTTAATAATAAAGTTATTTTCATAAATCTTATACATAATTGTTCAAAGTTCTAACTTTATGACTTTCAGACGTTAGAACAAAACGAAAGAAACCTTGGTTTTTGGGAAGATTATTTATTGAAACTCAATTCTTTGAACTTCAATGACTACGTTGATAAATTAACAGTGCCAATATTAGTGCCTATCGGGAGTAGAATATTCTTTAGAGGAAATTTAAAACATACAAATGAAGTAACTGTTTCATTAGGAGCCGATTATTTTGCTAAATGCTCATTAAACCAAGCAGAATTATTAAGACAACACAGAATAAAAGGTATTGGTTTTATTTTCATTATTGATATTTATTCATTTTTAATTATTGTATAAATCAGTTCTCATTGCATGTCAAAAATATTACACTGTTTATTTTAATGATAAAGTATGCACCAAATCTTATGGTAGTTCATAATCAACAATTTTATGTGTAATATACACACTTCATACAAAACAGGTATCATGTAAGGCCTATCAAACTATTAGCTCCAGTAGGCTGCCCTTACTGCAGATAATAATTTGAAAATGACAAAGATTTTTATTGTTTATACTGTCTTACTTGTTTCTAACTATTTTGTGCAAGTTAATACATTTTAATAATGGCTTGATAATGCAGTTATTATATTTTATTACTTTATAGATGCTCAGTCAAAAGTGGATGTCTACAGAAGAGAAAGAGAATATCTTGAGAGTCAATTCTCTTTCACCAAACAGAATATTTCTGAAAACCAAGGACAAGAAATAGTAGAATTCTATACAAATGAAGAGGATATAGCTTGGAGGGTGAAACATAGAGAAAACCAGAAAGCATACAAAGAAAAGCAGAAGCAAGAAGAAACTTTTGACCATTTGTCTGATAAAGAGCTATGGGACAGATTAGAGGAGCTTGAACTTCAAGAGGAATTAGAAAATGAACTGCTTGAAGTCAATCCAGAATCTTGTTACAATACTGAACGGAATGAAAAACCATTTGTAATTAAAGATGAAAATTTTATTGCTGAAAGTTTAGATCATAAATCAAAATCAAATCCAGACAAAATAATACATATAGATGAAAAAAAATATCAGTGAAGAAGATAGTCAAAATAAAGACATTTCAGAGAAAAAAGTAACATTTAAAGAGGTCACATCATCAAAGTATACTTCTAAATTGGACTTGCTGCAACAAGTAATAGATAGACAAAATGAATTGCAAAATAAGCTGACTGAACTGAAAAATAGAGAAAAAAACAAAAGTAAAACTGAGGAGGACTTGATGACAAAGTTGGATGACCTGGAAATATTAGAGGAACTTGAAGATGAAATAGATAGGTATGGAATGATTCTCTTAAGTTAAAAAAACCTGCCAAAATAATATTCAGAATCAGATCAGAAAAGTATTTACAATTTATGTAAAGTTGGTGAGATAATAAAATGTAGAGTGGTTAAAACTACCATATGGTGTTCTGAATCTACAAAGTAGTAGATTATTCTATTTTGTTATTTTTAGACACCCAATATCATCTCTTTTTTGCTTAATTATTTAATATCTTTTTATATAAAACTTTGTTAATTTAACCTCCTAGTGCTCACGGTCACACTGAATAAAGCCCAGCACCAAATCCAGTTTCATCAAATGAACACCCAGGGTACTAAGTACCCCAACTTTAATCATTGCTACTAATTTCAAGTTATCATCTTATAATAAATTGATGTAGCCGAACATATGTTCAATATTTTTGCTTGTGATGAACAAGCAACAGTACCAACTAAAACAAAAGAAATTTGTCTTTCTTGACTTCACATCAAACGAGATAGTTGAGTATGAAAATAAATCATAGTGTATACATGAAATCTTTACGATTTGTTTTGATATGCTTATCAAAAATAGGTGCTTATATCATAAAACTTAATAAACATCTATGATATAATGAAAATTATCATAATTGAAAATGTAACCCCTTTTAATAGACCTTTGTGTTAATAAGGACTATCATGATTGTTTTAAATAAATAATAACAACTTAAATATTTCTATTAAATTTAAAGGATGTTTTTGTTTATTAAGGTTATTAAATTCATTTATAAATTTAATTTCATTTTTGATATTTTTGAAGGTAGTTGAAAAGTTGATTTTGTAAGTATTTTGTTTTAAGTCTTTTGACCCAAAGGTCCACCACAAGGTTTTTATTTGGTTATTTTTGTCTTTTTTCCTTTGTCCTTGTTCACCTGCGACAAGAAAAAAATGATCCTGGGGATGTTACTTACTGTAAGGCATAATTTTTAAAGTTCAAGGGGTTTTCGCAATTGAAACCTTTTTTAAGAACTTTGGGTGTTTATTTCAAGAAAGTGTTACAAAACCTGGGCATTAAGAGGCTAAATAAAATTTGTATTCTTCAATGTTTTAATAATTTGTTATCAAAAATACTTCTAGATTGGATGATATACTTGATACAGAAGAACTAACAGAAAAAGAAGAGGAAGTTAAATTAACAAATTTACAAAGACGGGTTTCATTTGCTGATGAAGATGACAGTGCAACATTAGAACTTACTTTCACACATTCTGATATAGAACCTAATAATGAGCTTTACAACCCAGAAAAAGGTATTCAAAAGCCTAGTGATATATACCAGGTGTACTGTAATATATTAAATGAAGAAACTACTTCTATACTAAAGAAAACTAGATATGAAGAGAATAAAATTTTGAAGAAAGAAATTAAATTAGCAGAACCTAATAAGGAATTTGTAGAAGAAGAAGAAGCAATAGAAAGACAAACTATAGAAATCAATGATGTCATTGAAAAAGTTGAATTAAAGGAAAGTAAATTAGAAGATGTTGGTAGACCTATAAGTTTATTTAAAAAGAAAAGATTGCAGAATAAATCTTAATTTAAAATTTTATTAACTGATTAATTAAATCAAGAAATACATGAATTATACTTTATTTTTCGACCCATTTTTGTTTGAATGTTAATAATCGGTTTTTGCATATCACGCACTTTAAAGCACATGGTAAAGTCGACACACATCCACCATATTCGTCATTTGTCTTTGAATTGCTTAAAAGCATTTAATGACTAATAGGGCGTTCCACTAGCAACGCACAACGCCCAAAATGCTCAGCTTGCCGTTCCACAAGGCGACCGCGAGCGTTGCGGTCGTGGCGAAAACGTCACTAATGACGTCATCATTTCGATCACACAACGCCCGCAACAACCCATGTCAAAAGGTGGTCGAAGTGGCGTTGACCACAGAGCATTAATTCTCTCTTGTAAATACATTAAAAAAGGCGCGAATTTTGAAACAAGATGGCGAATGAAAGATATCTTTCTTTATTAATTTTAATGTATTTTAAACAGCCATCTATCATTTTCCTTTATTTGTTATTAATATTTATTTACATGATTTATTTCTAATCAGTTTTCATTATCGTTGACTTGAATATAATTATATAAGTAATGAGAAATTCATTGTTTGTAGACATAGCTTTTGCTGCAGATTTATACGAAAGAGTTATAACTTAAAATTCAGAATTATAGATAGATAGACAACAAATAATTCTATGTATTTCTTGAAAGTCTAAATGGCTTTTAAATTCTTCATCTGAGCTAGGCGAATTGCTTTCTTCGAAATTATTACCGCGATGAAGTAGCCGATTCCAATGGGGTCACCCATTAAGGACATTTTGTATAAATAGCTATATTTCTTTTAACATAGTCATCCCTATTGAAAAAGGCGCGATTTTCATATCAACCAATGACATTTGCGTATGACATTAATGACATCAACGCCCCATAACCCGTTCCACTAGCTTTTAGGATTGTATCGTCCGCAAGCAAGTGGAACGGCAAAAATCGCGGTCGTGAACGTGGTCGTTGTGAGTCCCTAGTGGAACGCCCTGTACGTAGTATCCATAGTAGTTTGTGGACATTACATTGCCGGGTAGTCAGGTGGTAGGGTGTCTGGCTGGCAACACTCCTGGTTTACAGTATGCCGCCATAACAACCTTATGTTACTTATAATTATAGTTTCCCTTTGGAGAGCGACAGTACATGGTAGGACCTTGATGTTACAAATGTCCGTAGGCGATGGTAACGTTTCCACCAGGTGGGTCGTCTACCTGCTGAACTCTTACGTTAAACACTATACAATGAATATTGCTAAATCAATTTTTATGACTGGGAACTAATGTTATACAATCAGCGCGTTCCAGCAGTAGCTCACAACGGCCAATATCCTCCGTTAGACATTCCACAAGGCAACCGCGGTCACTGTGGTTGTGGCAAAAACGTCACTAATGACGTCATCGTTTTCATGTCATGGAGTGGGTCAAATAATCGTTAACGCCGACATGCAAGTGGAACGGATTTAATCACGGTCGTGAACGTGGTCGTTGTGAGTCCCGAACGTAGCGATAGTAGTCTGTGCTCTTGACATGGGTCGTTGTGAGCGTTGTGTGATCGAAAATGATGACGTCATTGGTGACGTTTTCGCCACGACCGCGGTCACCTTGTGGCACGGCTAACTGAACTTTTTGAGCTAGTAATGAAACGCTCTGTTAGAATACTACGTCAAGAGGCGAGTCGAATAATCGTTCCATTTGAGTTTACAATTGTAACGCCGGCAAGCAAGTGGAACGGGAAAAATCGCGGTCGTGAACGTCGTCATTGTGAGTCTCCAATGGAAGGTAGCCAAAGTCGCCTGTGACTGTCCCACCGAGTGCAAAATACAACGCAAAAAATTTCCGGTTCTTTGTCAAAATCAATACGGAACGAAATATTATTTTAATAATTAAATAAAATAATACGGAACTCTATAAAAATAATTGTCATAATCACATACATGTATATAAGATTCATAACATTTGCATAAAGTTTTATATTGATTAATTATCTCACAGATGATTATATAGGATAACACCATTGAGAACTCAACGGATAACACGTATGATAATTTCTGAACGGTTTTGTTTTAAAACCGTCTCATATTACTAGTTTTTATAATTCATTACCGAACGAACATGTTTAGATTTGACAGCTGGATTTTTACTTTTAAGGTTATGTTGTGATTCTTTTTAAACATAAGAATTTAACTGTATTTTACTATTAAATAATATGTTGTCACGAAATTTAAGACAATTTTGTAGACGTTATTCACAATCGACAACATTCAGAACTTCCCAGACTTCTCCTGTAAGTTATGTTAATTTGCTAGCAAAATACAAAGCAGGGGAAGGGCAAAAGGCTTTGCTTTTATTAGAAATAAAATGGCCTTATTATTGATAGTATTCTATATCATTGAGTGGCATTAATCGAATTTAATTATATAAATTTTTATAACCTGTATTTTTATAAAACAAATTATTATTGTGTCACTGACAATTTACTTTCTATCTACATTTATTTTTAAATCTAAACTAGCATTGAGATACGATATATATATAATGAAAACATGTAAGATGTATGAACGAAATATAAATAAAGCCTTTTAACTTCACAATATACAACACACAATTCAAATATTTGTGTTTTTGTGATATGTATGGCCACGCAGCATAATACTACACTTATTATTTTCATTTTCTTCAGTCGCAGCACAATGAGAACCAAATAGGCATGTTCTACACAATAGATGCAAATCTAGGCAAACAGCTTTTCACCACAGGAGGTCTACCGAAAAGCTTTATGAAACAAACTAAGACTTTCACAGAAACTGCAGTGATGGTACGACGACCTGCTTTGGACCTGATGGAATGTATTAAGGCATCAGACATGAACAAACCTGCTGTTAGATATGTGTTGTGTATCCTTTAAAAATTAAATTACATAATATTATTTCAAAATATTACAGCTATTATAGTTTAGGAAACTGAACTTGAAGTAACATGGTGATCCTCTGCACAGGTACATTCAGGGAGCTTATGCAAGCTACAAGAGACTTATCGAGTAAGGGAGCATACCTATACATTGCCCCTCCCCGACTTGTTATTTTAATGACCCACCCACCCCCTGAATGGGTCATTCATTCATTCAATTGGTTCATTGTGATGGCAACAAAAAAAGAACATACTAGTACCTTAATAAAGTCAATCTTTGATACATATTGGTTTCAACAATTTCTTTAATAAGTACTGCAGATGGTGAAAAAGGTGCTGGTAAATCCATAACAATGGCCCACCTGCTACATTTTGCATATGAACAAGGATACCTAATAGTGCATGTGCCATGGGGTATGTTGGATTCTTTTAATAAGTTTTATTAGAATAAAATGTAAACAGTATACACAGAATACTGTTATACCTATAATCCTGTATGTCTAGTATAGTTAATTAACAACATTAAATACCTACTGTATGAGATTTATATGTTTTTCTTCCTTTTTTGTAAACACAGAGGTAGTAGCTAGTTCTGATTTTAAGCCGATAAAGTCATACTTATAAGAATCTAGTAAATTTATTTTATTGGCACACCAATACATAACATGTATTGGACATATTTTAGCCCAGATAATTGTGTTGCTTTCTAAGTGGCTTCTTAATAAAGTGTTAAATAATATTTAATGACTGTGTTATTTTGCTTGACATAATATAAACTCCAAATTTCGAAAAGCTTTCTTAGAAGTGTTAATTATGTGTATGCATAAAGTTAGATGTGTAGATTTAGTCTAAGATCCCATAGCTTGTCTACCCTTTTATTGGTGTGTCAACCAAGAAATTGTTTTGATGAAGAGGCTGTTTGTTTCTGTCAATAGGAATAAGAGAGCACTTTTCTGTATTACAAATTTATTTATTTCTTTCATCTCAATCTGCTACGTTATCTTGGTAGTTTTGGAGCAGCTCACAATCCAAATCATCTCTGACCACATGCATCAACTTCATCATCAAATCATCCTCAAGTAAAAGGCATATAGATTGCTTCACCATTTCTGGCAAGTTAATAAACATGATAATAAATTGGAATGGATTAGTTTCATGCCTAATTCCAGAATGTTGACAACCTCCGAGTAGTTTGCAAAAAAGTTGATAGCTTAGGAGTACACCCAACTGCTGTCAATTTTATTTTATTTTATTAAGGATCATCAACAGTTTTATACATTTGATCAGTTAGTTATAACTAAGGTTTACAATGTGATGTAAAAACTAATTATAGGTGAACACAGCTTGCAATATAATTTCTTCACTGTTTTTAATTTAACTCTAATAATAAAAATAACAAAAATGTGTAAGGTAATGAAATTAGTTTATTCGCAGTCTATGTCTTTTTAATGTCCTTTTGGGGTAAACAAATCTTTTTATAAAATGAATTTTTGGAGTTAAAGTAAATGTCAGTAACATCACTGCTGGTGTTGAGAATTCTACACATTCTAGAGATAGCGGAGTTAGCACCTAGTACTGTTGTTCTTAATGGGTGGAAGAGAGGGGTTCTAGGATGTCATGGGGGTTTCCTAGGGACTCTTAGGCCGAATCAGCTTAAAGATTGATGGGAATCCAGGTTGTATATTTTGTCAAGAAGATATACTTCTCTACCAAGTCGAAGGCCATTTTGAAATCAAAATTTGCAGCATCGACTTGGACCCAGCTCAATGATTTCCTCTCTCTGCATTCCAGTGTCAGAATGGCTCCGTCGTCTGCCGCGACACAAGGAAATGTCCAACTCAACAACACGAGAGGGTTTTGTTGACTTACCACTGGATGCTGCCTCATGGTTGCTCCACTTCAAGACACAGAACCAACAAATACTTAAGCAGGGTGAAGTAAGTGCCTGTAATAATACTGCACATATTAAATTTAATGAAGCCATACTTAATATGTCTATTACACTTAAACATAAAAGACCAAAAGTAAGTAACTATAAAGCAGAAAATAAATATTTTCTGCATCTTGTCTGTATTTTGTTTTACTTAAAAAACACAATATAAATTATTATAATTCATTCATTTATTATTGCTGGCTCCAACGCCAAATTATTATAAAAATATATTTTGCAAATTTGTTATTATTCTTTATGTTTCACTTGGCACTGACTTCAAGATGTTGTAAAAGAGATTTTTTTAGTTTGTTTTTTTGGTATATAAAACTATTTTCTACTTTTTAGTCATCGCAATACTCAAATAGCTTTAGAAAAAACAACTATATACATCGTGTTCCTATTATATTTGAGGGTGGCTCTCGATTTTCCTGGGTTCCACTCACACGATCCTGATTTGGTAACAATGGGACTATTGTCTTTCAAAAACTGCAAAAAAAACCTTCAAGTTCAAACTTTGTTGCAATTTGTTTTTCCTTTAGTCAGTTGAAGTTTCACTTCTACTATGGGTCCCAACACACATTTCGATTTTTCGCAGGTTTACTGCAAATTATGTTTTGGTTAGGTTAGGTACATTTTAATCAATGCTTTTGTTATTTAACCATATTTTGTTTTAAACTTTAAAGAAAATTAATTCGATCCAGAACAAAAAAAATATCCATAGTCTAACATTAGCTACTAGCCGCGTGGAGGCCCGTGAAGGTATACCGCGGGGTGAGAAGCGGCACCACGCGATATACCTTCACGGGCTTCCACGCGGTCGTAACACTAGAAAAACATACAGCCTAATTCCGAATCTCCTACTTTACGAAGTTGCTTAAAACTACAGAACTGTTTTCGATATATCGTTTATAGATGAAACTATCAAAGACTTACGAATGGAGCAAACGCGAATCGAGCGAGGCGGGCTCGCCGCTGGCGGCGCTCGTCGAGCACGGCATCAACCGCGTCAAGTACGCGTGCGACGTCGTCGACGCCCTCGTCCACGAGATCAAGATCCTCTCCAACAACAAACAGTAAGTTTTAGAAGTAGATGGCAGGTCCAGAAATCGAAGTCA
Organism: Dendrolimus punctatus; assembly: GCA_012273795.1. Taxonomy (NCBI): domain Eukaryota; kingdom Metazoa; phylum Arthropoda; class Insecta; order Lepidoptera; family Lasiocampidae; genus Dendrolimus; species Dendrolimus punctatus. Next base: position 23,378,394 of record CM022528.1, on the reverse strand, counting down.
ACAAAAAAAACCCACAGCCAGGCGGTAGGGTATTTGCTAACGTGGATAACGACCACCCCTGCTCTAGAGTATGCCGCCATAACAACCTTGAGTTGTGTTCCGGCCATTATTGACCAGGTTCCAGTCTCCCTTAAAAAGCAGCACGCATTTGTAGCTCCTTTGGTGTTGCAAATGTCCATAGGCATTTGTAACCGCTTTCTATCAAGTGGGCTGTCTGCCTTTCTGTTGACTTCCTGCAAAAAAAATCATTACTTTGACTTTTCTGGGCTGGAAGCTATTGTCAAGGATATAATTATGGTACTAGACCATTGTTTTGAATTACTATACAGGTGAATTTTTCAACTGGGCCTCTATGACCAAATCCAAAACTGTTGTCAAGTCATAGTGATTATATACATAGGATATTTTGAGAAAAACTAAAGTGGTATTTTAGGGATTAGTGTACCCCATTTTGGAGGTGAAGACGCATCTTCTATTGTTATAGTATAAAGTTCGCATTTACAGAAATTTGGAGACCAAGCAACACCACTATGTAAATAATGAAACATCTATACTGACTTTTTGAGGCGCATAGCAAAATATGACATTGTAATATATATGAAGTAATAATGAAACATTGATCACAGTTAATTAAAATCTTAAACTAGCGTTGCCACACTAAACAAAAAATATATAGTGGAAAGTAAAGGCGCCACAGTATCATTAAATTAAAAAAAAATCAAACACCCAAAGTATTTGATTAGCAATCAAATGGGCTGTTATAGGAAAAAAAACAGCTGTATTATTACAAAAACTTATAGTGTTGCTTTTTATGCTTGTATGTATTAAATATTATGAAAGGATGTTAACGTTAAACTAAAAGAGAGGTTGGGATTTAACACAGTGTATTATACAGTACCTATATTGTATATAAGTTTATTAATATGAAAGTATTAATCTATTGTCTACATTTCACAGGTGCAAGACCTTTGTGGCGATAGACGGGTTCAACAGCTTCTTTTATCCGTTAACACGTTTGAACACCCCCACAAAGAAGAAAGTCAAACCCGAAGAAGTCACGCTGACGACGTCATTCCTGGAGCTTACCAAGAATGATTGGGTAATTTGTGTACCTACTAGCTTTGCCCGCGACTTCATCCGCGTTGATTTTTTATCGCGGGGCCCTAAAAAGTAGACTAAGTCGCTCCTTATAACATCAGCTATTTGACTGTGAAGATTCCTACACAATCCAAATTAGCCAGAACAAACAGACAGACAAAAAAATTAAATTTGACTTTTTGATATAAGTATTTATGCATTTAGTAAAAGCTATTATTTTTAAATTACAAACAGATACTTTAATTTTAATTACCTGTATACATTAGAATTGCATCAAAACTTTATTTACCTATCCATGATGATGTGTTTGTTAGTGAATTTCAGCAACAGCATAAAAGATACGCGAACGCAGCGCCATCTTTTTGGCTATATTCATTTAATGCACAGAAAGACGTCATTTATCGAGATAAAAATTATCTTAAGTGTTAACTCAGGATAATAGCTAGCTCTGTGATAAATTTCATTTGAATTCATTCATTAGTTTTCATGTGATGCTCTAACAGACAGGACGAAAATTCTATATGCTATATTTTCGAAATTAGCCCTCCTGATATTTTCCTATTTTTTAAATATATTGTGCAATTTTAGCACCCCCAACAGATTTACTATATATAGATATAACACTCTATTGCTCACCAGGCAGAAAAAAAGGCAGTCTTATCCCTCAGAGTGATCTCTCCCAGGCGACCTAACTTACAGGATATTCTATGCTCATCTTGCGATACAGGTGGTGCATAAAAATAGAATTTATATTATGCAACATCACCTTGCCAAACTGCAAAATAATTTGTCTGCAAAATCCTTGTGCTGTCGTCATAAGAATAGTTTAATGTAAAAATACGAGTATGTATATAGAAACAATTTATTTCAGAATAATGGTGCGATATTAATCACGGTCGACGAACTAGCTGTTCCAGACGACCACCAGGAAAGCTTTCTGCCAAAATACTTACTGTATAAAAAGGTAATCTGTATAGTGATTTCGCAAAAGAAGAATATTGTGATATTGAATCGCCCATTGAAAAATGTAATTCTGAACGCCACAAGTCTCAAGTTACAGAAAAACATCTGTTTCCTTTCCACCAATGTTTAATCATTTAAAATCTATTTTTTAAATCAAATCAATCACAACGAAAGTAGACGAAGCAAAATATGTTTGTCAGTCTCACCTCACCTACCCCCATAACAAATAAGCATGATAATATGTATGTAATCATTAAATGGAAAAAACGTATTAAGTTAATTACGAATTAATAACGTATTAATCCGTAATTAGCAGTAGTATATTTTTACCGAGGTTATATAAAAATATCCTATATTATTTTACATAATAAAATGTTGGTTTAAAGTCGAGTAGTGTTTTGCTGTATCAATACGTAAGACACGAAAACTGTCACCTTCTGGAAGTCTTGGATTTTAGGCAATTTAAAATTCCTACATGGTAACATTATTTACCACAGCTTTTTATTTTATTCAAATAACAATTTTTAAATTATACCTATACAGTACGTTTATTTTTTCTGGCCAGTGTTTTTCATTAAATCTAATATATAAAATTCTCGTGTCACAGTTTTCGTTGCCATACTCCTCCGAAACGGCTTGACCGATTCTCACGAAACTTTGTGTGCACATTGGGTAGGTCTGAGAATAGGACAACATCTATTTTTCATCCCCATATTTTTTTTTTACCGGGCAGGACGGGACAGCTAGTTATATATATAAAATTGTTTATGGTTTAGGAAAGGTAGATAGATACATATATAATTTCACATGTCACTGAGTAAAATGTTCTCTATAACAAAATTACAATAATCAAGATTCTTCACATGAATGCTATTGATTTTTTTATTTCAGGGTTTTGAACACTTGGACCCCTTTGTTCCTATTGAAGTGGGCCGCTATACAGATAAAGAGTTCCTGTCATGTGCGAGTTATTACAGAGACAGGTTGTGGCTTAGAGGGCCACCAGAGATCGAAACAGAATTAAAATTCACAAGCACATTAAATCCCTTTAAGTTTATGGAACAATGTGCCCCATTGTAATTCATATTGTGTTAATATAATTTGTAGTTGTTAATTTGTTGTTTAAATTTTTGAAACCCAAATATATAAAAAATCATTCTATTGATGTGTCACATCTTCTTGACATATTTCTAAAATAAAGACGTGTAACTCAGGAGTGATTGATTTAAAAGATGTATAATCTTTCAAAATTCGAAATCACTCTTTAAATCTTGGTTTGGAAAATGCATCTTTAACTCACTACGTTAAGATTGATTTTAGTCACATGGAATGATGAAAACTAACAAATCAGACACTTAGATGTAGTATGAGACAATAGATACAGGATATTGTGAATTGAAAAGAGATAACATGCGCACTCTAAGAAATACAATGATGATACACAGTAAATTAAACTCTGTGGTGTTACTGTAAAGCTTAAAACCGGTCTACTGAATAAATTATATCATTCGAAACCAAAGATTTAAAAGAGTTAAAGATTTAAAGGAGTGATTTGCATCTTTTATGGAAAAAGATTTATAAATCACTGATCTCATTGGTGATTTAGTTTGCTCATCACTATTCTAAAATTAGTATTATATTTTTGAAACATTTTATGTTAGCTAGGTAGTAACAGCAATTTTGATTATGGTTCATATTTAAAAACCATAGACAAAAGGAGTTAAAGAATGTTTAGCATTCATATACTACCACACAACACCCCACTGTGTAAGATAATTGAAGCTAAGATCTTCCATTTTTTTAAAGGTTTTAACATTATATTCTCTCACTGTCAGCAAGTGGTAAGTTACTGCCTTTTATATTATATAAAATACTTGTCACATATAATGTTAACAAATATATTTATTTAGATTACCTTGCATATACATATTACTATTATATTTATATATGTATTAAATTTAAAAATTAGTGTATGTATATTTAAATTGTACAGTCCTATCATTTTTCTACTCCACCTACATCACCAGATTAGTTAAGAATTTCTTTTAAGGTGGGTTGCCTGGAAGAGATCACTTTTAGCGATGAGGCTGCCTAACATTTTGCCAAGTATTGTAATTATGTATTTTGTTTTTGTTTGTTTTGGTGAGCAATAAAGTGTTATCTATCTATAAACATTTACATTGTAATGATAAATATATATATCACAAAACAATAAAACATATTCACAGAAAATACCAATAGTTTTTGATTTAATAATTTATTTGGAACATAATATCTACAGAGTTTTGCTTATTGTAACATTTAGACATTATAACCGACAATGTGACGCTTGCCAATACACTCTCCAATGTAAAACCAGCAGAGGACCTCAGCACCTACTAATACATTCAAAGTTGCCTGTTTCACAGTCTGGTTCTTCCATGCCCCAGTTTTTGCGCTGGTCAACAATTTGGCGAAGCCAGCTTTTATTTGTGGAATCTCACTAAGTTTCGGTGGTGCCAACTCAACTTTAGCGTATTTCATAAAGATACCGAATTTGGGCCGCGCTTGAGCGATAGCCGCTGAAAAACAATACAATAAATAAAATTCCAGTTCTTACAATCGATGTCCACTTTTGGTTTAATGCAAGAAAAGATAAAGATAACCTATTGAAATAGTATTGATTTTCAAGGTTAGGTTAAAAACTCGTCTACGATAAATAAGTAAATAAATACGAAAAGTGTTGAAGCCTGAAAACAGGTTTTTCTAATAATGGTATAATAATGAGAAAGCTGAATAAGATAAGTCGAATTAAATGTTTGAGGACTTGAATTACATAACCAAAAGACAACAACAAAATATCGAACTACAAGTAAAATCACAGCATATTAAGTTTTACTTACTGTTAACTAAAGACGGCAATTTACCAACTGCACTGGCCATTTTATTTAGTTAATAAAAACAATTGGTGGAAACAGTGCAGCTGATTTAATTTAATTTTGGAATGAAAAGTCAAATTTGTCAAAAATACGAAAATCTGACAATTAGTGACTAGAGAGGGAAAACAGACAACGATTTATTTTATCATTTACTCGTTAATAATCGACTAAAAATAATGTTCTATCTAACATTTGATATTTTTTTAATATTCACACTTGTAACACTGTTTGCTACGTCGAACATTTATGTCAAATGTATTTAGAAGCCGGTGATAGTTTACTTTTCTAACATTTCGAATTAACTAGGTAAATTTCAATAGTAATAGGTTAAAAATAAATTCAGACCTAAACGTCTGGATTTCAACCAATCTACAATGTATTTAAATGGTACGTTTGGTCAATTTCATACACGTTTGATTAAAAGATAGTGATCGCACCTTATTTCAATTTTCCTCGCTTCAACATTGATAGTAAAAGGTTTTCTTATGGTAAACTTAACTGCTAGTTATCTTTAGTGAAAATTAATGTAGGAATTGTTATAATTTTTATTTGTATATATTTCAATGTTTGGGACACGTCAGTGATATCGGTCGTCACCGGCCGTGAATACTCTTTTAGGTTATTATAGATAGTTTAATTTCCTTGTTTTTAATATTGGTTATGCCTGTCAGAACAAAGTTGCTTGATACCGTCCATAATAATCGAGTTATTTTCACCATTTATTGTTTTCCATAACTATTGTTTTATGTATATGTCCTTATTATCTTTTTCACTAGTATTCATGATTAATTTATTTTTCTGCCTGCCCTAGAATATACTTTAAAGTAGTCATTGATCTCTATGAAATTTATTATATGTTTTGTAAAGATATCTTTATTCTAACAGGTATAAGTCAATTTATCATTACGTAATAGTAAACAATACATACATTTTATATTTTTTAAATATATTATTTTAATTTTAGTGATGGGTAGCAGAAAGCAAATATAAAATGTATATTTACAACTTTTAGGGTTTATCTAGTGTTGTATTAGTTGTACAATTACATTGGTAAAGCCACTAGTGCTACAAAAGTCCATATATGACAATAATCACTTTCCATCATGTTGCCCTCAAGGCTCTTTGCGGTACTCTAGAAATAGAAAAAACACCTAAATTAATTATTGTTGTGGCCCATAGCACCTTCTGTAATATATCTATGTGGCCCTTATAAGAAAAAGATTGAGTATGACTGATCTAAAAAATCTAATCTAATAACCAACCAATTATTTTACTAATTATGCATTTTAATTCAGTTAACATTTTGAGTGTTGTTTGAATAGTCACATATTCTTACATTTCTTTAATCAAAATAGTTAGCCTGCTATATTATGGTATAAACTATAAAGTATCAAATATTAGATTATCAAGTAAATTTTTATGAGACTAAAAATTTCTTATAGTATACATTCTCTCATTTAATTATGTATTTATAAAACTGCTTTAATGCTTGGAACATTCAGTCCAATTTCAATATCTCCAAAATGCACTTTTAAAGATCAGTTTTGTTAATCATTTACTACTGATACTGAACTATTTATCTACACAAGGAACTTATTCATTTTACTATATTTTAAAATAGTTTCAGCAATAACTTTTACATTCTAATTTTGAATTATTTCTCATTTACTTTCAGCTTTATTCTTTTTATTATTAAGTATACTTGCTCTCAGTAATGGCAACACATTACAAGGCACCATAGATGTTCAGAGACTGCAGAAAATTCTTCAAGACAATGTGAAGAGCAGAGACCTCACTGCAATATACTATGCTGTGAGGGGATTGAAACAGTTAAATGTTGCTATACCAGATGTTTGTGAGGTGAGATAGATTTCTAATGAAAAAAATGACATTTAATAATGTATCTAATACCACCACAAAATATCTTTTGGATTTAAAAGGTATCTTTTTATGAGTATATATTTCAATAATTTTTAATTGATAATATTAAAATTGAGGTGGGCTTATTTTAATATCTTAAGTATGTTTCTATAATAATAATAATAATATTTTTTTATAAATAAATGTATATATATATATATATATATATATAGATATATATATATATATATGTATATATATATATATATATATATATATATATATATATATATATATATATATATATTTAATAAGATATTTATAAGAAAAATGTAAAAAATTTGAATAATAAAATACATATGTGAATAATAATAATAATTATGCCTTATATTATAGATAGACTATTAATATATATGTAAAATACATACATATATATGAAATACATTTATATATGTGTATGTATTTTATTTATTAAGAAGTATGTGAATTTAATTTCTAATTATGTAGTTTAAGTATGTTTATTTATGATATACTTAATGATCTGTACCACCTACAATGCCAGATTAGGTTAAATTATTCCTTAAGTTAGTTGCCTGGAAGAGATTGCTTTAAGTGAAAAGGGCACCTATTGTTTCTACCTTGACAATATTGTAATTGTTTATATTTGAAATTGTATATTTGGTATGTAATAGTGTTATCTATCTATCTATAATAAATTATATTGATTTCAATGTAATAATACCAATACCAAAAGTATTGGTCATCATGTTAATACTTAATTTAAATTAATTAGCTGAGGTGTTCCACACCATTATGATACAGGATTTTTGCAGAACATTCCTGGTAGCAATAACCACTTTCTATTATCTGCACCATCCATGTGCTTGCCATACTCTTGCTTTAAAAATTCCACAAAAATCTACTCATTGAACCTTGGAAACCTACTAAGATAAATATGTTAAATCTTTGTAGGTAATAAAAATCCTGAACTATGATCTAAAGAACATTGAACAAGTGTTCTATCTCACAAATGTGGCTGCTTTGACTAATTGTCAAAATGCTCTGAAACCTGATGTACTCGGAGCAGCAACAGCAGGGCTCGACAAGAAGGATGCTACTTTAGCCGATTTGTACTATGCTGTGTACTCTCTTAAGGCATTAGGAAAAGGAAGTATCTATGATAAAGAGGATGCCTTGAAGAATCTCATACAGCTATTAAAGAAGGACGATTCACCAGCCAAGTAAGGGCACAGATATAGTTTCCTATTTGTTATAATGGTACTATTAGGCTTTTCTTGGCTCTACTTGGTACTAAAGCTTGATCTGCATAAACTTTTGACCTGTATAATGTCCTTAGATTTTTCAGAATTTAAATTAGCCTCATTATTGATCACTGCTGCTTAATAAACTTCTTATATCTATTCAATTTTTGTTTTAAGTGTCAATTTTCATAAAAATTCTTAGTTGTGAAATGAAAGACTTTCATATTGGTACTTTAATATGGACTGATTTTTTTTAATATTCATGAATTTCTATCAGTTAATTGATGATATTTTAAAAACGTTTCAGTGTATTTTATTTTTCCTTTCACCTTTTAAAAATCACAGGTGGGGTATAGATACACGGCACATTTATTTATTATGAACAAATCCGAGCTTTTTAATATAGGTTAGAAGGCTTTCGTGGTTTTTTTAATATAAATACCCAAAAATAATTTTGTGTCTTAAGTAATAAATAAATGAGCCATATATCTATACCACACCCAAAATTAGAAGTTGGTATAATCTTCCAGACTCCTTTGTTTTGGCATACTGTTAAATCAATAACTATTTGTAAAAGCGGCTAATACCATCAGTTTCATGGCATTAGTTGTAATAAATCTTTTCTCTTTCTTTACTATACTGTTCATAGTTATGGGTACGTGTTCGCGTTGTGCGAGCACATGGGCTGCGGCGGGTGGACCGCCACCCATGCCGAAGGTGTGATTCTGTCTGCCGACGAGAGTGACGGTAAAGCGCTGCACTTCGAAGGTGGCCTGCCTGTCACTTCATTCGTTCTTTCCACCATAGCCAGGTATGCAATAACTAAATCGATAAAAGATAGACATTGGAAAATGGTACTAGACGGAGTTCAGTGAAACAAATTACTACATAACGCAGGTGCTAACTGGTGATGGCTGCTTCCAGGACTACTTATGCAGGATTGGGAAAGTAGAAACAGAGAAAGATGATAGAAAATACTTTACTTTTCACCACATACAAGTAAAATAAATAATTTACAGTCATTGTGTCAAGGCAGGAATAAAGGGTGGCTTTATTGCTTTAGAGTGATCCCTTTCAGTCTACTTAGGCTGTGGATTGTGTGAATGGAATTGAGAGTGTATGACGGTGATGTGGAACTCATGACATGTTGGACATGTATAGGTGACATAACTTGTTAGGCTTAGAACACAGTAATTAAATATGAGCCGTTTTGGAATAGCTGAAAACGTAAAAACGCGTATGAAGACGCTATACACGTCTTGCTCGTGTCGAAATCGTCGCTTGACTGCCTCACTCCTCCGTTCGGGCATTGTTTTATAGTAAACTGTACAATACAACAATCGACCGCGTGGACTGAGTTTTTCCAAGAAAACGTAATCTGCACACCTGCTTAATTATTCCTGCGAATGGCCATAAACGAATACAATAACAATAGGCTATTATTTAATTGAAACTTTTAAACACGAAATAAACAAAAGAAATGCCAAATGCCGGAAGGTAATAAACCAGGTGTGTGTTAACTTTGTCGGTGTGTAACAATATATAAGAGTTTCATGTTACTTATAAATAATGTTTGAATTATTAGGACATATAAGAAACTGAACAAGCCTTTCCCGTTGACTGATGAGCAAAAGTACAAGTTCGCTGAATACTTGCTCAGCCGGCGGTCAGTGAACACGCCCAAAGGCGCCACTCTGCTGCTCGAAGGTGCCACTGCGATTGCCGACGATGTGGTAACTATCAAAAACTAATTATTCATACCAGTATTTGTTTTTTAAGTCCGAGTATTGTAAAATGCCTTGGCTTCATACTGGCATTGTGTTAATTGTTTTGAAGTTGGTATGGCACTACCAAGTCAGTGCTGGCTGCAGTATTCCCTGTACCCAATAAGAGTGTGTTTAACTTGAAAAAAATCTAGTGTCTTAATCACTCTGGTTTTGGGGAACCAAACACATCATATGATTTTGTTGTTTGTAGAATAGAATAGAATAAACATTTATTGTATACACTGTTACAATCATAAAATTACAAAGTTGTTCGTGCTTTTTTTGTTGGAATGACAGTTTGTCCTTTCGGACATACAATACAGGCGATTGTAATGGTGCCTGGCCGTAATTACATCATTTAATCAATCAATAAATTATTAACTTAATATAAAAATTTATCTTTATAGAACCATAAATCAATGTCACATTACTATAAATTATATTTCATCATTAAATAATCAATTTCAAAATTATACTGTTGTACATTATGTGAGTCGTCATGAATTATAATATAGTTATTTATGTCCTAGATATTCGTTTACTGTTTAATATACTTCTTGTATTAAAAAGCTCTTAACCTTGCGTTTAAATATATTAACAGTTGTAATATTTAGAAGCTCATCTGGTAGATGGTAGTTGTGTTGTGCTTTGATTGGCCGTGGCGTTTAATAAGGTATTATTACATTCTTCAATTGATCAATATGTATCACAGGAGCAGTGATAATGATATGATATTTTCGGAGTGTTGAATAATATGAATTAAGTACCAAATTTATACTCATTTATTTCTTTTTGGGCTTGAAAGGGGTATTGCGAAGTCAGTTTTCGCCAACCAGCACCAATCGCCTTGGCGCCCTCGTCCTCTATACTGATCTCATATATACGACGAAGTCAGCCAGTTGCTGACACTCGCTTGTAGTGTGAAGTCGCTTCGTAGCGGGAAAACAAAAATGATTTGAAAATTTTGGATTAGTTCAATAATATCGTATTTTGACTGGCATAGCACCTCTGCCAAATATATCTGATGTTGAATACAGCAATGAAAGCAAATCGTCAAAAGTATTAATCGTAATCACTGCAATACAATTGTATTCTACGGGAGATATATTTTATTTCTAGTTATTCAAACATATATTTTTAAACAGGACTCCCCAATCAGCATTATGATCAAAGGCAAAAAGTACATAACATCAGAGGTCGATACCATTGAATTTTCAATCACAGACCTGATAGGCAGACCCGTCAAGAACTTGAAACCTGAAGAGGTGATTGCCCAATCAGGAACAAGGCTCGCTGACGACGTTGTAGTACTTTCGAAACAGCCGTTAAACCAGAAACCAAATGAACCGACAACTTTCGTCCTTAATTTGAATAAGATTAAGGCGCAGTATGGCCTGTATAAGATTGCTTTGTCAGCGGGAAGCAAAACGACGAATGTGAATGTGGCAGTGCTCGGAGAAATCCAAGTGACCACTGTGGAAGTCGGGATCGGCGATGTTGATGGCACTACCAGTCCTAAAGTCACTACTGTCACGTACCCAAATAAATTAGGGGAGAAGTTGCAGGCTGACCACATGCAAAAGTGAGTATCAGTTTCTTGTTAAATGTATATACTTGTAGTCCGAGTCACAAATGTAGTCCGAGAGACGCGGCGCTGCAGTCTGCGCACTTTATCCTGTCAGAGCAATTATTTGCTAATCCGTAATTACTGAAAAATAAATATTTTATAAAATATTCCATAATTAAAGCTATAAATTTATTTCCTGTCTACTTTACGAACAAAATTCTATCACATAGCAGAGCTGCCTCTTTTAAATTCCTTTATTTTCCATGGCTATTTTCGTGGCGCGGTCTCTAATATTATTTGATATAAAATTATGTAATTTAATTTACAAATGTTAAACTTATAAATAATATATATTTTTTGATACTGATTGTCTTACTTATATAGTTTGTTAATTTTAAAACTGCTCAGCATTGATTAACGAAATCTCACTATAACTCCTCTTTAGTCAATATTTTGTGGACAACCTATGTTAATCATTCAATTTCATTTATCTCTGTTTCTCATTGGTACACAACAAGTAATACATATTTATAAGTGGAAAAAGAAATATTCATTGATTAGGACTGATTCTGATCCTCTTACTTAAGAGATGACTAATCTTTTCTTAATAAGATTATTATAAGTAAGGCCATTAAACTTTATTTTTGTGACTAAAAATGTTTAAAATAATTATACTATATACAAAATAATGTGTTAATGTAGACTCAATCGGCCAGTCAATAATTATAGCGTTATTGCAGGTGGGCTCTAGCCTTCTAGTTTGTATGCCGAATATGCAATAAAAATCTATGTAGATCTTTGTAAAAATATTTTGTATTGTGCATCATGTTTTTGTGCAATAAATGATTTGATTTATTTCGGCAATATTTTAATAATGTGTAAAATGTTTTTATCAGAGTGAGCTTGAAGTTCAGTGTCCGCGACAAGTGGAACAAACCCGTGCTAGTCCAGCAGGCGTTCGTTCGTGTGGCGACACAGGACAATGACCAAGAGACCATTTTCGTCGCGGAGCCAGACAACGCGAAGGCGTACAAGGTCGAATTGGTAAGGGCTCAGTTCTCCTCGATGTATACCCGCCTAGATGGCTACCATCCCAATCAATCCAATCAAAGAAGCAAAATACATTACAAGTGCCTGAAAAATCACGTGTTACAAAATATTTTAAATTGACAAAATTAAATATAAATTTGTCACAAAACCATATATGCAATAACTGCAAATATTGTTATACAAAACATGAAATAAATAAAATTATTATAAAAAAGGTTAAAATAATAAATTCACTAGTTACACAATGACACTTCCACAAAATCTATACACTTGTTTCTTTTTGTTCGAATGGAACAGGTAACTTGAGAGAAATAAATCAAAACTACCTGCAATTTTAGTATTTGTGCCTTCTTAATAAATCTGAATTCTTTATTTCTGGATCTCTTTATTTTTTAAGGCTGAGTTTATCATCACCTAGTATTTGGCGAGATAGTAATAGCAGAATTCCTCATTTACATTTTTTTGTGTACTAAAAATTGTATCATTCAGTCTATTAAGCGAAGATAGACTTACTTAGACCATTAGACTGTTAAATAAGTATTATTATTATTATAATATTGTTTCAGAATGTGGGTAGTATTGCTAAGCACTTGAATCACTTCTCTGGGGTATATTCGTTGGTGATATTTTTGGGGGACAGTGCCGTCTCCAACCCCATTGCTTGGTCAGTGGGGGACGTTGTCTTCAACTTTGGCAAAGACGCCAATGCACTGGGTGAGTTGCGGGCTTTTCAATGGTCTTACTTAATTAATAGTGTATCTTAATGAAGTATATAGGTTTAGAATTATTTACTGGAATCAATGGCCATATTTTTTAAAAGTAAAATTTTAAGAAAATGATTTTAAAAATTGTTATGGGTGTATGAATAAATCCTTTTCTAATATAAGTTCAGTGTCCCTTCTCTTTTGCTTTGAAAACAATGTTAATATATACATCGGTAAAAATATTTATTTATAAATATTACAAAATAATGTTTAAAAATAAAGAGTATTTTTTTGCTTTTGTTGCTCAAAATATAAATATGAAATTTAGTTACAACCGCGTTTTTGTTTTAGTCAAATCATTTTGAAAAGTCTGACGCCTCTGTTGCTGAGCGGGCTAAATCTTAGTCGGCCGAACTCGCTGTAATGTAGAGATTCAGGGAACGATTCCTGGCACGGTAAATTTCGAGAACAAATTGTCTGGTTTTTACTATGGTCTGGATGTCTGGGATCGGCTCCAGAGTGGTCCGTTGTATATACATATACCCATAACACAAGAGGAACTTGCTTAATTTTGGGAATATACAATTTGTGAGTGTTGTCTGCCAATTTAAAAAATAGTACATTATGGTACTAGTGTGTAACATTGGTGATTACCGCCGAGGCGCCATTGAGACTCGAGCCGTAGGCGAGGGTCTTAAGAGAGCCGAGAACGGTAATCATCAATACACACGTGTATCATACGACGTTTGTCAACACACTTGTGAATAAAATAACAACAAAAACTCATTTTATTTAGTAGATAAAATAGTTATTTTTCCTTGGAGTTTCCAGGTAGTAAACTTTCCATAACGTTAAGGGCTTCACATCTTATATCGGGCGGTGTACAACATAAATCATTTTCTTCGTAACTAGTACTTGTAGACATTTTAATTAATAAATAACTATAATTTCAACAGTGAAAAATGTTTCGCTATGGCGGGAAAAAATAATCAGTTTTCCTATGCGCGCGCATTGCGATCGGTCACAGACTAAAGGGATGAGTTTTTTTTTATTTTCCGCGCATAGGGTTTTGCGCCTATTTTGCCACGTACAAAATGGGGAATTTAAAGTTCTCTTTTATTACAGAGAAAAAAAAAGTTATATATGAGTGAAAGTTTTATTTAGTAAACACATACGAGTTAAAATTATCTATTTAAATAAGAAGTTGCATGAAATGAGCAAGCAATAGGAACATTAATTTATTTGTTCTATAGAACACGATCTTTTTTTTAATAAAAACTTTTTTAAGAACAAAGAAACTCAACCAATAAAATTAAAAAAAAATCTATAACTCACTAGTGAGTTATAATTTTTTTTAGTCACACTTTGATTATGGGTGTCATTCTGTGCCTAATTGCGGTGACCATAGAGCCACTTTATGAGCAAGTGTGTTGAAAAATTATGTTTTTTATTGGCAGGTGAGCCAGTGAGGGCGACGGGCAGGTCGCACCGCGGCCCGCTGCCGGAGATCTCGCACGTGTTCCGCTCGCCGGACGCGCGCCCTCCGCGGCTCGTCTCGGACGTGTTCGCGTGCGCGTGCGCCGCGCCGCTGCTGCTCCTGCTCATACTCTGGGCCAAGCTGAGGGCCAACCTGTCCTCGTTCCCCTTCACGCCGAGCGCGCTCGTCTTCCATCTGGCGTTGGGCGGTGAGATAAGCTCATTTTGATTGCTATATAATTTAATTTGCTATATAATTTAATTTGTTACTATAATTGTGTTGTATTATATTAATTTTGGATTGAAAGAAGATACAGAGTTAAGAAAGGAATGTTAAGGTGGTTTGAACATGTGACATGATAAAAGTGTGAGTGGCAGAATTAGTGCTCTAGCAGCACTATCTATCGTGACTTTTATACCACAATCAAATTGTATATTAAAGTATATATGAGTAAAAAGCATCTATAATAAATGTATATTGTATGTATGATATGATTAATGACTGTAGATGAAACAAAAGATGTATATGTCAAGATCTTAGCTAGTGGAACGGGTAAGAGGCGTGATAGTATGTATGTATATTAATTTTATACATTTCGAACAATTTGATACTTTATTTGTATCTTTTTTTTTTGAACTGTCATTACAACACCATTGGTAAAAATAATACTATTATATATATATTTATTAGGTTGGTAGTTTAATTTATAATGTACTAGCTACGCCCCGCGGTTTCACCTGCGTGGTGATGGAAAATCGATATATATTAATATTCGACATGAAGAGTAGAGTGTTTAACCTCGGGTGAAAGGCCTATTTTGGCCACTGGAACTAAAACATCCCGTGCCTAAATAGGTCAAATTCACCTCTCTTGTTTGTTTGTTTACAGCGTCCTTGGGCTTGTACGCCGTACTTTGGCTTCAGCTGTCGATGTTCGAGACCATGCGCTACCTTCTGCCCCTCGGCCTGATCACGTTCCTTTCGGGCCATCGCTTGCTGCGCCGCCTGGTGCAGGACAAGGCTCAGCCGCGTTAAATATTTATACAGATGTGGATATTTATTTTATTAAATGCACAACTTTAGCAGACTTTCAATTAATTTCGATACTAAGACGTATTTTTAAATATCACTTTTCTAGTGTCGATTAACCAGACAAAATAGTTTTTTATTTCTTATAGTGATAGCAACTCAACACTGAAGTCACAGAGTAAATTTATATAATGGGGTAACTGAAAATGACTATACATTTTTTTAAATTCTGACCTAGTAACAAATACTTATATCGTACATTATTTCAGACACATCTCTCACTCTGTCACGTTGTAGATGTGTAGTTCTTGTGGTCAGTAGCATTTTTTTTAATTTTCCACAAAATCTCAATTCTTCTTTGAAAGCAATCAAAATGCTACAATACACAAATATGTTCATTTATAAAATAGTATAGTATAGTAAAAGTTAACTTCATGTTCAAGCTAAAAACTTATTATGGTAAATATAGTTTAAATTACAGTAATGGCTAGGTTATCTTTGAAGGGCACACTATGTTAAATCTTGACCTTTTTATAGGTGCATATAATTTTGGTTAAATAGCACTAAGTTTGGAAAGCATTTCTTTAATCAATATCTGTTAATTACATAAACACTTGTTTCTTTCTCACTATCCACATCTGATCAATAATAATCTATGATCTATGAATGTTACAATATTTTGTGTAAATGTTTGAACATGTGTTGGATGTGTGTGGTCTATCATTTTTCATTCCTTGTCATTGTAAATTATTATAATTTTGAAAAGTGATAAACCAAATTCCTGAGTGGTTTATTTTTATGTACTTTTAATAAAGTAATGTGATTCGTTTTATGATGTTTTATTTAAACAAACTAAGGTCAAACATTTGTGTTAATCAGTTCCTATATCATACTATTCATTCAGTTACATACATAATAGTTGATCGAACTGTCAAATCAAGAGGTTCCTCTTGATTTGGCAGTCCGGACTCTACTCACATTTAGAATAGTTCATTTTTCTAGAGTGTATTGATCATTTGGCGTTGTGGTTGTTAACATAATGGTAACTTGAGTGACCTCGTGTAAGTATTTGGCGTTATGCGTGTAACGACGTTTTGGACAAGAAGGCTAATTCGAACAATTAGACCACCTTGGTTGTATCGATATTAATGCTCACTTTCGATGTTGATATCTATTTGACCATTTTGGCCGCTCCTTTCTATAAGACGCTGACCGTACGTTTTAAAAGATAGAACGTCGCAACCTTAGATTTTTAGGAGCTATGAGGAGTGTAAGTAGAAGTAGTAAAATAACACATTAATTTTATCGTTTGAAAGTAATCGAAATTATTTAAAACAATGTTTCAAAAGATGTTCTTTTGTATGTAAAAATGGTAATAAGTAAATATAAAAAAAAACGCGTTACTTCTTGTTCAAATTATAGTATATACAGTTTACGTACTCTCGTATTATTTTTATGCAAATAAAAAGTCAATGTTCATCACGTTTTCAACCCTTCTGTTTGACCTGTGTCGCAGCTGATAAAATCAACTTTTATTTTACCACTTGTACCATTTATTAAAAAATTAAACTCCAAGTAATAATAAAGATAATTTTTATTAAAGACATTATTCTTATTACATTATTATTTACACATTTATCACACAATTAATTAATCATTTGCATAATGATCATATTCAACTTAATCTAGGAATTGTCCAAAACTAATTTTGAACTTAAAACTTAAATTTATAGGTACTAATAAATCATTAATAGCCAGTTCCTATATTACCAACCGTTCACTTGCCCTACTATCGGTTAAAATTTCTCATAATTCTATTATAAGTAATGTCAAAATTCAAACGATAGTAAGACAAGTGAATTAATAGTAAGATATAGTAACCAGCAGTTACTTAGACTAAAAATAGGGATATAGATTTTCTTTGTCAAACAAAATATCACTTAAAAAATTAAATTGCAGAATACACAATTATCTTAAAGTAAATGCAAATTGAACGCATAGTGCGATTATTATTTTAAGTACATTGGAAAACAAAGAGTATTCATGAAAATTATTATATATTGAAAATAAACATTAATGTCTGGAGGGACCATATCTTAAGTAGATGCTTTGCCATGGGGCATTATCAATGATGTAATTCAGATTTAATTTTCAGCTATGGGCAGCTTACTCGATTAAAGTTAGTTATAATCAGAACCATAATATCAACAAAATGTTTCAGAATTGTTAAAAAGGCCATGCCTTTTATACGCGCTCTTAGCAAATAGCTTTGCAATAGGCTGTTTTTTATGCAAAATCAAATATTGCACGTCATTCTGCCACTATTCCGGAAATCGTACACGAATAAATGTCAAATGAAATAAAACATATTACAGAGAATAACACCACAAAAATATAAGCATTTTTAGTTGATAATAACTACCAACTTAGACGCATCATGGTTTAGTTTGATTTGAATATTTGCACATTTTGAAGTATCGTTATGACATCAATGAATAAGTAGCAACTATTATGCGCAGTACAGTTTTTCTAACACAAGAATTGTATTGAGATCAGGCCTGTTTTGAATTATTATTATTTTGTCGTTTAATTTTTTAATTAATTCATTAAATGTTAAGTAGGCATTCATACGGCTCCTTTGCGAATTTCGTAAAGGTACGTCTTTAAGTCATAATTTGTCATTACAGCTATAATTTGGGAAACCATAACCAAAGTATAAAAGCATAATGGAGTCACATAAAACACGCTATTGTGGCATCAAATACATAAATAAACATAGGATGTTGTTCCTCCAATAGAAAGACGCATAAGTTTTTCTTTTGAATGAACTTGTATTACTTGTGCTTCAATAATGTAGATAATAAAGTATTTAGAAGCGTAACTTAAAAATTTTTTTTTATTGAATTTAATAACTTTTCTATAAATCTACCATGTATTTTAAAAACATACCATATTTGATGCAATAATTTTTTTAATGTTAAAAATTCTTTTCCAAAATAACATCATTGAAGCAAAGAGGCGAATTATTATTATTAATTTCTATTTATTATATTACACAAGTTAATTCCATTAAACTTGAATACAATTTAAAAATAATTTTTGAACGATTTGTATTTATTAATTTTTGCCAAAATTGTGTGCGACTCCACTAGGCATTTACCAATTCAATTCGGTATATAGGTAATGCACTGTCAACAAATTGGAATATATAATACTGTCAGTATGTAAGAGGATAGTAATTCTTTTAAAATTCGGCGTCCAAAGTGAACACGTTGTCGTTGGGATTCGCCATTACTCCCCACTTCTGATATTCGGCGACCTTCTTCTCGAAGAAATTAGTTTTACCCTCCAAAGAGATGAGATTCATGAAGTCGAACGGGTTCTTTGTGTTGTAGTGCTGTAATAACAATATTTTGATTTTAGCATTGTTCATAAATTGGAAAAAATATTTGACGCCTTCCTTATAGCTCTCCATATATGATGCATATTTGCTGTGGTCTGGGTGTTATTGGATAAATAGTTGGTATACTCACTTATCCATGGCGTGATAACGAGTTTTTCATGTTATCGATAATAGAGAATATACATGTTTTTGAATACTGAAATGAAATACTGTTGGATATGGCCAAATAAAAAAATTGAATTAGAGCTATTTAAACGACATTATTTTAGCGGGCTTTTGATGTAGTCGTAGTTGATTTTTAGGGTGCGTTCGTATTGTAGCTTGCAACACTCAAAATGTGTCTTTAGCTGTTCCATATACCGAATGACAACGTCATTATTTTGTATCATGCAGCTCTCACAACGACCCATGTCAAGAGGGACTTTATTTACCAAATTAAATTTTTACAAAGACAATCATAATATACTCTTACGGTCTTATTCATATTAGAGAAAACAAAATAAGTTTGTAGACTTCTTTAAGTTTCTAAAAGAAACAAAAGAAAATTATTTGCAAAAATAGCGTCGAAAATAAAAACATTATTTGAGAATTTGTACGCCACATTTTCAGCAAACAAGGTTTGCACTCAGCTTATTGTTGGGCGGCCTTAAATCTGACGACACTATGCTGGTTTTCGGTGCAAACCTTCCTTTTGGCGTAATACTAAAACGACCCGAAAATTTTATGAATTTAATTTAAAAACTATTTCATTTGTAAATAATAATATATAACACATAGAATAAAGAGTAATGCATACAGTATATTTTGTTAACTTTATAATTAAAAAAAAAAAGAAAAAGTACAAATTTGCCGTAACTTTCTAACATGAATTCGAGTAAGACAGTTAATGAAAGAGACTCGACTACCCACCTTCTCACCGATCAGGTCCATCAGCAGCCGGTCAGCAACGAACTCTATGTACTCAGACATGAGCTCGCAGTTCATGCCCAGCAGCCGCACGGGGAGGGCGTCCGTGAGGAACTCCTGCTCGATCACCACCGCGTCCTTGATTATCGTCAGCACGCGCTGCTTGCTGGGCTTCTGGACCAAGTGCTTGAACATTAAGCACGCGAAATCGGTGTGGAGGCCCTGTACACAACATTTAACATTCAAAACCACTTAAAGGACTGTCGAGTCGAGGATATTATAAAAGAACAATGAGAACAGCTCTAAAATATAATTTCGCAAATTTATGTAGGGTACTCTCCAGTTCGACGGATCCATAAAGAGTGGATCACTGAAGTATGTGATACCAACACAGAGAAGCTTGTGATTAACAGTGAATCGAAATCAGACTACAAAAATTGTAAAAAATGAACACAAATCAAATCATGTATTTATTGAATCTTAGAGCCTCTCTCACTGCAACACAGAGGCTCCGGATTCAATTCCTGGTATGATAAATTTCGGAAATTAATTTTACTCCTATCTCTGGGTGTCTGGGATCCGTTACAGAGTAGTTCATTGAATATTACCCATAGTGGTTTGTCAGCCAATTATGTTATGTATGTAAACATATAAAATGAGAACGACTTAACGAATTTTTTTGTCTCTGGGTGGTTTAGGTACATAAACGGAATCGGTAGGTGGCATTGCAATCGAGTTCTAGGATCCTCCTAAGCCCTGGGCCGTTTTGGACGATTTTTATGTGTTTCAGTGGCTCTGGGGATTGTTTAGATTGACAACTGGAACTGGTAGAAGGCACTAGAATCGGGTCAGACAATGTCTACCGGGATCACTAGTAAAAGATAAAATAAGTTTAGACAATATTATTATAAGTTAAAGTAAGTAAAAAAAGAAGTGACCTCATCCCTGGATATGAGCTCGTTGCTGAAGGTGAGTCCGGGCATGAGCCCCCGCTTCTTGAGCCAGAATATGGAGGCGAAGCTGCCGGAGAAGAAGATGCCCTCGACGGCCGCGAAGGCCACGATGCGCTCGCCGAAGGTGGCCGTGCGGCTGCCGATCCACTGCAGCGCCCATTCCGCCTTCTTCTTCACGCACGGCAGCGTCTCCACCGCGTTGAACAGGAAGTCCCTACACCCACAAATAAGTCATGACACCTCATCCTACTTTCATTATTAATTAAATATCTCTCGTGGTGCTATTTATACCCTTTCCTTACTAGAGCTGGATATGAAACAGCAACCTATGGATTTTCAATTAATACTTACTGGTAAAATCTATTATCACATTGTATTATGTTAGTGCCAGATAATTGACTGTTACATAGAAAGAAACGAGGCTAATTTAATAAAAATAGGAAACTATTTGTATTAAATTAGTTGATGACACAAAGAGATCGCGATAAATTAGAAGCATTTGAAATGTAGTGTTGGAGACGCATGGAGAGAATAAGTTGGAAAGACAAGAAGACTAATGAAGAAGTCCTGGACATGGTAAAGGAGAAACGCACAATATTAAAAACTCCAGAGGAAAGAAGGGGGAAGATGTTTGGCCATTTGCTAAGACACGACACCTTATGCACATTAATTGAAGGCAAAGTGGAAGTAGGAGAGGGAAGGGAAGACCAAGGCGAGCATTTACAGACCAAATAAAAGAAAAAGAGGGTGTTCTGTGTTACACAGAAGTAAAACAACTGGCCCATCATAGAGAAGAAGGCTCCACGACAAGAGCATGCTCTTAAATGATAAATGAATGAAAAATGAAAATAAAACATCAAACATTTTGCATTGGATCAACAGGAAAGAGTCAATAAAGTAGGCAATATCTCTTAGTAGGTAACAACTACATGCTAATCAGTGGAAACTGCCAGTTACAGCTAAACATGACTCACAATCAGGGCATTTATTTGCAAGCCTGTTTCACATTTTATTTGACAAACAACATATATTACTGTGTTTGTAATGTAGATACTGTTTAAGGATGATATAATCTTACTTTGCAAGATGGTAATAGGAAAATTATTAATTAAGTACACATTATTAAAAGTTTCACATGCTGTGTATACTTACAATTTTACTAAAAAAATAAAATTCCTATTTTAATTAACAATATGTATTAATTATATGTAATTTTATTATTGTTTCGCGATATAATATCTTATTCAATATTATGTTACAATACACATCACTATTATAAAGCGGACCGGGAAACTGGGATTTAATGCTTTATGATGACACATGCCTTTTATACATTGACATCACTAAACTCACTTGCAAAAACATATGTTGCTGCATATTGAATCGGAACACAAAAGAAAGAAAATTTTGAGAAGAAATATGTGAAAGAAGTAACAAAGGCAAAAAACTCACCTCTCCTTTGGATCTCTGATATATGTGTCAATAAGTAACGAATACATTTCAGAATGTACATTTTCCATAGCAATTTGGAACCCATAGAAGCATCTTGCTTCAGTCACTTGGACTTCCTGAGAGAACCTCTCCACGAGGTTCTCATTGACAATACCATCTGATGCAGCAAAGAACGCCAGAACATGCTTGATGAAGTGCTTTTCACTGTCTTTTAAGGTCTCCCAGTCACTAAGGTCCTGAAATTATTATATCCATGTTACTTCCATGTATAATTAAATTGTAATAAATATAGAGAATGGTTTAATTTTTCATAACATAATTAGTCAAAACAAGAATATATAGGGAGGACATTTAGAAGGGATTCCAAATTTTGGAAATTTGTTTTTTGTAGGATTATAGTAGTGAGTCAGCATTATTGAAAATTGACATAAAGATAGATTATATTTCAGGTCAGGACATAAATATTATGTTTCATATAGTTGAACCAGACACATTACTTTAAACCAAACTTGACACCAGAGACAAATTACTTTAAGCCTGGGCTTATTTTAAATATATAATAACATTTAGAAAAGTAACAATAATGGAAAAATTATTGTTCTAAGGAGTAGGTAGTATACAAAGTTAGCTTTAATAAGAACATTTTAATTATGAGGACTTTACATATGGGTTGAATGATTTATTAACTAGCATATATAAAAGTTAATCGACATGACTTCACCCATTTGTATTTATAGTTCCAATATGAAATATAAAAACAATTGTATAAATTAAATAGAACTATCATAATGACTCAATGCAATTGTTGCACAACAGTTATTACTCATTGGACTACCTAATTAAAAAGAGCATAATATGGTTCTACCTTTTTAAAATATTAGAACAAATGTGTGTATGGATGATTTCTAGGTTATGTCTTACTTTGGACAAGTCTACTTCCTCTGCGGTCCAGAATGAAGCCTCTGCTTTCTTGTACATCTCCCATATGTCAGGATATTGAATGGGAATATGACAAAACGGCGCGGGTTCTCTCTCAACAGTGGTTCCTTCTCAGGATCGAATTCCATGACCTCATCTTTTTCAACATCCATTTTATCATCTACCACATTATCATTCCTCGAAGCCAAAACGTTGTTTTTAACGGGAGACTATGAAATAAACAACACGGTAAAATTGCGATATTACGACAAATAATGCAATACAAATTTTGTAAACAAACTAACCTTGATATGCACGTTATTAATTCCATTGTGTAAATTCTCTTTATCAATTACTGGAGCCATTTGTTACTTCAATTAAATAACTTAGTTCAATTAAATATGCACTTCTATATGACTACTAGTCTCAGCTCCTCATTTACTAGTGACTATATATTTCAATAAAAAGCCGTGAGATAGTTTCAATGATGGCGGGAAGATAAAATTCGATTCTACCAAATACGTCAGCTATGTCCGAACACTACTTTCCAGTTCCATGATTTTAAAACAAGTTCACCCTCTGTATAAAATTTACAAACTTTCATTAAAAAATCAGTTAAACTTAATTTATTATAGTGGAATCTGTATTTATTGCTTAACATTTATTGAAACAAAAAATATTAATTTTTATTATTATGCTTTTTTTAGTACTAAAGTAAATAAATATATTTGGATTATGTTTCGGAACATCAAAAAGTCAACGTTGCGTGAAAGTTCAATGAACCACTCAGCAACAGCTATACGAAAACCGCGGGAAAGTTTACCTCCCACTACTATTGAGAACATAACAAAAATAAAGCACTACTTTTTGTTTATTATAAAAACTATCACAGGGACATATTTTTATAATGCCAATGAAGCAATTTATAACATTCTAACATATTGGTAAAGTATTATAAGTTTATAATTTCGACTATACCTTTTCCCGCTTAAACGCCCTTCGTGTGAAGTTAAATTTTATTGGTTGAGGACTGACAAATAGCAAGACTTTTTATAATGAATGTAAAGCCCGGGAAATTCCAAACTTATTGAATAATTCAATTAATATTTATATGATCACTGCTGTACGTCTGCATATATTTAGTATATATAAATACATCTATGGTTGCCTTTATTGTTTGATAGATACAAACCATCGCAGCGTAGTGCATATTCATCAGTGCATTATCATATTTTCTAGTTTTCGCGACTAGTACACAAAATCAAACTTTATTTGATTTTAATTCTGGCGTTTCGGACACTTTCCAGTAGTGGCCGTAATCACGGCTACTGAAAAGTGACCTATACGTTAGAATAAAAATCCAATAAAACACTACGATGGCATGGTGCGCATCATAATTTTGAATGAATAGTCTTTGTTTTTCTTTGCAAATACTAAGGGAGAATCGACAAAAATTTTCAGAAAACCTTACTAGCGTGATGGATTGGTTGCGTAGAGATGATTTGTTGTGTGACAGAGGACATCATATAATGAGGGAAGGCTGACCATCCATCCCGATGTCTAAACCGAATTGAATGCTTCTAAAGTTTTGCCTGCCTGCTTGTATAATCGGTTTTATATAGAATTTCAAATTCCAATTCAAAATAAGTTCCACCAGAGAATAGTAGTAGAAATTGTTTATACAGAAGTATGTTACAGAATTACTTTTCAAGGAATTATGGAATTGCAGCTAACAGTAAATACTCCGTAAGACAAAGACACAATAAAAGGAAAGAAGAATATAAGTGGCGATATTATTATGTCGAGACTTACTATAATATATTACTTATAGAAGCATATACTTCAATATATCTTTTAACATTCTTTACATGTTTGGCGAAATAAGAACGATATACGATAGTATAAGATGCTGGAGCGCGCTGCTCTGTAAATGTAGCTTCGTCATTGAACTATTCTTCAATAGTATAATATCCCATGCTAAATAGTGTAATGTAGTAGTAATATACCTTTTTAAGCAAAATGCTTTTTATACTGTTTCTAAAATAGAATAAAAGTTAAAAATATCATTTGAAGAGGGGGCATCGTCTATAACAATTAAATTCCCGCCAAAACACCCCTGATTCTACAGTTAACTAGACACTTTGCTACAATGACAAATTGAATATGTTTTTAAATTGTATTAGATTTTCAGTATTTTCTTTTAATTTACCGGCCAAATTGCTTATTATTTAGCCAATTTTTTTCACCTGGCTTTTCTATTCACACGACATTGGCAAAATCAGTGCATAAACGGCATTGCAGCCATCAGTAAAAAAATGACAAATTGACAGTTGAGATTGACATATCAATAAAAAAATAGCTGTATAACCAATACTAAAAATTCACTGTTGTTGTTCTTATTTCATTAATTTTACGGTTTTCTATTAAAATAAAGTAAAATTCTTTAAAATGTCTGATAATGATGATGACTACATGTGTGAGGAAGAGGAGGACTATGGTCTGGTATGTCTAATATTCTTATTAACAACGTACATCTAATAATCATCAGCTCGGAGTTAGAAAATGTGAACTTAGCCTTGTTGTCGATTTACACCGACAGTGGTTACTTAATACTTATTATCAAATGTTCTCACTCAGCATTTAACTACATACCTTATTCTTACATGAGAGCATACGAATCATTATGTTGATGAGGTTATAGCGCTTATAATGACATCTGAATCCGGCTTAACTATATTTAATAATGGGTCTGAAACTACAATTTTGCAATCAGCTAAGCAAGTCATGCTTCATAACTGAAATTTTTGTGTGGTCTCTCAATCACCTGCTTATCTTAGAGTCATCGTAGTGTGTGTCAACTAGACTGGGAAGATTGAGTCTTGCAAGGCTATAATTAATATTATAACAGCTCTACAGTAATTTCTTACCAATATATTTGCTTTTTTTTCAGGAATACTCAGAAGACAGCAACTCTGAACCTGATGTTGATTTAGAAAACCAGTACTACAACAGCAAGGCATTGAAAGAGGATGAACCTCACACTGCTTTACTCAGTTTCCAGAAGGTCCTGGAATTAGAAGGGGGTGACAAGGGAGAGTGGGGTTTTAAAGCTCTGAAGCAGATGATTAAAATTAATTTTAAATTGGTTTGTTTTGACATAATAAAACAGTTTCTTGTGTATTGTTAAGTTATCAAATGACTGTATTATTTGTTAAATGGTTGAAATTTCGTACAGGGAAATTTCACAGAAATGATGGCCAGATATAAACAGCTTCTGACTTACATCAAGAGTGCTGTCACTAGAAACCACTCTGAGAAGTCAATCAATTCTATTCTGGACTACATATCAACATCAAGGAATGTAAGTTTACTCATACCTCAAATTTGTATTAATTAAAGTGTGGTTATTACAGAATGTTGAATTAAAAATTAAATTGAGAATAGAATTATAACACAGAAACCACTTGTTTAAAATTTCCTAAATCTGTTCTTTATTTACAATTAATTAATTATTGGTTTCTTTAATATAAATTAATCACAAACCGATTTTACCTATAAATGAAAATATTATTTAAAATTAATTGTCCCTTCACAATATCCCAATGTTGATTTGCTTTATATAGGAACATTTATCAGTATTTTCTCAATTTCAAAATCAGAATTTTATAATTTACTTATTATTATAGTGTGCCATATGTGTTTTTAAATTTTAATAAGCATTTTTTCTCACCAGTATCTTCAGTTATTACCAAGCTATCTGTATTTTTTTTTATTTTATTGTTATCTTGTTACTATTATAAACAAGGACATAAACATTGACCTTAACATGTTCATGGAGAGTACAATCTGGGTGGCAGCGCCTCCTGAGACATTACTAAATGTCATATGTTGCCTATAGATGTAGCACATAATTATAAATTGATCTGATGTAACAGAACAGATTAAGCTGTTTACATTATAAGGCTTTCTGTTACAGTTTATGTATATAGGCTATAATTTAATGCTCTGCATTTTATTTATACACCATTAGATAACAGTAGTTTGTGTAAGGAAAAAAAAACATTTTTTTTAAATAAAGGTAAAAACTTGAAATTGACAGGCACACTGTCATATCATCATCATTCATGAGCTTCATGCCTGAAGCTGTTACTGTCTATCAACATGTTAAGTTTATTAATATTAGATATATTATATCTATAATTCATATAAGGAGATTCCTGGGACTAGTTCACACTCTTCTATGGGTAAGATGCCCAGAAGGCTGGTGATGTTATTTTGGATTACCATAATCCTTTGTCGGACATAACCTCTAGCCTTCAATCACCTTAGAATTAATTATGAATTTTGGAACCTTTTTGTAGAGGGTCATGGGCTCAAGACCCAACAATCTTATAAATATTTCATTTTTAGATGGAGCTCCTACAAGATTTTTATGAGACTACATTGGAAGCATTGAAAGATGCAAAGAATGACAGGCTATGGTTCAAGACCAACACTAAACTTGGCAAGCTGTATTATGATAGAGGAGACTTCAACAAACTAGCTAAGATATTGAAACAACTGCATCAGAGTTGTCAGGTATGATTGCAATATATGACCTTATTCTGACGACACAGTTGCCCAATGTGCATTAAACATTTTATATTTATCAACCTTTTTTACATAATATAAAATAAAGTCTGTTTATGTGTCTGTGTATCTGTTAACTTCTCCTAAACCATGCAATAGAGCATCACATTTTTAATCAGTTTTCATCAATTTTCAACTGAAGGTGTATATTATATATATATATATATATATAAACTGAATTAAGTTGTTATGTTATTAAAATAAAGCTACTCTGGATATTTATGGAGAAAGAACAATTTTGTGTGCGGGTGGGGTGTCGTAAGCGATGAAACAACCCACAGACAGATGTTAGGGTATTTGTCCATCTGGATGGCTGTCACCCCTGCGTTATAGTATGTTCCAACCTTGAGTTGTGTTCTGTCATCAGTGGCGAGGTTCTAGGGTCCCGTCAGAGTGTGGCACCTGGTTATTGGCATTGGTAGCTAGCACCTTTTGTCTTACATATGTCCATAGGCGATGGTAACCACTTTCCATCAGGGGGCTGAAGCCAATTTGCCCTAGTTCCTCCAAACTCTAGTTATCATATACACAATAATAACAACCATGTTTAAAAGAAACTACATAGGTCAAGATGAAAGCCAAACTGAGTTTATTATGAAATACCTACATTGACCTTTTAATATTTTGACAACCCACAAAGCAATACACAACCATGTTGCAGACTGATGAAGGTGAAGATGATCTGAAAAAAGGCACCCAGTTATTAGAGATCTATGCATTGGAGATCCAAATGTACACTTCACAAAAGAACAACAAGAAGTTGAAGGCACTATACGAACAGTCATTGCACATCAAATCGGCGATACCACATCCTCTAATCATGGGTGTTATAAGAGGTAAAATCTATTCTTTGCACCTTATTACTTGCAAAGTACACAATTACATTACTTTTTTAAAAAGGTTTTTAAATTCAAGCATTTGAGATCCAGGATATCATGTAGCAGCAGAGTGCAAGCCAAGACAAGTAAAACGAGCCCAAACACGACGGGTATATCTTGTTTAGTATAGAAGTTCCTTTGGCCACCTTCCGACTCCATCGTCAGATCAACTCCATTGCACCATATAATTGCATTGTGACGCAATATACATATGCGCGCAATTTCAGCTCAATCGAAAACTGGGAAGTTGGTCAAGTTTAACTTGCAAGATTCATCCGAACATACATCCATTGCAAGTTAAATAAAAGCTTGTAAAAATGATGTGCTTGTAACACAAGTCTCATAAGTTATTATGGTTCCTCTTCTTTATATTTCTACTAAGCTTTTCTCTTTGATACAAGCAATTGACATATGAAAGAAAGAAAAACTTTATTTGCAGAAATAGTGACTATTTTAGTGAATATTTTTCTATACAAAAACAGAAAATATCAGTCCCAAATTCTATCTGAAAAACGAGAAATCTTAAAAATAAGGTCATAAATAAAATAAGTTATTGCTTAAATGATAAATTAATTTTATAATTGTAATCACACGATTAATTTCATCAAAATAACTACATAATTATAAAAAGTATCAGCATAATAAAATTAATCTTAAAAGAATACACATCTTTTTACAATCTGGGCCCGAGAGTGTGTGAAAGTGTATCTGTCTCCTTTATGATGCTGAATATTTCAAATAGAAATGTTTGGCGTGTATTAAATTTCATGCACATGCTCTGTTATGGTTTTAGAATGTGGTGGCAAAATGCATTTACGCGAAGGTGAATTTGAGAAGGCGCACACGGATTTCTTTGAAGCATTTAAAAATTACGACGAATCTGGCAGTCCGCGGAGAACCACTGTTTGAAATATCTTGTTCTAGCTAATATGTAAGTAGAAATTTCATTCATTTACAATCATCATTAAATGAACTTGTCTAAAACTATTCCTCTGTGTAGTGAGGATTCACTATTAGATACAAATGGGAACCCTAAAATTTTTCAGCTTAAGCTTTCAGTCTATTTATTAGTGTTACTTGTTTTCTTTGAATAAAACTCTCGATATTTAATATGGACTGTATTTTGAATGTAACAAAGCATTTGCATGGTATATTAATTAAACCAACAAGTCAGATATAATAAAACTGTTCTTGATCTATATGTATTGTGAGGAATAAAATACTAAGACATAAGCAGTATATTGACTGTCCAACCAGCCTTACAAAGGTATCCAATAATCTACCTCTTATGACACAATTCTTAATGAATATATGCAACAAAACATAAGTAAGCAGCAGGAGAGAGAGAATGTCGGCGTAAGTAGATAAGTAGTTCAGAATGAGCATATATTGAATGTCCAAGACTTCTTAACTCACATTATTTGTACGACGTCTAGCTGCTAACTGTGAGCTGCTCCGGGCATTGGCACTGTGCGGGGTGTATGAGTTGTGTTTCGCCAGTGTGAAACTAGGCACACTCATTGTCTGCAACAGTATGGATATTGATTGATTCTAGTCTTCAATAGTCTTTGTTATCTATGCAGGAACAGTGAAAGAATACAATTTCCAACACTGGGGTGGCCTGTGGTAAGAGGCAATAAAGACAGTGTCATCGCTTACATTATGTTCCTATCACTTGAACGAACGAAATGTTGCAGGTTAATGAAATCCGGAATAAACCATTTGATAGCCAAGAAGCGAAACCGTATAAAAACGACCCAGAGATCCTCGCTATGACGAACTTAGTGATGGCCTACCAGAATAATGATATTAATGAGTTTGAGTCAATTTTAAAGCACAACAGGTGAGACTTTATGTAAATTAGTTGTAATTCTTATTCAATTTTTTTTTTTTTTTTTTTTTTTTTTTTTTTTTTTTTTTTTTTTTTTTTTTTTTTTTTTTTTTTTTTTTTTTTTTTTTTTTTTTTTTTTTTTTTTTTTTTTTTTTTTTTTTTTTTTTTTTTTTTTTTTTTTTTTTTTTTATTCAAATCTTTTGTTGTAGCTATCCTTTATAAAGATAAAGGGCCTTACTTATAATAATCTCGTTAAGAAAGGATTAGCCATCTCTTAAATAAGAGACTCTTAAGCCCCTAATCAATGGCTGTTTCAAATAAAACTTGCCATCTAGCCTCTTAGCAGTCACGTAAACTACCTCTCGATGTTGTTTATTTTTGACAGTTATTTACGAGTTACTTTACCACCACCTCTTATCATTAAGAGTAGTTTATGGGTAAGATTTTCACTAATCAGTTCTGAGCAGTTTCTTAAAATTTAACAAACGATTATAAGTAAGGCAAAAAGTAACTAAACACACAAACCGACTAGCTGTAGCACGCACTGATCTCGACCAGACTGAAATTGTTGAAATGATACACCATTTACAAGCTCCAAGTCCAACTTATCAAATGTATTTCTTAAAAGAGGTCCTTTAATGTAAGGATCAATTTTTACAGTCAAATCTCACTTCTGCTTAGTGTTGCCACTGATTAAAGGATGCAAGAAATAATTTAAAAAAAACGAATCTTTTACTAATTTACACACTGATATGCATAAATGCAAATGTCAATTAGTTTTTTCTATTAGAGTCATGGTGGAATTGTTATCTTGACAGTTCTTATGGCCCGGTCGATCGGTGTGATACAACACTCTCACAAAATATTGGTGTGGAGTGTGTGTGTGGTGTGTTTAACCTTGTGTTAATCGTGTTTCATGCGATGAGTGAGAGTTTCGACGTGGGCCGTCGGAACCTCCCCACCTTCTATTCTAATCCCATTATTATCGTTTATCGCATCCTAAAGGCTGGCTGATCCTCTTTACCCCGTCGTAAAGGCTGTAAACATGTTGGGGCTGGTCCCTGGTGTTGCAAACGACTGTAAACGACGGTAACCACTTTCCATGAGCTGGACACCTGCCTGTTTGCCAGCCTAGCAATAAAGTATCTTGTACTTTTATTATGTTTCAGAAATAATATAATGGACGATCCGTTCATTCGCGAACACATAGAGGACTTGCTAAGGAATATCCGCACTCAGGTGCTAATCAAACTGATCGGCCCCTACACCAAGATTCACATACCGTTCATATCGAAAGAACTCAATATAGATGAAAAGGAAGTCGAGAATCTACTCGTCACGTGTATTCTGGACAAGTGAGTCATTATTATTTTTGTTTTTTATATTATCACTAGAGTTTACCCCGCGGCTGCGCCGCGGGTTAACCTCTAGTGCGTACCTCTTGTTTATAGAGCAAGTGCTACAGGTTATATTATATTACATTTTATGTATTTGCGCACAGAAGATTCACTTCATTTTATATCGTTAATTATATATACCATCCCCGTCTATCTGTCAACAAAATAAATTACAAAACTTAACCAAAAAGGCCAAAATGGTCTAAATGACCAAAAGACCACAGTGACGACATGGCTAAAATGACGGAATAGTAAAAACGACCAAAAAGGCCAAAATAATCAAAATGGTCAAAATGACCAAAAAGGTCAAAATGATTAAATAGGCCAAAATGACCAAATAGGCCAAAATGACCAAATAGGCCAAAATGACCAAAAAGATCAAAATGATCAAATAGGCCAAAATGACCAAAAAGGCCAAAATGACCAAAAAGGTCAAAATGATCAAAAAGGCCAAAATGACCAAATAGGCCAAAATGACCAAAAAGGAAAAATTACCAAATAGGCCAAAATGACCAAAAAGGCCAAAATGACCAAATAGGCCAAAATGACCAAAAAGGTCAAAATGTCCAAATAGGCCAAAATGACCAAAAAGGTCAAAATGATCAAAAAGGCCAAAATGACCAAAAAGGCCAAAATGAAAATTACCCCTTGTCCATCCTCAGTATTTAATTTACATACGTACCGAATTTCAGCCAAATCGGTCCAGTAGTTTTTCCGTAAAAGCATAACAAACAAACAGACAAATATCATGTTATCCCGGAAACTATCCCATTTTTCGGGATAAAAAGTATCCTATGTTCATCCTCGGTATCGAAAATATATATATACTGAGTTTCAGCCAAATCGGTCCAGTAGTTTTTACGTGAAAACGGAACAGACAGACCGACAGACAGACAGACAGGCAGACAGACAGACAGAGTTACTTTCGCATTTATAATATTAATAGGAATTTTCGGATTCTCATAATTTAGAAATATTAACAATAATTGTTTTTTTTTCAATTCATGTAAATGATCATTGCCACTCTCAATCTTCTGTAGTCATTTTCTACTTTTGAATTTGTAGATGTGCTATGATTTTTCTTACATTGCTATGGTATTTTTATAGTTGTTAAACACCATAAATTTAATTGACATATTATTATGGGTTTTGTGACATAATAGGTGGTGCGCATGGTTTACTAAAAATCAGAAATCTCGGGCTTTATTTCTGCTATGATAAATCACAGAAATAACTTCAATATATAGTGTAGTGGGTGGTTGCATCATACGGCATGTTATTCAACCGGCTCACCTTTTTATCATACATCAAAGTCAGACATTAAATCCTATGCATTTCTGCAACAGTGGTGTAGTCGGTGCTTGCATCATACGGCATTTTTTTTCTATAGGCCTACTCTAGTCAAATCGCACCCAGTGCTACTGGTAATTTATAAAGTCTTACCAGTATGCAAGTGTACCTAAAAAGTAGGGTATTCCAAATTTTAGGCTTATACAACTAGTTTTGTTTTATTCACAATTTTGTCTCTTGTGTAAAACTGCATTTTTGGTCTGTACGCCCATTTGTTATGAAGCCCTCGATATGTATTTGTGTTTATTTTATTTAATTGAAGTGAAACTTCTCTATCGGCGTTAGAAAAAATTAACAGTCACATTTTTCGGTTACGCGTCACATTATTCCGTTACGCGCCATCTTCTTCTTGACCCTTCCACGGTCAATTCGAACGAAGAGTACTTTTTCCAGCGGAGTAGGGATAGCATGTCGTTTAAGCGGACTTACTCCCACCACCAGACTTGTTTGTATTCATGTCTATGTTAATAAAAGTCTTTTGTTTAAACTTTATCTAATTTAATTTTTTTAAACCACTTTCTGTAAAGTTGCATATAGTAGATCATTTTTCGAAAAATAAGGTCATTGAGAAATTCACTTCTTACACGTGTACACTAGTACTCGGACACATTTTTTAGGGGCGTATAAGCAATGTATTTTTTTTAAATTAATAGCACGATAAGCGGTCGCATCGACCAAGTGAACTCAGTGCTGGAGCTGCAGAGCAGTGCGCGCGGCGCGGCGCGGTACTCGGCGCTCGACAAGTGGACTGCGCAGCTCTCCTGCCTCCACCTCGCGTTGTCCAACAAGATGGCATGAAGCGATGCCAACTCTCTTGCACACGTTTCGAAGTACGGATTGTATATTATTTAAGCGCCTCGCCTTAGCCATAATGATGGCACGAACCCGAAATAACCTTACACACTTATTACGAATGTATATGTCACTGTGTTATTTTAAAAACCGTTATGGTGCGTTTTTTGATTGGAAAGATTAAGCTGACAATCTGCAAATGTCAAACCTAAATATAAGACATTTTGACACAACTTTGATATTTGTAATTGTCAATTTAGTCTCTGCAACGAGAGAGTGAATAGGCAGATCAACTGATACTTTTTATCACCTTACAGAAAGTCGTAGTCTCATAGATTTTGTACGAACGTACATAATTGTGGTCTTGTGGCTTCATCAGTTTGTACAGATAAAATATTAATGTATAAATAAAATATTATTTATACAGATTTAAAGTATTGTAATTAAAATTAATTCTGATATTTTAAAGGTAAGGTGATACAATGTTGCTTTAACATCTGTTCTGTTATATGTAAATAATGTTATCTGTAGAATATATTGCAACATGTGCACATCCCTATTGGAAAACGTATCATAGTCTATAATGAATTGAACATTGTCAATAGATTGTGAATGAATATAAAAAGACTTGCAATTAATGATTAAATCCAACCAATCGGTTCTGGCACTCACCGGCCGCTGCCATGGCACAGCTCGTGCGCTTTGGTTTAAGACTACTGTTCGATGCCTCGAAAACTATTATAAATCTTCAAATAGAAGATTCCTATATATAATATTAGACTCAGGGCCTTTTTGTGTGGGCACGCCGTGCCCTTAAAGGAAATTTGGAAAAATTTCCATAAAAACTGTAAAACGAAAGAAAACCTAATTTGGTAATAGACCTTTACAAAAAATGTTTTTTTTAATTCTTTTATTTGTAGTGGAGCTGCAAGCAAAAAAATATAGACTTAAACTTTCGAGAATTAGTATGCCCCAAAAAAGAAGTGACAAAAAAGGCCTGATCAGCAGATCGACCAAATTGAAATAACTAAAAGTAAACTACAGTACTCAATGATATTGAATCAAATTTAGCTTTATATGGATTATTTTGGTTGATTCGTCCAAATTGAAAGAGAAAATGAACCGTTTAACATCGGCTTCCACCTATTAACCAGTTTAGCTGATCATAACTTGTAACTATACATCGCATTCATAATTTAAAGTTATACACTGCATCGCAAATCACAAACTAGTAACGTAAATGTATACCTTATTTTGAACTTATGATTTGTTCATAATTTATCGACAATTTATATTCTGACTAGTTAGATTATAAACTCGCGGTTATTACAATATTCCGATGACATATGCATTGAATATTATCGTAAAAACAACCGGCGTTATATCGATAATTTAATAAGTACAAATAAATGACTTTCACCCCTTTTCTTTCTCTTACTTTCTCTTCTTTTGTTGCTACTTCTTTCTTGTGCCTTACCCTGCAGCCACATCTGTATGAGAGTGACGATGAATGACGAAACACCGCGATCATTTGCGTATCTTGGTGTATGAACCTTTTCCTTAGGCCTTTTTCTATGTATTTGTAAATAATTGAGTAGTATTGTCAAAATTTAATGCAAAAATACTCGCATCTACCAAATTGTTCCAGATGTGGACGGATCCTTGCCTGGGCTGTTTATTTTGGTATAAATCGATTGTCTACAGTCGATGATGAAAAATGTTTTGTATTTAAAGTCTATTTTAAATAGGACGGTATGGCTGACATATCCACAGGACTTCATTTGTAGCGTTATTGTAAACTTTTTTTACGATAAAAATATTAATGATTATTATATAAACTTATATTTAATCCTCTTACTATTTATTAATTGTAGACTTCAATTATGAGGTTCATTTCTCTTACGCAATTACTTCCACACCGAATTACCGATCTATTTGAGACAGATTCTAGATTTGCAGATTTAAAATTTATTTGAATACTAGTTTTCCTTCATAGTAGCTCTATGTCACGTATTTACAATTTTTATATATACCTATATACAAATTGATGTTACTTGCACAGAGCTTGTGTTTATTTTACCGACAGTAAGGCAAATGATCGGTCCGGTAACATATAAGAACTGGCTATTAGACGAGTTTGGGGTTTAACAAGTGCACAGAGGAACAGTAAGATGATCTGAAGGTATTTTTTACCAGGGCAGAAATTCCTTACAAATAACTTGGAAATGCAAATCAAGACGTCAATACAACATAGAAATTAAATAAGCGCCACTTACGTCACATGTTCTATTAATGTATAAAGCTGAGGAGTTTCTTTGTTTGTTTGAACGCGCTAAACTCAGAAACAATTGGTCTCATTTGCAAAATTTCTTTCAGTGTTAGATAGCCTATTTATCGAGGAAGGCTATATATCATCACACTAAGACCAATAGGTGCGGAGCACCAATGAAGAATTTTTCAAAATGTCCATCGCGGGCACAGATAGTTTTAAAATAATACTCATGCGCGAGCCGATCAAAGTAGATGCTCGAGACTAATGTATACAAATTCAGGGGCTACCTAAATGGAGATAGCTGTCTTGCTCGCGCATTATAACATTTTTGAAGATAAAAGTGACAGAATTTACGTACGACAAATCTGTTTTCTAAGAATCTTATACAAACGTGCTTAATTTGGGAATACAATGAATGTCTGTCAATTTATTATTTATTAAATAATATGTGAAACTATTCTTTTAATGAATCAACTTATTTATCGGTACAACTACTAGACAATAGTAGGTATATAGTGTAAGTACCTTCGATACATTATACATGTGTGTCTAATTCCACTTAAATAAAAAGCGTCTTGTGATGAAACTTAATTGCGGGTTGTGAAAAATGCATTTTGAAGTTCATTTTAAGATCAACTAATTGGTGAAGTTTCTTTTCAGTTCTTATTTCGACTGCTAATGTTTCTCTTGAAATATTCAATCATTTGCAAAAGTGATACATTAAGATAATTTCGAACATGCGAAGCAGTAAAATTGTTAAATATCAAACAGATGTAAATTTATATATGGCGGAAATATACTCAAATGCCTAATTTATTTATTGCATTTTTATTTATTTATTTAGCATACTAATAGTCCCCGTGTCAACCTTTCAATTACTCCATAGTACGTCATTAGCATCCTGCCTTCGCTCGCTCGTGTGTACGGCCAAGCAGAACTTAGTCAGAACATTTGAACCTACTTATGCGAAACAGAACCAATCCACAAACATGCCAAAATTGGGTTAAGGATGCAGAAGGTTTTCAAAATGCACCTTTTATCGACTCAATAAGAATCATAACAAGATTTGACAACATTTACAGAATAAAACATTTTTATCACAAAGTAAACCACACCCACAAAACACCAAGAGTATAATAAACTAACAAGATCCATAACCCATGGTAATTCAAAAACCTAAAAGGTTTACTTGAATATATCTGACAAAATATAATATAAACTATACAACAATTTTGTTTCCAAAATATAAACACTTTTGTATGCAAAATTTAAAAAAAACGGCTTTTTCTCAAAACTATCAGTATGTGGGTTGGTTCCATTTTGCATAAGTAGTTCCATTTGTTCTGGTCCAAACGAAAAAGTAATATTGAGGAAATAGATGTGTGTAAACCGAAGCTGAGGTGTTGCGGCCATAAACTTTTCGAAAGCCTCCAGTATTTCTTTCTGGGAGGGATATATCAGATATATGTAAGAGGCAAGTCGTTTTTGGGATTAAAAAAAATATACAACACTAAAACCGAATCGTAATGGTACTCTTTATTCTTTGTAAATTCATGAACGGTACGAAGAGAGTGGACTTCCTCCCTCTTTAAAAATTCTATGCACGATTTATACTTCAACCAATGCCTCATTTCCGTGGATGGTTATATAACGAATAATATCCTCAATATATTAGAAGTAGGTTTTAACGCAGATTAAATGTAATTTCCTGCGGCCTGAAAGAGGCGAGGCCTGGATGGCTAATCCTTCTGGTCTAGGGTATGCCGTCACAACCCTGAGTTGAGTTTCGGGATTAGTGTCCAGTTTCCCTTTAGAGAGCGGCAGCACATTAGTAGCGCCTTTGCTGTTACAACGTCCATAGGTGATTGCCTTGCGCTTTGCCTGTCGTCTGAACTTGTGCAATAAAAAAAGTCAAACGCTATACAATCTGCTGCCACGATGTGCATTTCAGGATGCGTTTCCAGTCACCAACGGTAAGTGGTGTGTCTAGTTGTAATTTAATCACTAGCAATCCACGCTCGTTATTACCGGAACAACATTATGTGTAAATTATACGCATATTATATAACCGTTCCGCTGCCGCCCCCGATCACACTAAGGTCAGAAAGCCGACCTTGTAAACATTGATCGCGATTTTATTTTTACACCTATGCGTTTAAATTTCGTAAAAACGATTTAATTTATTCTTATAATCATTTTTTGAGTTTTAACCGACTTGGAACAGGAGGAGGTTCTTATTTGTCTGTTTTGTTTTTTGTAAGTTCGTTACTCGATTTCTCAGTCAAATGTGAACATATTTTCTAAAATTTTCGATTTACCGAAAGGGTAATGGTCCCATTGTCACTATGTCAGAATATGATGAGTGGACCCCAGGGAAATCAAGAGAAACTATAGAAAATTGATAACCGACTTCTTTGTGACACAATATCTTGAATTGTGTAGCGATTTTTTTTTGTAAGTCTATACTCCCGAGGTGGTACCAGGAAAGATCAAGTGTGTTCAATCAACAAATCAGGACCTGGTGAGTG
The DNA here is from genome assembly GCA_012273795.1 of Dendrolimus punctatus. NCBI lineage: Eukaryota > Metazoa > Arthropoda > Insecta > Lepidoptera > Lasiocampidae > Dendrolimus > Dendrolimus punctatus. The sequence continues at coordinate 23,339,392 of CM022528.1, read as the reverse complement.
GATTACAGGGAAATCGAACCTTGTTGACGAGCGTCTACACCGAACTGTGAGGAAGAAAACTTGTATACGCGTTCCAGTACTATAATTTCTACAGGCACTTAATTTATTATTTCTATAGCTACTAGCTAGTATTTGCGCAACTAAAATGTACAAAATATATTTTTTTAACAAAAACCTAATCGACTTCGAACTAAAAAGAAAAAATATCAGACTTCTTTTTAGAAGATTTTGAAGTCGGTGCGAAGTAAAACATAAAAATTACTTATTATTTATTAAATTATATTTTATAAATTCGTTGTTAGAAAGAAGTCTGTTAAATATTTTTTTGCTTTTATTTAAAAAAAAACTTTTTATGATAAGGGTTTAATATTTTTATATTTAATTTGCAGCGATTACTGTCAAACAAAACAATTATGTTTTTATTTCTAAAATGTCGGTATACTTGTAATATGTGTATAACCATCGCATCACCGTTATCAATCCAATTTTTCCTAGGTTGTCTGGAAGAGATGACTCTTTAGCGATAAGATGCCTATAAACTTCGCTTAGCTATAATAAATTAGAGAGGATAGTGTGTACTATGTAATAATAATAACAGCCCAAAAAAATCCCACTGCTACGGCTCAGGCCTCGCACTCTAAGGAAACTGACAGTATACCCGCTAAGGCGTCTTGGCAGGTTTGACACATTGGTTATCTCGATTTGCAGGTTGCATCACGATGTTTTCCTTCACCGTTATTAGCATGGGGTAAAAGTAACAATATGCACATTTGGTAAGAAAACTGCCTTAGTGGTGCATGCGTCCCGGCCAGGAACGAACCCGTGTCCTTTTTTAATAGAGTTCGGGACTCGTGCGCTAGCCATTAAGCTACCACGACTATGATAGTGTGTACGTTTCCTTTGTATTGATATACAGTTGACTTCATTAATAATTTAAGCATTGAAAAGGATTAAAAATAATCAAGCGCTTGGCACTAAAAACAATTTGAACACGAGGTTGAAAGTAAAAACACTTTATATAAGTAAATCTTTATTCGTAGTATGACTACAATAAATGGACGGATTGGTATATCACAGGTTAAGTATATACATTCCATTAGTAAGTATATTAATAAGTATACAATCAACTTAGGAACTGCCTCCACAAGCGACACCTTTGCTGTTTATAGTCTCTATTAAGATATAAATAAATCCGCCAGCGTGTGTTTGTTCTCTCATACCGATGAACAATTTTTCATGAAATATAAAATTATTCTAAAAATTAAAAAAAAATACAGCTAAGCACACGTATATCCCCTATAAAACGGACCACTCTAGGGTCGATTCCATGCACTCGGACTAAAATATTGTTGTATACGTTTTAACGGTTTTAAGCGCGGTAATTGATTTAATTTGGGTTTTTATTATGTATACAAGTGGCGAAAACTTAAGAAAATGTAATATTATTGTATAGTCGCGATTCAGTTGAAAAATGCCGTAAAGTCATCGCTCCATTATTATGTATGGATTTTGAATCTTTTTGCTAATAAATAATACTATTGACAAAAACACGAATCGTATGTGAAGACAGTTCATAATAATTTAGAGGCGACAAAATACGTCACACGTATTTCATAATTTTTTACCCCTCCCACTCCTTGTCACATATTGTCGACCCCCTCCATTACGTGTGATGTAATTTATGGACGACCCCTTATGAGCAATATTCGTAAGTATGTAAATATTAGTATAATAATTACGCTCAATAAAAATGAAAAAATATAGATTTTATATAAAATATTAAAACAATATACAATTCTTAAACTACAGTGTAAACTCCATTTAACGTCACTCGATTTAACGACAAAATCCGTCAAGCGTCGAAATCACTTGGCTTTGGGTGCTTTTGCTTGCCTGTCATACAATGATACACTCTATATAGCATTACACCCACTCTCGATAACGACAACAATTTTATTAAGTAATAAAAATACCTTAAGTTGCCAAAATTTTTAAAAGCTGCGCAGCTGTGTACGTTCTTTTATCACTTTATTATCTTAGCCCGTAATAAACTCGATAGTCGGCATCATGCATACTGAAATTTCTAAGTATCTTCATTTACCATAAAAATCCCTCAATATCGCGATATGAATCAAATAAGTAAAAACATACAACAAAAATAACTGGTGCATCAAAAGACGTCAGACAAATATAACAGACTTCTCTCCATTTAACGACATCTCTCTATAACGTCATAAATAACAGTGTATTTAGTGTCGTTATATAGAGTATACACTGTATTTTTAAGCCAATTCATACGTGAGGACAATATAATTGTTCACTTTGAATACAATACATTTGAATGCCTAAAAATCTGATTATTATTCATTCACACATAATTAAAAAGACTGCACTCATATGAGTTAAGAACATTGATAAAGAGTAAATTTGATATAAAATATAATTTGAGCTTATTAAATAATCTAGATTATACTTTATAATTTGATTAAACAACTTTTGAATTTTAAAGTAAAAATTACAATAGATGGCACTAGAATTTTGAATTTTGAGATTCTTCAAAAACATTTTCTTGTGAAGTTTACTGATATTATATTGAATGTATCAGGTATAGTATCAGGCGATTTCGTTTCAAGTACAAACTGTAAGTACACTCACCACACTATTGAAGGCGGATTAGCGAGTTTCACATATCAGTAATATCGGCGCTTAGGTTTCCGCATCTCCTTTCCTTCGCCATTGGTACTTGATTATTTAAACATTAGGTTTGAAAACATGTCAAGCTGTAAATACCTTTTTGACATGATTCAAGTAGACATCACTTACAATCGGTTTACTATTTTTTCACTTGCCTTTTGAATTTTGACATTACTTGTATGGACTTTATGTCAAATTTAAACGATAGTAAGGTAAATGAACGGTCGATAAAATATAGTAAAAGGCAATTAATCGAGTCGGGGATGTATTATACTTGATACATATGTAACGACAAACGGCGCGTTCCATTAGTAGCTCACAACGCCCAAAATGTTCCGTCTGCCGTTCCACAAGGCGACCAAGGTCGTTATGGTCGTGGCGAGGACGTCACTAATGACGTCATCATTTTCGATCACACACCGCTCACAACGACCCATATTAAGAGCTGGGTCGAAGGGGGGGTTGACCACAGAGCATTAATTCACTCTCATCGATTGATACTGGAGAAGGGCGCGATTTTCAAATCAACCAATCACATTCATTTATTTCATCGTTGATGACATCAACGCTCCATAATCCGTTCCACTAGAGTTTATGATTGTAATGCCCGCAAGCAAGTGGAACGGAAACATCGCTGCCGTGAACGTGGTCTTTGTGTCTCTAATGTAGTGGTTCCCAAAGTGGGCGATAATGTACCCTTGTGGGCGCTGCAGGCCTAAAATGGGGCGGTAAAATCCCAGAAAAAAAAGGCATTGGCAGGTGTAGCCCATAAGAGTTAACTTGAGACCTCAGCGCCGTTGTGTACTACCTACTCCGCTTAGGTCTCAAGTTAACTCTTGCGGGCTATAGTAAAAGTCTCGTTAGAATGAATATTTCTCCGCTAATGTAGCTCTCAATAATCAGTTAATTTAATTTGACGTTATAATATTTTTTAAGTAGGTAAAAAAATGGGGGCGTTAAAAATAATTTATTCTCAAAGTGCGCTGTATACGAAATAAGTTTGGGAACCACTGCTCTAATGGAATTTAGCCATATTGTTGTGATTCATCTATATAGCCTGAAAAAATATTAAAATAATTGATAATGTTAAGTTTTTCCTGTGGGTGTCAGTGTTGGGGCTTCTCGTGCAGCCACGGCCTGAATATCGGCAGGGTGCTGGGGTAGTGCGTGTTTGGAGGAGGCGCCTCCTCGCCCTCTTCACGGAACGGGTAAGTGCCAAGAAGTATTGGCAGCTGCAGCTTCACTTCCTTCTCCAGGCTCTTAGGTTCGATTACGAACTGGAAAGTGAACGCATAAATTCACACGAGATCAATGCTTTGCAGTGGAGGTGCTGCTAATATTTGCTATTCAGCCTATTCGGTCATTTTTATAATCAAATCATAAAAAAACCGTACATTTTGCCTAAAGTTATATATATCGTGGCGACCTAGGGTAAATTTTCGGCAGCGTAAACCGGTCGCAAGACTTTTGGTGGAAGGAAAAGGCAAGGACGGATATATTTCAGAAAGGGATAGACGATGAACGAATGTTCTAGAATAGAGAGTTCGGGAAGGAAAAGACGGAGATAGATAAATGTTTAGAAAGAGACAGATAGTAAATAAAAGAATAACGAAATTATGGGTTTTAAAAGATTCTTCCGTGTATATAAGCAGCCTAAAGCGCGCCTACTGGGCAGTTTAGTGTTGAGTTCAGTTCAAGACAGTGACGTGACAAGTGCGATACGAAAGAGTTGGAAGAAGAGTTCAATAGTCTTCGATTAACTGACGAGTTAAGTGGTGAATTTGATGAAAAGACAGTAAGTGAAGGAGTATTAGCAGTGTAGTTCGAGTGACGAACCAGAAGCCAAGCTACACGCGGTATTATCTGAGGTGAGCGCTGCGGTAGCAGGAGGTGGTCCACGCAATATCGGCGAAGGTATTGTGAGCGAGACACCTTATCGTCGGGGCTGTGCATCGTTAGTCGTGCGTAGGGACAACCCTACAGAGAGGTATTACGTGTACGGCTGTGTAAGTCAATAAAAGCGTTTATTAAAAAAAAAAGTAATTAGGATGTTTTTTTTAAGGCGGGGGAAATGCTATTTACGCACAATACTGGGTCCTTTGCAAGGGATTAGACCGTTATCGCATATGGAGGCATTCCATTAAAGGCAATCGAAACATAATTGATCAGCTTGTGTGGAGACTCCGAGAAGCTGCACGGGCAGCAACCAATACCCACTAAAACCACCCTCCTTCCATGTGCCCCGCGCTTTTGTGTAGGAAAGGTTGAGACTTAGAACGTAGTTACGGCCAGTCCGATCCTAGCGCAAAAAGTACCTGAATATGCCCCGGGAATCAGAACATATCCACTTCGACGACAGGGGTGACGAATCCTCTGCTCCCTTGATAGCTAGAGGTCCTCTGAAGCGGTATTAATGTAATTATGATGCTACATTATCCCTGAGTGACGTAGGCTATATTTAATTTACATAATTGGGTTCTACATTTTTCAAGGGAGGGAAACGACTGCCGCTACCGCTAGTAAATAATGTTTAATACTCACAAATACGTCGTACTGCACGGATATGAGGTGGCAGCCGCGCAGGTTGGTGGGCGGCAGCGGCGGCACGTACAGCAGCTCGTGGCGCCACTCGTCGGCGCCGCCGCCGCGCGTCTTGCCGTGCCGCAGCGACGCCAGCTCGCGGACCTCCCTCGCCGCCACCTTGCCGTGGCACGAGTACTGGATCGTCTGCAATACCGACGTATGGACCACTCCCTATACCATCCCCGCAAATTGGTGACGTAACGTAACGATGAACGAAGAGCGTACCTCTGTGAGTGCGGCCCTGGTGGCTTTGATGGTGGTCTTGGAGTTGTTGACGAGGTGCGCGGTGAGCGTGATACTCTCGCCGGGCACGTACGCGCCGCGGTCGAGTGCCACGCGGCAGCTCACCGCGCCGCCGCCCACGCACCCCACGCCCAGCCGGTGCTCCACGCTGCACTCGAACTGTTGCTGGACGGATTGCACCAATCTCTATACTCACTCGTCTAGTACCATTGCATCTCCGTGCATAGTATATAAGACACTTTTCGTCATCTTACAAAACGTCTCTTCATCTTACTGATTACACAATTATTAACAACTTTTGGGGCCAATTATCTCACTACCTATATAAATAACTCATATCCCGAAGGATGTGAGCAAGCAAGCACACAGACAAAAATTCCAAAAATTGTATTTTCGGAATCTCCTGGTCCGAATTAGGCCCCTTGATATTTTTCACATTTTTAAACGCAATGTACATCAAACTAACCATTTACAGATTAATTACAGTATAAATAAATTATAATGTCAGCCCATAAATGTCCCACTGCTGGGCTCGGGCCTCCCATTATAGGGGAACGGACAATATACCCGCCACGTTTATCCAAGGCGACTTGGTAGATTTGACACATCGGTTATCTCGATGTTTTCCTTCAGCGTTGTTAGCACGTGGTGATCATAACAATATGCACATTAGGACAGAAAACTGCCTAAGTGGTGCTTGCGTTCCGGCCAGGATCGATCCCGCGCCCTTTGAATCTGGGACGCGTGCGCTAGCCATTATTCCACGACTTTGATTGTTTTCATAACTCACTATGTATTGAATTGAGATGTAATCATATTCATGTATAAGATAAAAACCCTTAGTTACACGTATGGTAGCCACCCTTTGAGCTAGGGAAATAGGATATAAGGATCATACAGGAGAAACGAGATAAAGGTATGAAATAGGGGGAGAGTGAAGTGAGCCACTGGACATAAGGCTACGGAACTCTAAAGGTAAGGGTCCACATGCCCGCATCGTGAGCTTTGTACGCATCGTATCAAACGGATCGTGGTATTCTTTTTATAGAAACTAACAGAAGTGCGTTCACTGATCCGCATCGTACGGAGCGCACGAATCTGCTCATCGGCAACGATGACGCCTGTGCTCCGAGGAGCAACTTTTGCTAAGGGTACCGATGACGACATACGGAGTTTTGAGTTTTTTCTACCTCTTCTGCTAACTGCTAAAATATCTCTTCTTCGCTTTCCTCCATTCTCACAAACACATTCCGCGCGCACGCTCACTACAAAAATCCGAATGAAATATGTATCGGCAATACTAATGCTTGTATTATGTCGGCAAATGCGATAGATGATAGATGCGATACAGTGGATGCACTGTGAAAAAATAATCCGTTGGATGCGCTGCTCGATGCTTACGATGGAGACATGTTGAGCTTAACTTTACAATCAGTTTTAACTACATATATCTTTCAACAAATTTTGATTGTTAATATTTAAAATTCTGCACAGACGCAATCATACAAAAATGAATACGGAAATCGTTTCAAGTGTAAGCACATAAAACAATAGTACCACATATTTGTTACTTGCAAATATGCGACTTTCAAAACTGCACTGCTGAAAGATCATCCATGAGATAAAGACATAACAATAGATGAGGTCAACGAATAGTGGCTCAACACGGTTATTTTATGTGTTACTGTGTTAGTATTATGTAATTGTACGTAAATGCTTACCGCTGAAGTAATATTTTACTGATTTTTATAATTGATCAAACTTCTTATCTGTTGACCCAAACTATAAAATTAGGATTACTTCATTTCAAGTATATTATGTTCAATAGAAGTCTTAGTATCTAAATATGCACTTTATTCTCTTGTAACAACCTAACCTGACAAAATCCCAGTGTCACAGAATAGGACCTACTCGCATTACATATCTTATACTAACATATTAAGGTGAAGATTTTGTTTGTTTGATTGAATGAGCTAATCTCAGGAACTACTGGTCAGATTTGAAAAATTCTTTCAGTGTTAGATAGCTCATTTATCGAGGAAGGCTATATATCATTACACTAAGACCAATAGGAGCGGAGCATCAATGAAGAATGTTTCAAAATCGGGGCGTTTTGAAAACAAATTCCACGCGGACGACGTCGCGGGCACAGCTAGTACTTAAATATATAACAAAGCACATATTGCATCCTAGCATTAATATCTTGTTGCATTGAAGCATTTGCTTTTCTTTAAGGCTTAGGAAATGAACCAATATTCATGATTTGTTTTAAGTGCATATGTCTGCAGCTATTCGGAGTAAAACAGGGAACACTTATAGAAATCGTCACGTCCATCCGGCTGTCAGTGTAGTTACAGTCATTTTTTATTAAAAACCCTCTAGGTCTATATTTGGTCAAACTTGTTAGGAAGGTGATTTTATATGCCTTTACAAAAATGTGTAATGTATATGCATAAGAAAAATGGCTTGGTCTTTGTAGACATAGCTGAAGTATGTGAAAAAAAATACACTTCACAATAAAGTGTACTTAAGTGTGTGGTATCATTAAACAAAACTTCTAAAACGATTTTCATGTACTTGATAAAATTTATGTCTATTTGAATATTCAAAATACATATAAATTAATATCTTTAAGTAATGTTACGCAAATATTATGAAATATAATTGAGAAACTACAATAAATATAAAGTTAAAAATAAACTACAAACTAAACAATATAAAAACTAAATCTAAATAAACAAGGGGATAATATGTAATACGCATTCACCAGGAACGTTTCCAAAAGGCTGGCGGCGATACCGCGTTGTATAGCAACACTTAATCTTTGAGCAAAATAGACACAAGTCTTCTGGTCACGTGTGACATCTACTAAACGTTTGGCAACGTCATGGCAGACCTTTGAGCGTTAGGGTCCATGGACCCCGATCCACCCCGAATGTGTAACCATTTCCAATAGCGACATATTTGCGGCACTGAGGCCTCCTATTCGGCTGCAGCAGAACCAGAAGAAGTGCACCTACTTGAAATATGGGACGCCCAGGCAGAGTGATCCAACGGTCCAATAGGATATGGCATCCCACACACCTAAAGGGGGCGGGCCTTCCATCTTCCCAGGGAAAATTATTATTATTAAGATATACAATGAAGAAGACTTAAAATTTCTTAATATCATTTACATTGTATTGTACCTATAATATATAATCCTTAAAGACTGAGTAGGCCTTCTATGGCTAAGGTGCTTACAAGGCTGTCACCACCATACTGATCGCTGGTCCTAGATGCATCAGTCCTAATCATCCTAAAGCACATTTGAATAATATTAAATATCAAAAACACTTACTGCCAAGACGGGTGGCTCCAAATTCAAATCAATAGGATTCATAACAATGAACACCTGTTGATTTTTGTGGGTTAGTCCATTGGGCTCTCTCAGTGCTGCCTTACAGTAGTACTGGACCCAGCCATGTGTGCCCAGGAAGGTGGAAGGAAGTCCCATCGGCAGGCCCAGTTTGAATGGGAAGCTGTGGATGCCAGGAGACAAGACTGATGTTCCATGACCTGTAATGAAAATTGAAAATTAATTGAGAACATATATTTTATGGTGCTGACTACAAGTATTTTGAATCAAATTAAAAGCAAGGTATTGTTGTGATTGGTGTTCTCAAGTTGCTGCTTTTACCCATTTACTTCGTTGAAACTTAAGATGTAACTGGATTGCTGTTATAAGTATAAAGAGCTATAGAAATAATTTACATTTTTTTAAAAAAAATTTAGTTTATTTCTATGTTAAGATGGTTAACTTAAAACATTTTCTACTTTAATGTCTAACTTTATATGTTACTTAAGTTGAGTAAAATATTTATAAGTCGTTAGTAATGTAATTCATTACAAAAATTATCATCAATCATGTGTGATATCCTGATATACCAATTAGTTTTTTCTAAGGAACACCAATATATATATATATATATATATCCGTAAATTTCTGACGCATTAGAATGCATGTTGTATTGACATGCACATCAAGGTAAAATAAACACAGTCATCATTAGATATGAGGGTTTTATTGGATTACTATATATATATTTTTAAGTTAGGTTTATTTATAGGATATTTTAGTTTTTAATATAATCTATGTATTTTTTAGTAGTTAGGTTTTTTTAATTGTATGGTGTAAATAACTGTGAAATATGTTGTTAATAAATAAAATAAAATATTAAACTTCTAAATAGATTTGATTTAATTTCTTTGGTACCACTTGCCTGGTTCTCCAAGTAGCCTCATTCTAAAGTCAATGTAGTTTTCCTTGTCATATAGCCTCTCATGTCTTCCAGAGCCAACTCTTACAACTCCTTCACCAATTACATGGAAATGTAGTCCTGGTAATGACAATTAGGATTATATAAGTGAGTGTAATTTTAAGAATTGCATGAGAATTTAAAAATAAGTTTATATTAGGAGTAATCTTTTAATATCTTTATACTTGTTTATTAACAAGTATAAGAATATAAAAACTTAATAATGTAATTATTATTACATTATAGGAAATTTTGTTATTATTTTTATTTCCAGCTTTTTATACATTATTAATTATCAGGAAATCTAATACAAAAATTACGATTATGACACTGGCCATAAAGATAGGATGTTTTGCATATAAAAAATCTATTTATGGTTAATTATAAAGACGATTGATTTTCCAAAATATTAAATAAAAGTAAAAATTACGTTTTATCTATATAGATAATTTATCTTATTTATAGAAGTGCTTATATGGTTAGGAAAAATGTCTGAATATACACGTATTGTATTTTTGAAGCAAATGATGTTTTTATATTTACAGATAAGTTTTTTAATTAACAGATAATTGTTTTTTTATTTTTACACAAGACATTGTCATTCTTTATTTAGAATCTAATGACAATAAAAAATAAGTAGTCAATGTAAAGAGTTAACATCGCAAACAGTTCATATAGCGTTGGTTCTGTTTAAAAAATTACTTCTGTTTTCTAAACTATAAATAAGAGAATACTGTTCTATTATGTGAGAAATTAGTTAAAAATGGTTGGTCAAGTAATGCCCGATGGGAGGTCTGTTAAAATAACAACAATTGTCAGAGGTTTTACATACAAACACTCAAGATTATAAATTAATATGTAAAAATTACATCAACTTATTATCTGTACAAAAGACAAGAAGCTTGTCTAAAACATTTTAGAGTTCATAAACATGCAACCTCTAAAATTGTTTGAATAATTTACTTCCATATTTTAAACAAATAAAAGAATATTATGCTAATGTTTGTACAATGTCATTGCCACAATTGTTTAGTGTATTAAACTACACATATTTATTAATTATAATGATGATTCATCCAACAGTCCTATGCATTTCTATTTCTTAGCCTCTAATGCAATCATAAAAAGTTATATAATTAGTTTGACCTTGTATATATATTTTAATAGCTGTAAGGCATGATTTATTATATTTTTTCTGATATTTATACTGGATGATAATGTGTGCTTAATGTTAAATAGCAAATTATAGAGCAGATTGAAGAGTTATAATTTTAATTTAATTAATGTGTTTGTACTATGGCTAGCCCAGCTTTTTGAGCTACTGGGATCTATTTTTCAAATGAGAGACTGGTTTATGATATAACTTATATTTTCTTTCAAGATACTTTTACAGGATCCCCTGTAAAAGTATCTTGCCTGTACTCTCCCCAGTAAAGGCCTGAAGGGAAAAATACATCTGTATTGTTCCTTTCAGGCTTTTTTCGATTCTAAATTCAAATAAATTATATTTCTTAATATATGATAACAACTAAGGAGGTTAGGCTTACAGTACATCTGGTCAGTTTGAAATTGTGAATCAATACCATTGATCTTATGTAATAGGGGCCTAACCAAGAAACTACTGCATACATCTAAGTTATTTTAAAAAAACAACTGTAATAGATTATATAAACAATGAACACTATGCAATTTTTATTGGATTTCTGGTCTGTTTGTTTAGGGTAATTCTTAAAATCTACACTACTTTCATCTAGGGAATCATGTGGGAATTTATCTGAGAAAGATTTTAAATGACCAGTATAAAAAAAGAAAAGTCCAATGTGATTTGTACACTAAACAATTGCAAATTTTATGTTACAAAATGTGTGATATTTATCATCCCAGGAACCCACAAGAATGTTTTGAGGAGCAGGTTTCGTAGTTGTTCAGGTGAATAAAAATTAGCTTATTCTGACACAGTTATCACTAAAACATTACAATACACCCATCGGAATTTCAAGTCAAGCATGAACTAAGTCACAGACATGTCCTTATAGTTACATGTTTCAAAACTCGTTAGGGGTTACATATGCAAGCAATTCCATTTTTTTTCACTTACCTAGAACTGGTGTGTCATCTTGTAACTCCATCAACACTTTCCCTGACAGAAATTGACCAGGAAAGTACAGTAGGGATGTGTTATCAAACACAATTAGGAATTTAGCAGCTTACGCGGCATTTCGTCTGTTCGAAGGTATCGTTTTTAAAACCGCCTAAAAATAATAAATTGCAAAATATATTCAAACAGGTTTACTTTAATCAACTAACATTGCATAATGCACTGCGGAATTCCTTAATTAGGTTTATGTCATACAATGTAACTTAAAATAGTAAAGATCAGCGAAAGTATTAACTCAGATTCTTTGCCTAATAAGAATATTTTAACGAACCTTGTAGGCTCGAAAGGTACGCCCACGAAGACGTTATCCTCAACACTTGTCGCACCGTGGGTTGTATAATATTCTATGTTGAGAAATATCTTAAACGAAGGCCAAAAAAGACCTCGAGACACAACGCTTGATGTTGCTTAGTTCAACACAGTAATTTATTAAAAGAAACTGTTTATACAATGCTCAGTTATGTACAATTAGATTATAATATATAGTTTGTTTTAAATATATTTAATTTTGTAAAACGTTAACATAAATAATTAATATAATAGATAAACTCGGGGATAAACTTATTATAGTATTAGGCTAGGTGTAAACCAACAGTTTAGATATTTTTGACGTTTATGTGATGTCACATAAAAAGTTACAAAAACTTTTAATAGTTTTATAACTCAAATAAAAGACAAAACAATTACGTTTATACTACCATGATTAAGATTTTTTTTTTAATTGGTTTTAATTTTATTTATGCTTTCATGCAATTTCAAACATTACATTTAATTTCAATTTCATGTCGGATTTAATCACTCACTTTTTGTTTTTTTATATTTGACATTTATTCATCGAATTACTTTTTCAAAGAGTTATACTGTCAACGTCAGGCTGTCAATAAGTGTCATTACTATTGTCAAAAAACTGCAGCAAGCGGTGGATTGTTTTGTTGTGGATTTGTTTATAAATAATTGGATTAATTTGAAAATTGAAATACAAAAACGGTTAAATAAAATTGCAGCAATTTAAATTATTCAAAATCAAGATGCCGAGTGAAATGATAACTCTTCAACTCGGTCAATGCGGCAATCAGAGTGAGTTCCGTTTAACGAATCATTTCTAATTTATCGGTTATTTTTTAAAATAATGTCTATAATTTTTTGTTATTGTTTAATTAACAGTTGGCTTCGAGTTTTGGAAGCAGTTATGCATAGAACACGGTATATCGCCAGAGGGCATACTGGAGGAATTTGCTTCAGCAGGTTCAGATAGAAAAGATGTGTTTTTTTATCAAGCAGATGATGACCATTATATCCCCAGAGCTGTGTTACTGGATTTGGAACCTCGTGTAATTCATACTATTATGAACTCTCCATATGCTAAGGTACCCTATTTATACATACATACATACATAACTTCACGCCAGGTCCCTTGCGGGGTAGGCACGAACAACAGAGTGCCATACAGGCTTATTCTTACATACCTCACTTGCTTCATACATACCCTATTTATGTTATTATAATAAATCTAAAGTTGTAAATGGTAGATTACAGGGAAGTTTGGGTTAAATATTAGCTTAGTGTTCACTGAATTTTAAGTAGTGGGGGAGAAGTTCTTCTCCTTTCTGCAAGCCTCATCTCCACCAGATATGCAGTTATTGAGGTATAAAATTTTTGTTTGTTCCTTTCATATTATAACCATGATAGTGACCAGTCTGCTTTGGCACTTGCCGGCTGCAGAAGTGGCACGCTCGCTTCACTTGCTCAGCTTCTGCGCTTAGTTTTAAAGAGTAAATTAACCTAGTTCACCACTCTAGTCGCCGGTTGTGACTTTCAACTAAAGCTTTAGCCCACAAGCCAAGCGAGCATCCCATGGCAGTGGTCGCCAAGAGTCACCACCAATCTGTAACCATAGTCACAATATAATGGCAAAAAAATATATTTTCATATTTTATAATGATTTGAAACTTGTTTACTAAGCTCGAAAACAGTTTCAGTAATATAAATTAATTCCTAAACACAAATGACACTTTATTATCATAAAAGTGTCATAACGTTTTGGTTTTGTGTGTGATGGACCCAAAACTTATTTCTTACCCCAAATAACAAGTCTAGTGGCCACCCTAGGTCAAAGCACAGCCGAATTTTGTAGAATAAGATCAATATGTATATGGTAATTCAGTGGTACTTGTTAAAAACATATATATTTATGAACCAGAGTAAGAGGATAACATTATGTATTGAAAATACTTAAAAGGCCTGAATTTAAACAACTTTGTGTTCTAGCTATATAACCCAGAAAATGTTTATCTGTCAAAACATGGTGGAGGAGCTGGTAATAACTGGGCCTCAGGTTATGCTCAAGGAGAGAAACTCAATGAAGAAGTATTTGACATCATAAACAGAGAGGCAGATGGAAGTGATAACTTAGAGGTATGTTTTTTTGTTATCATGTTACCTCACTGTCTATAATGCTCCTGCTTCAACTGAGTTAATGTTAGTAACTGTCTCCAAATGCATATTATTTATAATGTAATAAAATTACATTAATGATTGGTTCCATTACTGAAAATCACCACCACCTGAGTTAGTGATTAATGTCTAATATCAATAACAATCCCACATCTCAAAGCATTGAATCTTTGGCAACATTTGCCTTGTCTTTACAAGTGAGTTAGTTAAAGTGTTGCAGTGCATGTGTATCTGAGACATGAGAAAAGAAAGTGGTAAAATGTTTGTAGGCTTTGAAGTAGATGTTACAAATGCACTTGAATCTGTTGTTAGCAGTGTAATAACCATGGAGTATAATATATATGGAAATATGTAAGGGAGGCTGCATTTGAAGTCCTTAAAGTTATTAATAGCTATAACTACTAAATATTGTTTTGAAATTTTTAAACTTTTTGCAAAGGAGGAAGTAATCAAAATTTAAACTATATAAAAATGTAATTTGTACATTTTTAAAGTGCTAGAGTAGGCATTTCATATTTTATGTATCATAGATTATACAATCATCATAATGTTCATTCATCAAACTTCATAAAAGCAATCCCTCCTTTTTATTATTGTAAATCAGTTGTTTTATAAATATAACCTGCATATTAATAATATAGATGTATGGACCCGCTCATTAGTCTTGAACAAGTATGGTGGGAATACAATCCATTCCCCAAAAATGGGAATATCTGCCCAGCAATAGAAAGTTTATGTTTTGTTGTTATTTTGTTACCAATGAAAGTAAACTAATTAACAGTAAAAACCAAAATATCATTTTAAAAAAACAAGTAGTGAGCGTCTAAGGTGGAATGCTCACTTCTTAAATTCATTTTTTTTATTCACCAGCAACTTGTTTACATTATAAGAAAACACCTAAAAATTTTGTTTAATATTTCATAATAATTTAAAGTTTGTTTTTTTAAAGGGCTTTGTGCTTTGTCACTCAATAGCTGGTGGAACTGGGTCAGGGATGGGTTCATATATCTTGGAGCACCTCTCAGATAGATTCCCTAAAAAGTTGGTGCAGACATACAGTGTATTCCCAAATTTAGATGAAATAAGGTTTGTATCAGAATTATTTTTAGCTGTGGTTGTATTGCAATTTTATTATTAGGCACAGTAGGTAATCGGAAGGGGAGATAATATTGTGGGGAGGAAGTAAATATACTGTGATTAACAGTTAATATAAACCTTAACTAGAAGGACCAAAGGTCTTCTTTACTTTAGTTAGATTGATAGTTGATTACTTGTTATTATACACAAAACACTTAAAAACTAGCATTATTCTAATTGTATACCAAGGATGGTCCTACTAAAGTGATCTCTTCCAAACAACCCATGGCAGAATTTAATTATTTTGTTATTTGTTGGATTTTTTTATAACACTGGAAATGAAAGGTTCTTTGAAAGTGTCAGTATATAGCTGAATATGTACCATAGAGAGACCTGTGGAAACAAAAGTTTAATTTAGATTAATTGCTTACTTAGAAATGATAATTAAATAAAATTTCATTGTTAATCATTTAACTTTTTACAGTGATGTAGTAGTACAGCCATACAACTCACTGTTAACATTGAAGAGATTAACAGAAAGTGCCGACTGTGTGATGGTGTTAGACAATACTGCCCTAAATCGCATTGCCAGTGATCGCTTACATATACAGAATCCTTCATTTGCCCAGATCAACACACTTGTCTCTACTATCATGAGTGCTAGCACTGCAACATTGAGGTATGGCAAAATAGAAAGTACCTAAATTATTTTTTGTACTAATCTAGTGTTATATCGGATTGGAATAGTTAGGGCAAATTACTCTGTCTTAACGATAAGGCAGTTAAATGCACCGAGATATAGTATTTGTTATATTATTTCAATGCAACACTAGCAAAGAAAATGTGATGCTACACTACAGTACCAATGCTGCTATTCCGTGATAGCGGACGATGAGTGTTGGAGTCGAGTGTAATTCATATAATTCAATATTTAAAATTTTAAGACTGAGCTAGTCATAACATGTTATTTTTCGTATATTTTCAAAGTGTTAATAAAATTTTGTAGGCAACTATTTGTTGTATGTAGCTTGTTGATTTAATTTCAATTTAATTTAAAGGCATCAAAACATTACAAGACATGGAAATAAATCACTTTACATATGGTTAAACCATGCCCGTTTCATTATCTTGCTTACAAGCTCACAAGGCCGGCTCCATTTGTGTGAAGTGAGCATCTATGGCATCCTTTCCCAAAGTGGGCGATAACGCCCCCTTATGGGCGCTGTAGGCCGAAAGGGGGGTAAGAGACCCAGAAAAAATGGGGTCGTTGTGTAGATACATCCTTCACATTAGTTTTTTACATAAGAATCAATGATGTTTGTTTTATTTTGAATAAAAGATATTCTGTCTGAATACTATAAAAATGTGATTCAATAATCATTCAATAGTCATCTCTCAGGTGTAGCTCATAAGACTTAACTTAAGACCTCAGTGCAGTTGTGTACTACCTACTGCGCTTAGGTCTCAAGTTAAATCTTGCGGGCCATAGTAAAAGTCTCGTTTAGAATGAATGTTTAATTTCCGCTAATATAGCTCACAATAATTTAAGGTTTTTAAGTAGGTGAAAAAATGGAGGCACTAAAAAATAATTTATTCTCAAAGTGGGCAGTATACAAATAAGCTTGGGAACCACTGATCTATGGGATACTCATGTTTCGTGCGATGAGTGAGAGTTCTGCTGACCTATGTCGCTTGCCTCCGAACCTTCCCTCCCTATTTCATACCTTTATTTCAATCCCATCCCCTTGTCCCTTTTCTTTATACTATACTGAAGGCTAGAATGATGTTGACTTCATCTTTGGTGATGTAAACGTCTATAGGTGTCCACATAGTAACCAGTTTCCATCGGGACCGGTTGGGCCGTCTGCCTTGGCAGTTTGGCAATAAGAATGGAAGTAAAAAAGTTTTAATTTTCAGATATCCATCTTACATGAACAATGATCTTATAAGTCTTGTCGCGCCTCTCATACCCACGCCGCGGTTGCATTTTCTTATGACTGGATACACGCCACTCACTGCCGATCATGAACTTAACACAGTAAGTTTAATTTAATTAGTGTTATTTCCTTCAAATTTGTGGTCAAACTGTCAAACAGGCTAATCAAGAAGCACCACAAAATTGTGCTCAAATACAGATAATTGAAACGAATGTTGAAGTCATGCTTTCTCCCTCTAACTACATAGAATTTGTACTAGAATAAAAGAGACTATAATTCTCTTAGTTTTGGCGCGGCAATTTCGAAGGCAGCCGGCAGCTTGTGGACAAAAATAATATTAAATTTGACCCCTCAGAGGGGTTAATTCAGATTTAATATTAATGTATTCTGAACTCTGTAAATTATAGAAAAGGAAAAGATTAAAATTGAAGATAAAATTGCTTATTTAATACCTGAAAGTTTTATTGGATTCTGTTGAATGAGCCAGGAAAAATTCTAAAACATTTATGATTAAGTATTAGATTAATAGTTTTAACTTTTTTTTTTAAATCGACTATAATTTCAATTTTATTCAATAGATAAGCAGAGCAATGCTCAAAGAATTATTATTACCACCTGTGCGTAGACGGTTTGTCGATAGCCTCATGGTCAGATGGGTTGACAAAAAAGGTTACATAAATAGTTGTTGCAATAAAATTATTATTGTATGTATTTTACATAAGTATACACAATAATATGTATACATTAGCCCATAAATGTCCCACTGTTGGACTCGGGCCTCCCATTAAACGAAACGGACAGACCCACCACGCTTGTCCAAGGCGGCTTGGCAGGTTTGACACATCGGTTATCTCGATGTGCAGGTTGCATCACGATGTTTTCCTTCACCGTTGTTAGCACGTAGTATTGTAACAATATGCGTATTAGATCAGAACTGCCTAAGGTGCATGCGTTCCGGCCAGGATCGAACCCGCGCCCTTTGAGTTCGGGACGCGTGCGCTAGCCATGACGTATAGGAAGCAATACAATACAATATTAGTAAGTAGTCATCGGCAAACCTTCTGCGCGTGGCTTATATAATAGCATGAGATTGACAATATTTCAACATGTGCCAGTTTACATGTACTATATTGTTACGACCGACAAAGACCAATTCACAGCTGCAGTTTATTACTTTTCGGCATTTGGACTTCTTTTGTTTATTTTGTGTTTAAATTTTAAACTTTGGAATTAAAAAAACAGCCCATTGTGTTTTGTAATGTTTTACGGCCTATTGCTGTATTGCCATCAGTGCCAGGTGTCTCGTATTTAAAATACAAGCTGATTATAAGAAATTCCCCATGCGGCCGACAGTATAAAGCAATGCCCCAACTGAGAGGTAAGGCAGTCGAGCGATAACCAGCCGCGAGGCAAAACTTGTGTACATTCGATAATCTATTTAGTGACGGACTTTGCGCGTGTTATTGATTCGTGCATCACGTTTGTACTGGTTGCATTCAGTTATATTTGTACCTGTGTTATACGTGTTTGTATAGTTCTAATAAATTCTAACGGCATTTTAATTCGAGTCCTGCAACTCGTAACAATATAAAGAAATGGAACTTTATTACTTGGAGGACGTGTAACAGAGAAAGATGATTCCCAATGATATATTAATAACTTCCTATTCTGTTTCTTGCAGGCGCCGAAAATTCGTAAGACAACAGTTTTAGACGTGATGCAAAGGTTGCTGCAGCCAAAGAATATGATGGTGTCACTGAGCCCAGACAGAACAAATCAGCATTGTTATATATCAATACTCAATATTATACAGGTGACTAGCTCAACAAGCAAACTAACGTGTATTTTATATTTTACTAGCGGTCCCGGCAGACGTTGTCCTGCTCTGAAAAAATAAAAATCTAGGACCCGATCTCAATGCCACCCACCGGTTCTAATTGTGAATCTAAACCATCTGGGGACCCACTCAAACAGACATAAACAAAATCATCAAAAATCGGTCCAGATGATAAGGAGGATTCCAGAACTCGATCTCAGCGCCACCTGCCGGTTCTAAAAGGTTAAAAAGTATCCTAGAAATATGATACTTTTTATCATGTTGGAACTCTGGTCTCCTGGTTCTAGGCTACCTCCCCACGAATTTTCAACCATATCGGTACAGCTGTTTTTGAGTTATAAATAGTGTAACTAACACGACTTTCTTTTATATACAAAGATATCATTTATATTAATATAAAATCACAATTAGAATATAAGTTTTTCTGTCTTTTCTGTAATGCTGTACAATAAAGTGTTATCTACCTATCTTAATATGTATGAAACTACAGCTTATGCGTCTTTTATTATCTGCCTCCGTGTACAAGTGGCATTAGCACTGGCCTGTTGGATAGGGTGACACACACCATATTTAATGGGGTAACTGCTGGATTAGCAGTAGCGGATTTACCAATAGGCGGAGTAGGCTAGAGCCTAGGGCGGTAGATTTTGGAGGGGCGGCAAATTTGAGGGCAATATTTAAATTGTCTTACATAAATTATGTCTCACTAAATTCTAAGACTTAATAAGATAGTTCTTATGAACTCCACACAAACAATTCAACATGTGATGTTTCAACAATTAGATAAAGTTTTCTACGATTTGAGTATAGTCGCTCTTGATGGCTACGGCAGAAACCAATCCATCGATCCTCAGCTTCACAATCTACTAATTACGAGAAGAAATGTTTGTGTAGTTAACACGGTAGTGCATAACTAATCATAAAGTTATATTAGTTGGGTATCGATGTGTAAAGGTCGTTACTGGCGGCAAATGTTAAATCCGCCTCTGTGGATTAGACTATATGAACGATGATTCGCTTATGTCGTGATTGGGTATCAGGGCGAGGTGGACCCGTCGCAGGTGCACAAGTCGTTGCAGCGCATCCGCGAGCGCAAGCTGGCGTCGTTCATCCCTTGGGGGCCGGCCTCCATCCAGGTGGCGCTCTCGCGGCGCTCGCCGTACGTGCACGCCTCGCACAAGGTCTCCGGGCTGCTGCTCGCCAACCACACCAACATGTCCTCGGTGAGTTCACTTAGCTTCTGCCCGCGACTTCGTGGAATAGTTGAAAGCAAGTTTGCTCTTTGCGTGATGATATATAGCCTATAGCAGTGGTTCCCAAAGTGGGCGATGATGCCCCCTTGTGGGCGCTGCAGGCTTAAAAGGGGGCGGTGAGTGACCCAAAAAAAATATGGGCATTGACATGTGTAGCCCATAAGAGTTAACTTGAGACCTCAGCGCCTTTGTGTACTACCTACTGTGCTTAGGTCTCAAGTTAACTCTTGTGGACTACAGTAAAAGTCTCCTTTAAAATGAATGTTTAATCTCCGCTAATGTAGCTCTCAATAATCAATTAATTTAATTTCACGTTATAATATTTTTAAGTAGGTAGGTGAAAACATGGGGGCGCTGAAAAATAACTTATTCTCAAAGTGGGCGGTATACAAATAATTTTGGGAACCACTGGCCTATAGCATTCCTCGATAAATGGGCTATCTAACACTGAATTTTTCAAAATTCCTGAGATTAGCGCGTTCAAGCAAACAAACTCTTCAGTTTTATATATTAGTATAAGATTGGTGCGTGCTTAAGACAACACAACAGAAGTGAAAACTTTATGAAGGCGACTATAACAGCGACAAATTGACTATATCTCGATTACCCCTTTAGTCAACTCGAACCGACTTTACCCGAACGAACAGTACATAGCTGAGCGTGACGGCTTAGTCTCATTCAATACCCAGGAAATAAAGTGCTCAGCACGCGTAAAGAAGTTTTCACATCAATAATAAAGAAACAGTTGTCGAATGTCGCGGAAGGCCACGACACACCTTCCATGATCAAATTGATCGTGTACTAGCAGAAGGTGATGTCAGGAGCCTTAAAAACAGACGAGCGTGCATGACAAGAACTATGAATGTCAAAGAAGCAAGTGAGGTGTGTAAGAATAAGCCTAAATGGCGCTCTGTTGTTCGTGCCTACCCCGCAAGGGACCTGGCGTGAAGTTATGTATGTATGTATGTATGTAGTTGTCGAATGTGTGTAAGTGCATCATTTCAGGTCGAACTGTCACACATGCTAATTGGGAAGCACCATAAAGTGGTCAAAAATACAGATAATTGAAACAAACATTGAACTCATGATTTCTCCCTCTAACTACATAGAATTTGCATGAGAATAAAAGAGACGATATAATTCTCTTGGTTTTGACGAGGCAATTTTGATGGCAGCTGGCCGATTATGGACAAAAATAATATTAAATGTGGCCCCCTTCGCGGGTTAATCACTTAATATATAGGTAAATTTGCTATGTATTTTTTCTTGCAATCTAAATATTTACTTTCGAATTAGGCTAATCAATAACTTTAGAGTGAAACAACAGGGTAAAATTATTGTGTGATATTGCGTTGCAGCTGTTCGACAGGTGCGTGCAGCAGTACGACAAGCTGCGCAAGCGCGAGGCGTTCCTGGAGGTGTTCCGCAAGGAGCCCATGTTCAAGGAGTCGCTCGAGGAGTTCGACGAGTCGCGCGCCGTCGTCGACGGGCTCGTGCGCGAGTACCAGGCCGCCGCCACGCCCGACTACGTGCACTGGAACCCAGGTATTGACACCAACAACCAGCAGACTCACTTGACTTGGAATATTGGTCACTGTATTTGACCAACGTTTGCTGTATTGTCAAACTGAAGTAATTTTTATTTTTTCGAATAGAAAATAATATCATTTTATTGCATAAACTGTCACATGCGGACCTACTTATGCAAAATGGAACCAACCCACATACTGACAGTTTTGAGGAAAAGCTGTTTTTATTAAAATTTTGTATATTCTAATGTAAAAAATTATAAATATTTTTTTCCATAACACACTATTTGTATGCAAATTTTTAATAAAAACTGCCTTTTCTCAAAACTGTCCATATGTGTTTTGGTTCCATTTTGCATAAGTAGGTCCTCCATGCATAATATAATTTAAAGATAGAGAAGATATTGCATTCATTGTAGGAACGACAGTTTATCCATAGTTGACTTGAAATACCCGCGGGATTCCCGATATACAAAGTATCGCTGCGTTTGAATAAAAAATGTTAGCTCAATCGTTTTAGTGAAAACTATATTGGAATAAGCAAATTTTTAGGGACCCGACCAACTACAAACCACTACTGGGCAAATTCCTGGAACTAAAATATCTAAAATTTTATTACCTACAATTTTTCTGTCGATTAGTAAAAAAATCACATTGCAATTTGATGTTTTTTATATGGCTATCTGAAATCATTCCCAAAAAAATCCCGCGGGATTATTTTAATTAATTTGCTGTCGATCAACGAAAAGCGCATCAGAATCAACCTAGTAGTTTTTACGTCTATCCCGAACAAACAGACGGACAAGAAATCTAAAAAAAAATACATCGTGCTCTCCATCGTTTATATCGTCACACATGTTTATGGATTTGTAAATTACTCAAACACAATTTGTCTTATATGCATCAAAAAAATAATTTATGAAATTCAATTTGTACTTAAATACAAGCGAACTGAATAAATCTAATAAATAGCTCAACAATTGTTAAGAAATAAACAAATTGTTTTTGTGATATTTTATTTTAAATTAACAAATATTCTCATATTTGGCCCAACAAATAAGCATCGCCATACAGCGCGGCAATGCAGCCAGCCTTCTGGGCACGCTCCCATCTGGCAGCGATTTGTTACACAGTCTATAATCGCTTGTATTTTATAACTTAGTTTAATTAACAAATATAGCATATGATCCATACTTTATTTAATATTTACAGAAAGCAGTCAAATATAACATCAACTGTGAAACTAATCTGGAAATCGCAAAAATATGAAGAGGACTTACTTGAATGCATATACCAAATATGGTGACGTTGAGCGCTGAGAATATACCCGTAGTGAAGTTTTTAAGTTTAATTAAAGTGCCATTCTATTATAATCTCATTAACAATTCGAATATTATTTAAGAGCCGTTCTCCTATATATTGCAGGATTGGTTAAATCATTTACCATTATAACATCAAAACATAAATAAAATACTGTTTCAGTGTTGTTACATCTGTTTTGTGTTGAATTAGTTACAGAATAATTATAATAAACCGTAAAGGCATATACACATTAACGAATCATTATTGTTCAAATATTCTTTTTTATTTTTTAAAGGGCATTATAACATTTTATGACCGCTCTTCACACGCTCATGAATCGAGACAAATCCCAAATATGATAAAAAATACGAATGCGAAATGCGCAATGATGAAGCATTACGACAAATTGCCTGTGAAACGCGATTCTTTTCTGGATACATCATTTTTTCGAATCCTTTTCGTTTCGTGTATGGAGGGTAAAGGGAATCATCTCATATAGGAAAATAGAACTGTCCAGTTGTAAACTGTAAATAACAGTTCAAAAACCGTCCACAATGGCGCTGTTGTTGGACGAATCGAAGTATGCAGAGTTTAAAATTAATATTTGGCGACTAGATAGTCGGTGACGGTACACTAACAAAACGTCAACTATTTACGTATAATACAAAGTAATTGACTAAATATAACCTCAAAGAGTTGTTATGTGAAAACGTGAATAGTGTTTTTATTTCGTGAATTTTGAATATTACGCTTAGTGATTTTGTAATATTTAATTTTATAAAACTAAAACATTATAATATTACTCTAATGTCTTTTGGCGCTTTCTTTAAAATTCACCGTGATGCCAAAGTGGCGCCACCCTAATTTAATGCATTTCGATGGACACTTCTTACATAGAGATGGTTCTCCTTATCTCTACTACCCTACCCTGCATAGTTTCGTGCTGATTGCGGTGGAAGAGTTAATAAATCGCTGCGAAGAATTTAGTTAAATCACGATTCGTTTCATAAATGAACATATTCGAACGATTAATTATTCATAACGAATCATCATTATCGTCAATGACGGATGCACGTGTGATTAGGCCCTTACTTGCCAGTGTCTGTACCAATAATTAATTACCACTTGGATAAATTAATTTTTAATGTATAGTTCAAACACGCACATGTAATAAATAAAAGCCGTTTTTATTACCAAGAATTTATTTTAATTTAATAATTGCTAAATTCAACATCCCTTTATTCCATACGCATATCACTCTCGTGCGAACACACAATGTGGTTTGTACGTCCCTGGTGTTACAAGTATAAGAAGTTCAGAAGATTAATTAAGACACAGTTTTTATCCTGTGCTTAGTATAAGTTTGAAAACATAATTACGTGAATCTGAACCAAATTTTAGATATAAACCCACTTCGACACATGAATGGGTAACACATATTAAAAGATAGCATTAAAATCTATTATTTTTAATAACTGCAAGTTATATCCAGCGGATTCAACAAATTCAACATATATTTGAGATAAATCCTTATTACTTTGATTTATATCGATTACAAAGCTATTTTGATGAATATTTTTTATTTGATTCATACTATTGTCTATCAAGATAATATTTTAAACAATAAGCGATATTTATTCACATCTGAGATAGTATTTTCTTAGGTTTTCATAAATTAACAGACACAAGTAGGTTGCAGCAGTTTGTAGGTTTATTTCAATCTTTTTGGCCACACTTCAATGCCAAGATGAAACTAAAATAGTTTCAAAAACAATAAAACATAGTTTTTAAATTCCCTTACAAATACATTAAATTTATCGAATCCTTAGCAAATAGAAACGTTAATTCGTGTGCAGAGTTGGTCGTAAAGGATTGTGGTATGTACATTAAAATAATGTAATAAAATTTCTGCTCCTATAGTATTTTTGACAAGTATACAAAAATAAACATTTCTTAAATTTGTTCTACGTGTATTGCACTAGAGAGCAGATACAAATCTTATTTAAAATCACTTTTCGAGTATTACAACAGTCGCATGATTGACAGTTCTTCTATTTTTTAGGTTGTAACAGTCGTCTTTATAGAACTACCTCTATAATGGCCACGCTGCATTATCGCTATGAAACATCGTTTATGGGGCTCCGTATTACTCCATAATCATTACCATAATTTGTATTGAAGGTCAACGCCAAACTAGGTGCGTTCAGTTAGTAATAGATGGCTGCGTAAATAGAAAGCTTTTATTTGAAAGAATTTCTTTACGCGTGCGAAGTGCCAGAAATCGCCACGTAAGAAAAAAGCGTTATCGTCCCCAGGCAACCTTTAACGTAAGTAGCTTTTATTTAAAACATTTTTACTTTAGACTTAAAGAAAATAATACTACGTAAATAAAAATGCTTAGCGATCCTTAAACACGTAATGTCAATAATGCGGCTGTTGTGAATATAATCCATACACATCTCTAATTAATGGCATTTATATACAGGGACTGAGTTTCTTGGTTTGCTCTTTATCCTTTAAATCTAACATGTTACATATATAGGTGATATTCCATAATTTGTATATGAATTTACTTTTAATAAGAACGACCATATCTAATGCAGCAAGCTATACGAGTCGTGTACAGAATATTTTCGTAATCAATAACTTGTTAATTTCGCATCATCGTTATCACACGAAAGAAAGCAAAATTAAATGAGATGCAATAAAGCAGTGCTTTTCAATCTTTTTGAATACGCGACCCCTTAACAGGTTGAAAAATTTTGGCGACCCCCTTGGGATATAGACACGACGAAAATTGTCACCTATATTCATTATTAGAACATATACTCTACAAAAAGATATCAAAGAAGCAAGTGAGGTGTGTAAGAATAAGCCTAAATGGCGCTGCTGTTCGTGCCTACCTCGCAAGGGACCTGGCGTGAAATTATGTATGTACTCTACAAAAAGCTACTGAGCGTAGAAAGTA
The DNA here is from genome assembly GCA_012273795.1 of Dendrolimus punctatus. Classification (NCBI taxonomy): domain Eukaryota; kingdom Metazoa; phylum Arthropoda; class Insecta; order Lepidoptera; family Lasiocampidae; genus Dendrolimus; species Dendrolimus punctatus. The sequence goes on along the minus strand of CM022528.1, from coordinate 23,313,059 downwards.
CCTAAGTACTAGGTATAAATTTCAATTGCCTTTTCCCGGCGACCCCCCTCGGGGACGCGACTCACAGGTTGGAAAACACTGCAGTAGAGAATATGAACGTAATACTAATGTATGTAGCAGGGCGTGAACTTCATACAACTGGATTCCCCACAGCCTACCTTTAAGATACTAGCGACCAAAAGGTCGAAAGCTCCATGCATTCATTGGCGTTTCAGTGTTCTACTCAAACATTATTACTAGTACCTCTGTAAATTTACTAGTGACCAAAAGGATAAAAAAACCCCATGAATTTCTTGACGTTTACGTTTTTTATTCGTGCATATATTATGACTGTATTACTTTTATGTTCGGCGGCATGTATTGAATGAAATAGCAACTCATAACCCGATCGAGCACCGGCTTCTGTTTCAAAACATGCGGTAAGATTGCAAAATGAAATTAATACATCGCAAGTTACCGTTTTTTCAACAGCGGTGTAGTTCGCATTTGTATCATACAGCATATTTTTTCAACTGGTTTACCCTAGCCGAGTTTCCACTCCGCGCCACTTGTGTGTTGTCTTCTTATTTGAAATATTACCATAGAATCACACTAACGTTATTATTCAATTAATTCTATTTTTATTATGTAGTGTTTAGATTAATTAAATGCGTTTAGCTATTTTTCGACTTACTTTAAAGTGGGAAAACAGCTGAACGTGCTAACTGAGACGTGAAAGTAAAGTAAACGATTTAATTGTGGACGGGCCCATTTTATGCATTTTTTTATTATTTGTAAATTGCTAATGTTGTCATGTTAGCCATCCGCAATATGGAAACAACAAAATAGCTAGGTTTAAGTCATCCGAATCCGATTGAAGTTTTAATTAGTTATTTTTAAGATAAATTAAAATAATAATTATTATTATTATAATTTTTACTAAATGAAATAATTGAAAATATATAATACATGCATATTCTCTATTAAAAAATGGAAGTGAGAGGGTATGCAATACACAAGAGGCCGCCATTTAAAGAAAAACTTATTAGTAATAAATAAGTCATGTGGTCCGATTGTAGAACTACTCTCTAACTACCGTGAAGATATACATCCAAATTAGAAAAAAATCTATAGGCCTATAGCAAATTTTAATTTTCTCGTTTCTATAATCTATATCTCACTTATTTAAAAGTTGAATTATAGCTTTAAAATACAAACGGAAATGTTAAGGAAGCAAAGTGACCCTATTAATTATCTTCTCATTCGAAAAACATCTACAATCAGATATTAATTATTAATTATACTAAATCAGTAGTCAATGTCGAGGCAATACCATAAGCAATACTGCTAAGCTGATAAGCAGAAGAGTTATCGAATTATTCAAACATTTCAATGACAATCATATTCTTCAATGATTTCAATTCTGATACAAGTCTCGTTGATAGTCCAACAAAAAGTTATTAAATAAGTTGACTCCAAAGAATTGAAAAATATCTTCGCTCAGTTGAGGAGTTGGTTTGTAATTCAGAATTGATTTGACATTTTCGATTGTTTAAATGTCTGGAATCGGGTCTTCATATAAAAGTAAGTGCAACGAAGAAGTAATCTTTTATATCTTAAAGCACACGGAAATGTCAAATGAATGACACATTAAAGCGCGAATCTGAATAAGATATGTTAAATCTATACTGTTAATTTTAGAGAGAAAGGTACCATAAAATATAGCTCACGCTTGAGAACAAAACGCACAGACATACATACAATACTGTCAGCGCTAATCTTTATGAACACTTAGCTGCAATACTCTGTATCATACAATACCCATACACACCAGATATTGTGCAATATATGCCATAAAGTATAGCGCCGAATATACCTAATTTTTATTTTTACTCATTATAACAGGTTTCTTATAAGTTTTTTTTTATAAATTTTAACACAGATAGCAACATCAATTCAAATTTAATGAATATATTCTGTGCCACTTATCGCTACACTAAAAAAACTAAAATTATAACAGTGCACAGGTCAATGATGTATTAAAAAATAAAAAAGTGGAATTATTAAATTATTATAGTGAGTGCTTTCACAATGTTTTGACTTAAAATTTAACATCCTAATTTACTCAAATCATTATCATGACAGTTGTGGTTAAAGTATATCCTACATAAAGCAGTTTTCAAAAAATTTGTTTAATGATGAATGTTTCATAAATAAGAAACAATAAATTTCTCAAAAAAATTCGGGTACATATGGAGGGCTTTATAACAAATGAGAGTACAAAAAAGTGCAGTTTTACACAAAGGACAAAATTGTGAATAAAACAAAACTAATTGATTATATAAGGCTGAAATTTGGAATACCCTTCTTTTTAGGTACACTTGCATACTGGTAAGACTTTCTAAATTGTAACATGCATAGGTTTTAGTAAACAACAAAAAAATTGTATGTTTGCGTATACATCTATATATATGTTATGAAGCCCTCAATATTCATATAACTGCAAAAAAAAACACTTCTACTACATACCTAATACAAGAACATATCACCATCCAATCAAATTTCAATCTTTTTTCAACATTTACTGATTCTATAAAGAAAAGGGTACAAAATGTGCAAATACAAAAAGCTGCACTGAATAGAATGTATTGGTAATCATTTATGGTTAGTATATGGGTAGAAACTCTTAAATTAACCTTAAGAATATGTTAACAAGTAAAGCATTAGAATGAATGATATATGAATCAATGCGTGGGCCGTACCGGCAGTGGGACGCCGACTGGCATCGCTATGGGCAAGGTGGGCTAGGAGGTCTGCGTTGGCGGGTGGAACTTCGGCTGGATGATGGAGGTCTTGCGCAGGGGCACAGTCTCCGGCGTGGGGATGGCCTCGCCCGTTGGCAGCTTGGCCGGGGCTGCAGGCGCCTTGAATGGCGCAGCTAGGTTGCTCGGGCGCTGCTTAGCCATCTGATAGTCCCCAGAGTCGAAGAACTTTTGCTACAATTATAAATAAAATTAATTTATTAGAGTATATATTCATACTAGGGTTGTAACGGAGACCTTCTTAGCGGAGGCGGATGCCGGAGGTGACGGGTTTCACCTCCGCGAATGCGGAGGTTAACAGAGGCGGAGGCGGAAGTGAAATTGGATGTAGAAAAAATAGTAATTTATAGTTTATTAAAACTATCAATAGTACAACATATTTATTTTAAATCAAATAAGTATGTTCTACGTCTAACAAGTCCATTCCATTCTGCACACTAATAGTTCATATAGAGAAGAAGGACCAATGTGATTTTTTTTAAATCATGCATATAAATACATTACGCACACAGGAATATCTACTCTTTTCTTTATTGTTTAAGTCAAATAAACAGTGTAGCCTTGGCGAAATCTATGATAATAAAGTATAGTCTTTGACATTAATTGTTATGGCCGACCACGGGCAAGCACTAGTAGTGCATTGAAAATGTGCAAAACTAGCTAGCAACTTGATACTCAATGATTACATGAAATGTTTATTTTTAGAAATTTGATACAACAGTTTATAAAATTTATTTCTCTAGCCTGAATAATTTCTTAGATAATAAGCTGTTACATACACAGAGTGAGACCATGTTTCCTGTATACCTGTACCTATGTTCTAGAGCACAAATAAAGTGGGAGAGAAATTAAATAGGACTGACCCCTTTTGCTAGCCTCTTTTGTAAGAATGCCGAGTGTCCACCAGGGCCCCTTCCCAGCACTGCATTGGGGAATTTAGCTTTTAACTTTGCTTCCTCCAACTTCTCCAACTCCTTTGGCTGTGAGACAAAAGTTAAAAGAATTAGACAAGTTTGTTACTCGTAACTTATTCTCTTTTTTTTAAACAACATCGTTTTTCACTCCTCTCCTCTTTCATAAGCCAAGAAAGAGGATTTTATTTTTCTTTACATAATATTTTGCTTGTATATTTAACAATTTTTTTGTTAACTACTACAAGTATTTACTAGCTATAGTTTCTATTAATCTTACTGTCTAAGCTTAATTATTTACTAGCTGTGTCTACAACTTCGTGCATGTGGATTTTTTTGTGGAACCCAAAAAAAGTTGTCTATGTTATTTCTTATGAGATCAGCTTCTGCCAGTGAAAGTCCATTCAAAATCGGTCCAGTCGCCTCAGAAATTAGCCGGAAAATTCAGACAAAAATGTAAAAAAATATTTTCATAAAAGTACTGTTTATACTTTAAATGCATATTATAATTTAGTAAAAAGCTGTTATTTTGACTTTACAAACAGATACTTCAATTTTATTTATCTGTATGGAATAGATTTAGATATGTGTTATTCTATTGAGTCTTTATGCCATTTTGTCGTAAGCGACATTTGGATCAAATGACTATTATTTTGTTATAAGACTTTCAATTTTAGTTAGACTCTACAGAATCAAAAACTAAAAAACTTAAAATAAAATAATAGTCAAAATTACCTTTGGCAACAAAAAATATTCTTAGATCCAAATGTTGCTTATGATAAAATGGTGGTAAAGGCTCAATATACACTTTTCACTACTAGCTAACTTAAGACAATGTTATATTTTATTATAATTTAATTCACTTTATACTATTGATGTTAAGGTTATTGACAGCCTTTTCAATAACTTCTACAACAAACAAAACTAAACCCCTCCCTTAGCTTATTTCTGAGCAACTTGTGTATGTTCTCTTATTTGAAATCTATCTGTAGAACACTCTCCACATTATACCACTCTCTCACAAAGAGGGGACAATTAAATATTGCATGTAGGTTTCTGGATCTACTACTTCACAGGCGCATGAAGACTCTCATTTCAACTTGAAACAGACTGTGAGGGGTTATATTGAAGTAACAAACATCTACTGATTTTCATAATTTGGTTACATAACCAAAGATTTTTATTTATGAAATTAAAGAGCTAATAAGGACTAAAGTTTAGAAGATTAAAAATAAAATAAAACATTGATTGTGTACTGTAATGCATTACCAATGAGCATCAGTGCAGTAATTTATCATCTTTTAATAAACTCCTCAAAGATCACTATCTAAATTTGTAAACTGTAATTTCTGTATATGTTCTTTTTTATGTACTATTAATCTATGTATATATGATTGTATACACTCACTGAGTACAGCTGAGTATTAGAAATGTAAAATGACCTCCAAAAGATTGTTTGGAAGAAATCACTATTAGCGATAAGATTGCCAATTGTACTATAATAGTTGTATGACTGTTGATTTTGATTTGTTTTCATGTGTGCAATGAAGAATATTCTATTATTAGTATCTATTGAAAAAATTAAACACCAATTCATATTTTTCAATTACCTAATAATCCTAGAGTACACTAAAGGTTTTTTTTTACAAGAAATTTATATAAACATTCTACTTGAAAATAAGACAACTAACAAAATTGACTGATTTGTACAAAAACAAATGCAGAATTTTTGTCACAAAACAACTCCACAGTGCCAAATGAAAGTATAATAAGAGCCCATGTTTCATAGTATAAACCATTCTAAGTTAAAGGTCTTTCACATTCAAATACTTTTGATACTTACATCCTTTGGTGGGTCATTTTGATCTGGTGAGTCACTCATTATGGTATCTAGAAAAAAATATAAATTAACAAAAGCAAACGTAGGAAGTAATTGGACATATATACCCGAGATATTAATTTACATAGGTTGAAATAAGATTGAAAATATTTTTGTTTACCCTCTATATTGAACAAAGCTAAAATTCAATAAGGTTCAGGACTTATGTTCTTTATTCTTTACTAAAGAAAAGTTATAGTCAAAATTTCTAATAACAAACCGTTACGACAAAATCACAATAACAAACACATGTATTGTTGTAAATTGGTATAATGTTCGATCACAAATATTCATTTACCTTGATGAAGGTCTTGGTGATGCTCAATAGCGTAGCTCTAATTTACAAAACAAAAAAACCGAATATTCAACAAGTTTCTGTATAAACAAATCAGAAACTGGAAATTTATAAAATTTTACTTTATTTCGAAGATTCTCGTGATTTTAGTTTCGCAAACTCGCAAGGAAAAAATGGCGTTTAAAAATAGATTGCCATATACAAATTAAATTATTTCTAAGGAAAATTGGTGGAAATAGTCGATTATTAACGGTTACAAAAATTGTTTTGATACAAAAATTTGTCTTGAGAAAGTCACTATTGTTTACGGATACCAGCCATGTGCTAAGCAAAGCTATTTTAAAAAAACTACGAAGTACAAGAAGCTGACAATAGCAGAAATATATAAATTTGAAAAGTGGTAATTTCGTTGACTAAATGTCAAATTGTCATAAGTTTTTTTTTGTTTCGTTTTGCGGGAAATGTTTACTAACGGCGGCTTTCAATATTCGATCTCAATCCAAAAATGGTTATCTATCCGGATTCTAAACAATCCATCGATCGATCCAAAATCCTCGTTTCAATATAACATCTGGTTTTAAAATCTCGCAAAAAAAAAGGGATTGGTCATAAATTTGTGTCCTCCCGAACGTTTTGTTTCACGCAGCTCTATTTAAGAGTTCTTTAGATTTTAATGATAATTTTTATATTCAAAGTAGTATATTTTATGAATAAACATAACATTTTTTATATTTATTAAATATATTATATTGTATAAATAACCTTAGGGGATTTATTAAACATTTTAGTACACGTTCTGTTGTTCTGTGACTTAAACCTTTGAATAGAAACGGAACGCCATCTTAAGAAAAAGAAACGTCACGGCAGTCAATATGATATTATTAAAATATTGTTTGAAGTTTTTGAAACCAAGTATTAGATATTTAGGGAGTTTAAAGTTTGTTTTGTAGCAAAAAAAAACTCGAAAATGGAGAATTTAATGGTAAGTAAACATTATATAACTAAATATCTATTGAATTACCCATCATAATATGTATGACTAACTAACAATTTTCTGTTATAAAATTGAATCATGTGTAGACGCGTTATCACGCAGTTACGCACCATTACTTACTTGCTAAAATTCTTTGTAGAATAAACAAAAACCTTTAACAAAGGAAGAAACGAGCTGGTTGGTCTTCTTAATTGAGTGGAGCAAGATAGTCAACAACGAAATCACCAACGCCACAGTAACAAAATAAAAGGACTGGAGCAAACATGCAACATCTGTGACGCCTTCAATGCCAATGTGGGTATCTGTCGCCGTAAACCTGAATAACTACATCTTAAATGGGAGAATTTGAAGCAGAACTTTAATAAGAATGGACCGAATTAAGGTAAAAAGTTGATTATTCTCGGAATATAGTAACTGGTCCAATTATTAATAGATGTAGCTTTACTTCTGGTCTAATCATTAATACATTTTTAGAAAGACTTAAGTATATTATTGGTGGTCATTTTTTTATTATTATATAATACTATAGTTTACCCTGCGGCTGCACTGCGGGTCAACCTCTAGTACCTATCTCTGGTTTAAAGAGAAAGTGGTACAGGTTACACTATATTCAATTTTTATGTATTTGCCCCTGGAAGATTCACTTTTATATGTATATCACAATCTATACCATCCCTCGTCTATCTGTAAACTACATAAATGACAAAAATTATAATATATAAATGTTGTTTATACAGATAATGTTAAAATGTTACAAAATCAATACAGCAAGAGTGTTTTATTACTTTTTAAAACAACACATTTGTTATAAATTATAGACATGACAGACATTGTTACTTATGATGCAAAAGCAAGCTTATCCTGGGCGGTTGTTAACGTTCTACTAATAACCCTGTTTAGTAAGAATATAAGTATATGGTGGACAAGTTTTATTACATTTGAGTCGCAACTTCGATGTGCTAGGTCTGATTCCCCCTGTGTATTGTCCAATAGTTTAAGGGGAAACCCAAACCAAAACTATTACATATACATATGTAGTAGCCTCAATGGTTCAATTTTACAACTATTGCATCTGCAATAGTTGTAAAATTGACATCTGTCAATGACATTAAGATTCTTTAAACTACATATAAAATTTGATTCTAGAAGGAATTTAATTATAATATTTATTTAATTACTGCAGATTATTATATCACATTTTGTTTTCACAGGTGCCAAGCGCAGGATAATAAAAAGTAATGTGGTCGCTAAGCCAGAAATATAGCTATAGCAGGATATTATATAGTTAAGAAAAAAATATTAGACAGTAAGATTGAAAATATTAAGTTAGAGAATGAGAAGTTAAAATTAGAGATCATGAATTTGAAGGGAGAAAATGTATAAAATTGTTTGTTTTAGTCATATTAATTCATTTAGTTTTTAATTTATAAAAAAAATATGTTCTAGGATGTTTTACATTTGTATTTTTGAATTTTAAGTTTTTGTGTATAATGTGAATGTAAATATTAATTTTTAATAACCTAAATATAGCTATTAAATTACCTACATAATAATATAACAGTTTTTAATAATATGTAATGTACCTTTTATGTTAAAATTAAACAAATTTATAGTATGATCTGTATATTTTATTTCTTGGACATTGTTCCATTTATATCTAGCATAATTTAAGTAAAATATAGCCATCATCACAACACATATATTTACATGAACTTTAAGCAATTTACAAATCCCACAAATATATATTAAATAAATGTAAAATTTTGTTTGTGTGAGTGGTTATTTGTCAATCACACAAAATGTTTGAATGCATTTTCAATGAAATGTAGTAGTAAAAACAGCATATAATCTAAATTAAGACAGGAATTTTTTTATTTCAATATAATTAGACAGATAAAATATATAAGTAGAGGTAGGTATAATATTTATGTGCATTATTAAAAATAATTTGAAATTATTTCTTGTCTATGAGTAACAATATTTTCCAAATTTTCTGATGTCACAGTAAATACACTTTCTCTTGGCAAATCTACTTCAGGAGCCACTTCCTCAATACTATAGTTTCTACAAATATTGTGAAGAGCTGCTGTTGCAATTATAACCTTTGTTATATCTTCTAAAGACAATTTCATTGTCAGTGATATAATTGGGAAGCGATGTTTCCAAACTGCAAATGTCCTGTACAAAGAAATATATATTTAAAATTAAAAATAAAATAAGATTTTCTACTAGTAAACAGCTGGGTACTTTCTTTACTGTTACCATTTGACCTATGCTTTCTTTGCATGTATTTTTAAATTTTAAATATGTTTCTGTGGTAAGCAATATGAGTACCTAATAATCTTAAGTTTTAGTTTTAAAATTCAATTATATTTCTAGTTTTTATGTGGGCCGCATTGTATCTTTCTTCTTGCATATTTGATGGATTTAACAAAGATGCAAGCAAGTAAGACCGATTTGGGTAGGAACTATCTCCAAGTAACCAATGATTTCCTAGTAAACTCTCTTCACACCTAGCTGCAATATGTCAGTATAAAATTAACAACCTCTTAATGTCGAGTAGGTAGTTAAAAATAGTAGAATCATGAATAGACCCAGGCCAGCAAACAACAACATTTAATAATTTAAGGCCTGGATCACAGACTGGTTGGACATTGAGAGAAAAATGTCCTTTCCTATTTCTATATACTTCACTTATTCTGGAACCTGAAATAGAAAACAATTTATTAATTTATCATTAATAATCTACATGTAGTAACAGTAACTATCTGATAACATAATTCAATATACAAAATAGTAAGTGTATACTTACATGGAGACTGACTGTGTATGTGTACAATCAATGGCACCATATACTCTAGGAAACTGAGTGATATTATAAAATTAGTTTGTGATCCTAGAGCCCAGAACAATATTGTCCATACAATCTAGCAATAGCAGCAATATATGCCACTATCCTACATGCCGTTGATAGGGATACACCAGCAAAGTCAGCCACGGAATTTAACATGTTCCCAAATGTATAAAATCGTAGTTAGTAAAAGTTGGTGCAATTGATGGACAGCCGTTGTTTCTAAAAATAGAATTGAATATTATTTTAGGTTACCTAATTTATAAAGCAATGTAAATAGTATTATTAAAAACACTTTACCGTCTTGATTTTACTCTAACAAATGGCATTATTTCGCTCAAAACCATTTCAACGTGTTTTATTTATTCTAAATATAAATTCTGCATTAGTATAATTTTGCAACAAGTTTATTCGCCGATACATTTTTCTATCCAAATCCGATAATTGAAGTAACATTTCAAAATCACTATCACTATCACTTGAAATAATTCCATTATTACACAAGAATCTCTCAATATTGGGGGATCGCAAATAAAGATAGATTGAGTTCAAAAAAGGATTTGTCAAAATTAGAGATCGCATATTGAAAGCGTGTAACTGTCACTTTCATACAAGTGGCAATCCAAAAACGCCGGATCGCCCTCCCAACGATGGATTGGTAAAACGGATCGACGAAGCGATCTGTGGATCGAATATTGAAATCATAAAAGTCAGAAATGGATTGAAAATAAGGATTTTAGATTCGAGATTAAAGATTGAGATTGCATATTGAAAGCCGCCGTAATAGTAATATACATTTATTTTGAAAAATGGATTTAGATGATGCAGAGGACGATATAGACGGATCAATTCATAGTATACATGTTAAGAATTTCTTTTGCCATGAAAATCTTGAAATTAATTTGAATCGTAATGTTAACTTTATCGTTGGACGCAATGGTAGCGGCAAAAGTGCTATTTTAACAGCTTTAGTTGTCGGTTTGGGAAGCAGGGCTTCTGTAACGAACCGAGGGAGTAATTTACATTGTAAGTACACTTAAAATTATATCACGTTTTGTTACTAGGAAAGATGCTTTAGATATATATTTGATTGCTAGTGTAAGGACTAGCAGGCTTCAAATCTGTGCTAATCTACAGAATTAAATTCGATGCTATGCTGCTGTGTGCTATGGAATTCCATGAGTTTATTAGACAAGATGTTGCAGGAAATCTATTACACCAAATACTCATACTGTGTGGAACATCTAACACAGTTTACATATAATAATAGAGAAAACCAGTGCAACTTTAAATCTCTGATAAACTCATACATCATTGCCCTCCCATTTGACTGTTATACATGAACTTTGTCTTATGAGGAATAATGCTTTACATATATATATATATATAAAAGTGATGGAGGAAATTAGAAAGTAAGACTGAATCAAGATTTTGACTTGCTTAATTAAAATTAGAGTTTTATATTTTATGTTCCTTAACTTGTAGTAGAATTGCCACCAAGGCAGGCAAAGGAATCTTTAGTCTATACAGCCAATTTTGATGTATTTTTGTATAGTAGCACAGTTGTTTTGTAGGCTACAACTGATGTCATTCAACAGTTATTGTGAAAATTCATAAGGCCACATTTGACTATATAGTATATAGTCAAATGTGGCCTTATTAATGTGAACTATATAATATAGTTCACATTTCTCACAAAAAACACAAAGCTACTGCTCAAAAATTATCAATGCCATTAAATTCTTTAAATTTTCTTATTCCAGCCTTTATTAAGAAAGGTGCTAATTCAGCATCAATAAGTATTAAAATTAAAAATAATAGCCCAAGAGCATACAAACATAACATCTATGGAGACTACATCACAATTGTTAGAAATATTAATGCTTCTGGGGGTTCTAGTTATAAGGTCAAGTCTGCTACAGGTATGTATATTAAATTATTCAATTTCAACATAAATATAGCAATATATTTAAGTACCAGAAGGTACTTAACATATTGAAGGGTTTTCGTTTTAGCAAAACATAAATTGGAATACATTTTAATTAATAAATAGCATATATTTACTATGTATGATACTTCATATGTTTCTGTGTTTAAAAACAACTTTATGACTTTGAACTTTATACCAAAAAAAGTTTAAGATTTTGACTGGATTTGTATTGGTGATAAGAAAGTAATCTATGAGATAAGATAGATATATATATATATATATATATATATTATATTTTTTCATAATTGTTTTTGTGACAATCAATAAATATCATCAAAATATTAAGATTTAAGTTGCCAAATTATTCTTTGTTCTGGATAGATGTCTTACTGTAGAATGAGTGGTCTATAAAGTTTGGGAAGTTCTGATCTCTTGAAAATGTCCTTGAAGTTTATGATATTTATTCTTAATATATTTTAAATAATGACAAGAGATAGTAAAAAAATGGAACAAAATACTCACAGAATGGCAACTCATCAATGGAAAGAAGAGGAGAGGATGGTAACACAGAAGATAGCAAGATGACATAAGAGAATTAGCAGAGGTTATGGGGCATGATAGCAAGGACAAAAAGTGGCTGTATAATGTTAGAGTAGGCCTATATGTAAAAGAACTCACTGTTTATGTCAAAATAATTCTAGTAAAGAAATATAGTTTAGTTTAAGTCTACAATTCAGCAATAAAGATAAATAAATGAACACAGTATTTTAATGTACTCTGAGAATGATATGCAAGCTTTCCTTGCAGCCAATATGAAACAGGATTTTAAAAGTATTAGTGGTCGCCCATGGTCGAAATTCGACCATAATAATTAATGTCAAAGACTATACTTCTATAATCACAGTTTCCGCCAAGGCTACATTGTTAATTTGACTTGAACAATGAACAAAAAAGTATATATGCATGTGTTTGTCAAATACATGGTAGGTGTGTAATCTTTTTTTTTCTACTCCACCTTAAGGCCTTGTCTGCACAGCGATATTTCACCGCGTGATTTTAATCTCGCGTATTAAATTCCGCGACCGGAATTACACCTAGTACGCACTGCAAATAAAATTTCGTACAATTTTTTCAGTTTAATTCAGTTCTCGGCTGAGACTCACATGTAAAATGGACATCGGAACTAAAATTTTAAATTATCTAATGCTAAGGCGGCGTAACAGACGTATCAAAAGATGTCATGAACATTGGATTCACCCACTTACGGCATTGAGACCCATGAAAGGATTTTTCTATATAAAATATCAAGAGTTGCGAAAATACAGCAAAAACTTTTTGGCTGTTACAGAATGACAAAAAAATCATTCAATAATTTACTACAACTTTCAATAGCAATGTTGCACGACTGAGCGAACCGCGCGAATTTTATTCCACAGTGCGAACATAGCCATACTTACTTTATACAGTGCAAAATATCTGCACGGAAATTAATCGCACCTCTTCGAGTTCAATTTGCAACAAGTCACAGATTTTTTCCCGCGCGATTTTTGTACCGCCAGTGCGGCTACTCCTATAATAGTCAATGTGTGCAGACAGGCCCTTACTCTATTGATTTAATGTTTTTTTTTATGCATAATTAAAAAAATAAAAGCAAGTGCCGCTTCTTCTCTAATAAACTATATGTGTGCAAAATTTCATACTCCTCCATTTGCGCAATTTTCGTGAAAAGGGGTACAACGTTTTTGCTTCACATATTATAGTTTATAGTTATTTAATAGTTCTGGAGCTTCAATTTAATAAACACAAACCATAATCACAATTTCATTCTCTCCGGTATTATTAATATTTAATATGATTATAATATATTTCACAGGTGAAGTGATATCAACAAAGTTTGAAGAAGTGAATGCTGTTATTTTAGCTCATGATATTCAAGTTGATAACCCTATATCAGTGCTGAATCAAGATGACGCGAGAAGCTTCCATGCCTCTGATGCCAAAAAGAAATACTCATTATACAGGAAAGCAACAAATTTAGATCAAACAGAAACTAATTATGTACGGGCACTTGAGAATTGTAATAAAGCTAATGCTTTATTGAAGAAGAAAACTGAAGTAAGTTATATATTTAAGTAACCTATAAATCAAATGTGTTAACTGTGTCTCTGTGAATTATGAAAATTCAATATAATTAGCAACATTTAAAGAGCCTTGTTTTATGGCCTGGCTACAGATCTGTCACTCTGAACTTCAGCAATGGATGGCAGTAACATTAGAATTAAGATGTTTGTAGTATTACAGACTCATGCACAAAACTTCCCAACATTTTGTGCTACTAAGGCTGAGTCTGTGGCCGAGCTATAATATACAATGGCTAATATCAATGCATGGGCCTCCACCATTATTTTAAATACGGAACTGGAGGTCATAACTCATCTTTATACCTACAATTTAGGTTTTGTTTAACCTTTTAAGACAGCCACCACAAATTTCTTCTCGTGTGCTAATTGGGAAGCACCACAATTTTGTGGTCAAATCAGATAATTGAAATGAACTTTAAACACATGCTTTCTCAGTCTAACTACAAAGAAATTGGAGTAGAATAAAAGAGACTATATAATTCTCTAGGTTTTGAGAGCAGTTTTGATGGCAGCTTTGGACAAAAATAATATTAACCCAAATAAATAATATTTATACCCTCAAAGGGGTTAAAATTTCTTTTATGAATTTTTTGGATGATTGAAATGTTTGAGTTTCTAGCACTACCTGAGACTTGGATTTCATATGCTCATATTGGCTTTAGTATCTTAATATATAAAAATAATAGTTTTTTTAAATGTATAAAGCCAATAATTTTGTTTTGTAGGCATCTTTAGAGTTAGAAAAGGAGTACAAAAAGTGGAAAACCATTTATGAACAATTGCAATCACGAGATGAAATAGAAAATCAAAAGAAAGCTCTACAGAATGAGTACTATTGGAGTGAGATTTCGGATTTGGAGAGAAACACCAACTCAATTCAAAGCCAATATGATAAGCAGAAGGCCAAGGTGGAAAAGCTGGCTGAGAAATTGAGCAAAATGGAGAAACATTTTGGTAGCCAGAATGGAGTTATCGAGTGAGTAAGATCTTCTATAGATCTAGAAACTAGAGAACATGCCAAAAAACATATAATTAAGTTTATGTCCTTATTGGGTTTCTGCATATAAATTTAGTTGGTATTTTATAATGATATAGCCTTAGATCTGAGATGAGGTCATTTTGCAATGTTTCTCCTAGATCAGGTCTCCCTTCTCAGAGTGCCTCCTGGCTGAGGTCTTCTCCAGCTCATGCCAGTGTTTTCCGTCTAAGGCAGCACGTCGCTAGTAGGGTCCAGCAGCCTGTCCTCCCAGCATTTGCTTTGCCATCCCCCACTCCTTTTGCCAAACCCTTAGGTGCCAGTGGGTTAGTAGTTTGCTGCACTTTAGGAGCCTGCTCCTGAGCACATGCCCAGTTAGTATCTTATTTAGATATAATAGAAAAGATTTACTGGCTTAGGGCCATCTTATCAATCACCAGATAAAAGTTATTCATAGAATAAAGTATAACATATAAAAATTAAAACTGGCACTTCCATGTGTATAACAGTTGAATGCTTTCACTTTTGAATTCACTCAGCTTATCATTTGTTTAACTGATAACTTTTATCTGACTATTGAAAATCGGCTTTCAATTTTGTACTTTTCTTTTATAATTGATAGGTAGAAAAAAATACACTGAACTTGCTACCTTTCATATAATTAAAAATAATAATTGGTTCATTTTATTATCATCATATTGTATAACATCTGTATGCATTTTAACACATTTGACATTTGCAATTGTCACTTCATTTCACTTTTTGTTTTTTTAGAAAGAGGCTTGTTCTTGGTCTAACTACCATTACTGCCAACGTCAGTAGTGGAAAAGAAAAGGTTTATGGCGATGACCAGATAGATAAGAAACACAAAAAAGGGGGAAAACAAATAAAAACTTGTTCTAGAATTAGTACATATAGGACATCGCTTATTTTTAAATTTAGATACATAAAATTTGATAAAGGATTATAGTTATATATTATTCACGGAAATATAATGGCAATTGTCTAGCTAGTTTCTTTTTTAAAAATCGTTATAAAAATCCGTTATTGTCATATTACTAATATTTTTTTCTAATAGTGTACTAAAAACACAATTGGACGAAAAGTGTCTTGAAAAAACGGCACTTGAACAAGAGTTGCGGGATCTAGAGTCGGAGGTGCGTGAAGTGCAAGCCACCTCTCGGAGTGCGCAGCAGTCGTTGGCTAAGCACCAGGAGCAGTATAAGAGAGAGCAGAGAAAAGTCGCAGATTTGGAAAGGGAGATACATAATATTGAGTATGTTATTTATATAATCAGTATAAACTTTCAAAAATAATTTATTCATATTTAAATTACCTATATGTATGTTGCCTATAAGATTAATAATAGATTTGAGTGGTTTACTTTTAAAATATGTTTTGTATGAAATGGAGTATTATATTAACGGATTCTTTTGCCATGGTTATATTAAAAATAATAATTAAGTATTCCAATTAAGGAACATAAAATGTCTTGCCGTAAATCATTTTCTGATTGAGTGTGTGTCAAACTATTTTAAGTATGAAATGATTAGGTGATCAAAATTTTATTTGGTAGTAACTTTGTCAGTTTTAATCCACTAAGACTCTTCCCCACTGCTTTACTTGCATAATATTCTAGTATACCACTAGTAAATAGTGGAACTAGTTTTCACTTTACTATTGTCAGTTTTTCCTGAAAGATATGATAGGTGTCCTCAAAAGTTCATGTGAGAACTGGTATCTTCTAGGTAAGCATGATTCGTCTTGCAGTGCATTTCCATCATTAGGTGCAATGTCGATCAAACTTGAACTTAAAATAAGAAAATATTAAATACAATAATTAAACTACGTTTAAATAGTTTTGTGCGCGGTAATTTATTTGATTTTTATTATTCCGATGTTTTGGCCACTTTTTATTGACCTGGCTATGACTATGGCTTCTTCTCTTCAAGCCATAACAAGATGCGAACAAGTTGTCGGTAGGTTTAATGAAACTTTAACAATACTCATTGATACTTGACATCTTTGTCTTCCGTGATCACGGCCACTGAAAAGTGGGCGAAACGTTGGACTAATAAAAAATAAAATCAATTACCGCGTCCTAAAACCGTTAAAACGTAGTTTGTGGTAGATGGTTGCTGGTTTGTGTAATGAAAGTTAGTTTTTTGTAGCACATTTTATATTAAAAAGGGTGTGCAATATAAAATACTAATGCTGCGCGTAAACATTCTCGGGCGTTCATAGTAACCGCGGCAAGACTACACCCGCGCGCTGACCGAAGCAAACTGTGACAGCGTTTGGCTGTCGGAAGTAGAGGGGCGCGGTAAGCGCGACGCGGGCGGCGATTAACGTAAAGGCGGCTTGCCACGGTTATATCGCTTATAAACTGGTAAACAAGTGCCTTTTGGACCAACTTTTTTCAGCAGTCTCCGAAAATTATAAATGAGGTGTCATTCGATTCGGAATGGCGCCTAAATGATTTTTGAAAAAAAAATGAAGTTCCGCTTGCATAAATTGTAAAAGTTATTAACAATTAACTGAAAATAGGGGGGTTTAGTTTTTTGCAAATATCTCAAAAAGTAATAAAGATTTTTCAAATTTGAAAAAAGATTCGAAAAGAGGAGGAAATTTCCTAAAAAAAGTCTTGACTCCCGAAACTGTAAGATCAATATTTATACTTTTCCCAGAGGGATGAAAATACGGCCGAAAACGAGTACTCTGGCTTACGCAAGCCACACCCACATCGGCCCTTTAATGAATAAATATTATTTAAACATACTAAATATGAAAATAAAAAATTGAAAAAATTCAGGCACTAACTGAATAGATGAATGAACAATAATCTGCTTGAAAAATTTTTTTATAACAATTTTTCATTTAGTTATTCAATAGTTAATTAATAACATTTTTTTTGCTTCAACATGAACATTGCAAGTGTGATAATTGTTAAACTATAAATTTAAGATTTTTTCCTTCTTGGAGAAATTCTTGAAAGGCTTTAGAATAGAACCCCGTTGGATAAATTGGAAAATGTTTATTTTTCATTTTTTTATTAATAATTTTCGTTGTTTTAAACTTTTAATTTTGTAAACTAAACCCCCCTTTTTTTTAGTGAATTGTTAATAACTTTTACAATTTTTGCAAGCGGAACTTCATTTTTTTCAAAAATCATCCAGATGCCATTCCGAATCGAATGACACCTCATTTATAATTTTCGGAGACTGCTGAAAAAAGTTGGTCCAAAAGGCACTTGTTTACTAGTCTATTAGGCAGCCTGCTGGCCGCTACAAGTTTGATTATCTATACAAGTTGCGAAAACTTAAGAAAATATTAATTATCTAAAATAATTGTAATTCGCCTCTCGTCGTAGTGCCGGCAGCGCAGCGTCCCGCCGCGCGCAACTGGAGGCGGCGGCGTCCGCGGCGGCCGCGTGCGCGGAGGCCGCCCGCGCCCGCTACGAGACCGCGCAGAACGACGCGCAGCAGGCGCGCGCCAACGTCGCGCACGCGCAGTCGCACGCCGACCAGGCCGCGGCTCGCGCGCAGAACACCCGCGACTCATTCAGTAAGTTGCTAGACAAATCAAATGAGACACTTTTGTATCGTCTTATGCATGTTAATCTAACACTATTACTGATATTATATAAAGGGGTCAAATTTGTGATGTTGTAGGGGTTGATCTCTGGACTAAACCGATTTTGAAAATTCTTTCACCAGTGGAATACTACATTATTCCAGAGTGACATAGGGTATATTTGATTGTGATTAATAATAAGTATTATTAATATTTTTCTAACGCCCAGCAAAGTGGGTATGGGTCAGTTAGTTTTTTTTTCTTGGTTTTTTTATCTGTGATCGGAAATTGTTCCATAAGCAGATGATTTGGTTGTCTTGATGGTGTGTAAAAAGCAACATCCAATGATTTGCTTTCTTTAATTTAATTGAAGCTATATTTTGCATCCAGGTCAAGAATGTGCACTCGTTTTAAGCGCCTTTGTGGGATGCTATGCAGTAGCTTCTGGGCCAGGTCATTTGGGTGAACCGTTAGACGTTCCTTATATCGGAGGCAGGTATTGGCAACCTCCTCCCTTATTGTGGGAACTGCAGAATACTTGTGTACTTCGGCATTGGTTGTAAGCCAGGGAGCTTTTATTATTGACTTTAATATGGTACTCTGGAACCGTTGCAGTATTTCTATATTGGAGTGGCTCACACTCCCCCAAAGTTGTATGCCATAGGTCCAAATTGGCTTTATAGCTACTTTATAAACAAGTAACTTATTTTCCATTGATAGCTTGGATGTTCTTCTTAGGAGCCAGGACAGATTCCTATATCTGTGGTTCATTTCATCTCTTTTTGCTTGGATATGTTTCTTCCAGATGAGCCGTCGATCTAGGTGAAGGCCCAAATACTTGATTGAGCCCACGTGAGGTAGAGTTTCATTGCCTAGTGTAACTGGAGACAGTTTCCCTGGCGGAGGGTGAAAGTGACCTGTGTGGATTTTGGAGTGCTGGTTTTATCCTCCATTTCTTTAGCCACGAATCGACTTTGTTCAGCTGTGTCTGTACCATTGCTGAGGCAACTTCAGGTTGTTTGTTGTTTGCAAGAATGGCTGTATCATCAGCGAAGGTGGCTGTTGTAACAAAATCTGTTTTAGGTAGGTCGACACTAAACAACATATATAGATATGGGCCTAGTACTGATCCTTGTGGGACCCCTGCTTTTATATCGAGTAATTCAGACCTAGCGTCCTCTTCCTTTACTTGAAATATTCTACCTTCAAGATAAGAGGTCAAGATTTCAAAGAAGGAATGTGGGAGGTACGTTTTGATTTTGCAGAGCAACATCTAGGATACCATAGAACAGTATTCTTTGAGTTCTAGGGCGTTACGTATACTGTCGCAAACTCTATGGACCTGCTCAACGGTAGAGTGTCATTGGCGGAATCCAACTGGTGGTCTGGAATAACTTTTAGTACCTCAAGTACAGCTACTAATCTAGTCAGGATTTTTTTTCACACACCTTGGATATGACTGGCAGCAAACTTATTGGTCGGTATGAAGAAGCCAAGTTGGGCGGTTTACCTGGCTTGTAGATTATTACAATCTGAGATACTTTCCAGTGCTCCGGGTCAGTTAGATATTTTATAAATCGTCCCAGTCTACTCAGTTTTGTACAAGCATTAAAAGTTATGACTTTACTAATCATAACTTGCCAGAGAGTACATTTTACAATCACTATACTGTGTCCAATAATTTATTCTACTTTTGATGATTTGATTTTGATGTTTGCACACCTATCAAGTTGTATATTTATGATAGTAAATTTCACATGTCATACTTCATTAATTCAAGCCACATAACAGTGCCATTCTGTGAGTTATCTAATGCATAGATACTATAATATCAACATATTTAAATTTAGTAGTTATTAATAAAAAGCAACAAAACAGGGCATTTATTTAGATTTCAAAAGGCATTACACATGTTTTTATTTCACTTTTAAGTATAAACATTGAGTAAATATAGGGTATAGGGCTTATTCATTACGCAACATAGTATTTTGTAAGTCATGGTAACATAATGGTTAGCACACACATCTCAAACTCAAGGGTTTGAATCCTGGCCGGAACAAATGCTCTACTTGGCAGTTTTCTGTGCTAATGTGTATATTGTTACAACTACCACATGATAACAATGGTGAAGGAAAACATCGTGATGAAACCTACACATCGAGATAAACGATGTGTCAAAGCCGTTGCCGCCTTGGACAAGTGTGCCGGGTATGCTGTTCGTTTCCTATAGGGGGAAGCCCAAGCCCATCAGTGGGACGTTCATGGGGTGTTATTATATGGCATTTTAGCAAATTGTATGGGTGCATCAAATTGATTAAAATTTATTGAAAAAGAAACTCGATTTTTATATAAAATCGAATTGGCAATGATTTAAGGGCATCACAAATTATCAATGAATGACCTGTCAAAAATAAAATATACCATTGGACAAAGTATAGTAGAGTATATCTATTATCCGTTGTATGCACATCTTCTCTTCTGGAGGTTGGAAGAGTGGTACTCCAGCCAGCTCGGCACCTCCAGGAGGTCAATAATTGTTAGGAATATCACTCGTAAGGGCAACTGAAGCAACAGCTGCGCGAGCTGGAGTCACGCGGCAACGACTCCCTGGCGGTGTACGGCAACAACATGGTGGAGCTGTGCCAGCGAGTCGCGCAGGCGGTGGCGAGGGGCGAGTTCAGTGCACCCCCAAAAGGACCCGTCGGTGAGTTTAGAATAGAATATACTTTACTGTACAATAAAATTAATGAAACAAAACACATTTTTTTTCTTTTATAACCTTTAAGACCGAACCACCACAAATTTATTCTCTAACTGTCACACAGGCTTATTGGGAAGGACCACAAATTTGTGGTTGAATACAGATAATTGAAATGTACGTTGAACTGATGCTTTCCCCTCTAACTCCATACATTTTGTATTCGAATAAAAGAGACAAAATAATTTTAAATTTGGCCCCTCGGTTAACAAAACAAAAATATTGCTACAACATCTTGAAATCGATGCATTTGCAATTTTGTTGTTCTTTTTTAAATTTTACTGAATATTTAAGTTTGTAGTCGGTTTTGTTTTTGTAAAAAAAAATACTTTTTAGTTGCTTGAATAGCTTTAGAAATAATGTTTTAAACGCCTGAAGAAATCAAACTAGTGACACTCATATACAATTTTCTCTTTCTCAGAGTGAAGGCGCCCGTTGCTCTTCAACACGGGGTTGCTCTCAATTTCCTTGGGATCCCCTCATAATATCTTGAATTGGTGACAATGGGGCGGCATCAGTAGTATACTCTTTTGGATAAAGAAAAAAATCTGAAAATCGGTCCAGAGTTGACAGCAAAATTGTGTAACAAACATACTAAAAAAATACAGTTGAATTCTAATAATCTTTTCCTATTGGAAGTCGGTTAAAAATAGCTTAGAATTAGTTGTGGCGGCGTTATGGCTAACAGTCGAAAGAGACCAAACAACCTTGAGATGGAGAGGAAATATGACACAAAAGCTAGGGCTGGGTTTTGTTCAAGTTTAAGAGATGATTTGTTTTTTTTAGAAGATCCTGAGTGTCAGTTCGCATGGAGGTTCAGCGTCAAATTAATTAAATGAGTTTACTGAATAGTATCGATAGTCTTGATATTTTATTTCTAGGTGCATATATAAAAGTAAAAGAGAAGAAATGGGGCGGTGCCCTAGAGCATATAATCGGTGGGTCCATAAATTCATTTTGCGTCAACTCACCAGAGGATTCGCGGAAACTTTTCGAAATTATGGGCCAGGTGAGTGGTTTAAACAGCTTCATCGTTCCAATTCTACTAACTCCTATGCACAAATTTAGGATTTAATCAAAATCAAACACTATATTGCGACGATGGTTACTCATTTAGTTTTTCTAACTGGAAACTGTCAAGGTAATGATGATAATTTCTTTGTGGTTGGTAGATTAAATTTAATTTTAAAATATTACCACACTTATTATTGCGCTTTATGTGTATTAACCACAAGAGTTAACTTGAGGCCTGAGCGGAATGCGTGCTCCCCTCCCGACGCCCGCCTTCTTACCGCTCTCGCCTTCGACGCTTCAATACCTCGCGCTTACGTCATCCGAGCGAAGTCGCAAGTTAACTCCTGGTTGTATATAGTTCGTATACAAAAATAAATCCCGGGGGAAAACTTATCTCAGCTATATGTCAAAGTTTGACAGTTGCACTTTGTCTATTGGTGCCGTATTATAAGACCTAAATTGTATGTTCTTTCCTTCTCTATATTTGATAACACAGCGGTGTTTTAAAACTCTTATACAAAATTCATCGAGTTCACTTTGGTCCCTAGAATTTTTGTAACATTCACTTGTAAACTTTACAAAGATGACTTTAACGTCAAATTACTCGGTTAGTTATTTATATGCAGGATCTGCAAATCTTCTTTATATATAATTCCTTCTTTATATATAATTTTTGGTGTGTGTTCAAGTGGATTCGAGGATGGTTTAGATCCACAATTAAAACCGGCAGTGGCGCTGATATCGGGTTCTAGAATCCTCCTAATCACCTGGCCCGATTTTGGTGATTTTGTTTTTGTGTGTTTGTGTGGATCCCCGAATGGCTTAAATCCACAATTGGAACCAGTAGGTGGCGCTGGGATCGTCTGCGGGGCCGCTAGTTCTTTATAATTTTGCTTGATTTTAAAATACAACAACACGGGTATGTGTTGATTGATGAGTCTGACATATTTAACAGAGAATAAATTGAATTAATAGGTGTACGGTAACGCAGCGAAACCCAGTGTGACGTGTAGTAAATTTTTATCGAAGCAACACGACGTTCGACGCAACAAAGTGCACGCAAAAGGATTTCTCTCAGCCTTGGACTCCATTGACGTCTCAGACCCTGTTGTTGCCAACTTTTTGATTGACAATGTTGCCATGGAAAGGATATTGCTGGTGCCCAACCATGGTGAGTATTTGATAAATAAATATCAAGCAATGGATGTTTGAATTTTAATCTGAAATCTTCTTGATAACACAAAGTTGACTACAAAAAGAAGATCATACATATACATTGATAAACCTTTAGATAATTACAATGTAGTTCGGTTACTATCTCACCTTAATACGAATCCAAATAGAATTATATACACAGACAGGCAAATTGAAGTGCAAATGTAGCGGGGACGAGTTCTCACTCAAAATCATCTGTCTGAAAATGGCAATATATATTTTTACTTTCATAACAACATAATAACATAAACAAGAAACCCGTATGCAGGAAACACACATCACTGTCACACAACTTACCTGTAACTCGAGGCAGCACGGCATATATATTATACAGAGTGAGAAAACAAAATATATTAAATATTTCATATTTTAACAGCAAAATAACACATTCAATATTTTATATGTTATGAAGTAAAATATAATAATATATATGCGCTGCTGTCGAAATATCGGTTGAAGCTTGTCCGGGCATGACGACGTCTGGCGGGACAGCTAGTTATAATATTAAAAAACTACGTTTTAATGGTTTTAAGCGCGGTAATTTGTTGTCTATGTTGTATGTGGTCAAAGTTTTATGTTGTTCATTTTGATTATTTTGTTTTGATGTTTATGGTTATTATTTACTCTATGGAAGCCTAATCTAATTTACCACCGCTTCGCAACATGTTGTGGCTTGAAGAGAAGAGGTGGCGTAAGAAACTTCAGCAACATGCCTAGTTTATACATATAAATAAAATTGGAGTCTCTGTTTGTAATATTGACATAATCGCCTTTTACTACATGCATATGAATATATATATACGGTACATACACCAAAATAATATTTTTTACAATTTTTGTGTCTGTTTGTTCAGCTAATCTCTGAAATGGCTTGACCGATTTTGACGGGACATTTATTGGTAGTTAGTTGGTGTAATAAGGAGTAACTAAGGCTACTTTTATTTTAGAAAAATTCTTTTGTTTTGGAATTATGAAGATTTTCAAACACCACGCGGGAGAGACCGCGGGGCGCAGCTAGTAAATGTACAGTCTGTCTATTAAATCGTGAAAATAAATGATGGCGCTGCTGTCGTGCATGTAGCAACTCTTTATAGTGTGACAAAACGATTTTGATACTAATAGTTCATTTAAGTAATATAATATGTATAAGGTAATAATAATATTCATTAATTACGGCCAGAAAGATCCGTCGTCATCAAGGTTAAGCAACGCTTGCCGTGGTTGGTCTGGGATGGGTGGCCTTAACATCTTGAGTTTCCTCCGTGCTTCGGAGAGACCCGTAACGATTGTCAAAGTAACCTACCCGTAACTTACGGGTAGTCAGAGTCCCAGTAGCCAAAAATCTCTGACGTTTGGTCTAACCATTGAACATCGTATAGCCTCATTCTGGGTTGTGGAGGTCAGAAGGCAGTCGCTTCGTGTAAGATACTCATGTTTGGTCGAATCTGGTTATATTGAATTTCGACCCCAACGTAGTTGGGACGAAGGCTAGGGAGTCCGTTTAAGTAAAATGAGTAAATAAATAAGACATTAGTTATACATATACATATTTTTTCACAAAACCAAAATAAAATTATTATAGTTAAAAAATAATTAATCACTCTCTCTTATTTGACTGGTCATCAGATTCCAAATATTCAATATCAAGGAATATGTTATTGCCACTTTACTCAGCAGCGCTGTCATCATTGTTGCTATCATCGCCTATGCGAATAATCAATTCGTCATTCTCTTGATACAGGCGTTGTCCTCGCTCGTAGTACTCTTTTTCCAGCGCCTGGACGTGATGATAGCAGTTTTTTCATATCTCAGATGTGATGCTGTTGCAGGCCTCTTCAGGAAGCTGCTTCACTTCACATGACCCAACATTTCGTGCAGCTACTTTTTGTTTCAGGTTAGCTCAAATAAGCTCAATAGGGTTTAAATCACAGTGATACGGCGGAAGCCGTACCACTGTGTGATCATTATCTCCTAAAAGTTCATCAAGGGCATAGATGGGGCTAGGTTCTATTATAATAACTTCAAGACTACAATCAAAGTCCAGGTCAGTTCTGGCGATCATCTGCAATTTTCTGAGCGTTGGTACCCGAAATATCAAAAGGTTCCATTAATTGTGCATCTCAAGGTACCATTCAATAAATTTGGTATGCCAAATTTTGCCTTTTTAGACATACACACAAAAACATGCAACCAAAGACAAAAAATATTATCTCTTTTTGCACTGTGTAAAAGAACTGGATTTTTTTGCCGCAGTGCATAAATTTTAAAATCATCCATTTCTTTCTTTGGCCAGCCTTTCCTGTGTCTCCCGAGAGTTTCAAACTTTCCATCATTTCTAAGACCTTCGTTGACTATCCGCTTAAAGATACTCACCGATTTTCCTGAAAAAAGAAGTAAAAATAGAATAAACAACATAAGTAGTAAAAAGGAATGTACATAAACGAATGGAATAATAACTTATTGACATGAAGCAATTAATTCAAATTCAGAATTGGTAGAAAAATAGAATGGACCGAGATGTATCATCCATATGTATCAAAAATGATGGTCGTACTTTAATTATCACCTACTTACAATGTCAATATAACCTAAAAATCTGCAATGTAAACAATGCCTTTTTTCGCTCTCCAACCCGTAAAATTCAGTAAATTTTAACTTCAGGCAGATTAAAAATAAACAATAACATGATTACATACCAGTTATAAATGCTGTTCACCCATAAATATAGTCCAAATCACACAAAATTGGTCCAGTTTCGTACTCCGCTAAGTATCGTTGGAAAACTTTGAAAATCACTTCCCGTGTCCCACTCCTATGGACTTTACTCATTTTTTCAACCTTTCTGGGTAGTTTTGTCTTAATTTATTGTACAGGGTGGCGCAATAGAACGTGCATATTGCATCATCTTTTTTCGCGGGGTAGAAAGTGCGCGGGCGGGGGGAGCCTGCATCGTTGGGTAGGCGGGCTCATGGAGTTTTAGTCACTATGAGTCACTTCGACGGGAAGCGTCGCGCATTTTGCGTGCGCGCATTTTACGAGAACTCTCGTTCATACATCGTTACTAGGCGTTTATATTGTTCTGAATATGGACTATGGCAAATTAGTGAAGCTCCGAGTGCTAATTTAATTAAAATATGGGTACAGCGTTTTGAAGAGACTGGTTCAACGTTTAAGCCACAAGCAAAAGGTCGTCCAAGAACATCTAGGACCGACGACAATATTGAGAGAGTTATGCAGTCTGTACGAGGAGATCCACAAATGTCTACTCGCAAGAGATCGTCTGTCTTACACTTATCGTGACGAAGTTTGCAACGAATTTTAAACTTGGATCTTAAACTGCATCCTTACAAGCTGCAGTTAACACAAGAATTGAAAGAGTCTGACTTCGGAGCAAGGCTCGCATTTGCTAATGAAATGCTTCGATTTTCCAATTTTGACAATATCCTTTTCTCAGATGAGGCCCACTTCCATATCAATGGGTTCGTAAACCGTCAAAATTGTCGTTACTGGAACAGTGAGAATCCCAAACTCAAGCACCAGAAACCACTGCATAGTCCTAAAGTGACAGTATGGGCAGCAATCTCTGGTAGAGGAATAATTGTACCGTTTTTCTTTGAAAATACGCGGGGGCAAAACGTCACTGTTAATACCGAACGCTATGTTGCGATGTTGGAAGGTTTTTTGGCTCCAGAGCTTAAAAATTCAAGAATAGTGAATTCTAGGACTTGGTTTCAACAAGACGGAGCTACCTGTCACACATCAAATGACTCCATGGCGGTTGTGAAACAGATGTTCCCTGGCAGACTGATTTCGAAAAGAGGTGATATCCCATGGCCCCCACGTAGTCCAGACGTGACGCCTCCTGACTTTTTTTTGTGGGGATACCTCAAGAACAAAGTCTACAGCAATAATCCGAAAAACATCGATCAGCTCAAGGAGAATATCCGTGGTGAAATGGCAGCAATTACACCAGCATTACTGAAGAAAGTTTTCAATAACTTCCGTTTGCGATTAGAGGAGTGTCGTCGTAGAGAGGGTCATCATTTAGACGATGTTATTTTTAAAAAATAAACTTCAGTTATTTCTTAATAATAGCTCAGGTTTATTTTAACTATACCTTTTGTATTTATTTTTTAATCAATATTTTAAATATGCACGTTCTATTGCGCCACCCTGTAGTTTAACAATAACAATAAATAATATAAAAGGAAAACTTTTCTGCAACTCAAAAACGATGACAGCATTGACAACAGATGTACTGATGTTTGGTGTTGCCAGACACATGATTATTTTTAGTTCCTCAAACATTAACGTCACGATTTTATAGATACACTGTATATAATGTTACAATGGATGAGAGGTAAACATAAAAAGAAAGAGAAGACTTATTGATGTAATTGTTTTGTTCGCCCATAGACGACGCGGTCCGCTTATCGGACAGCGAGGAGAATGTGCCTAATAACTGTGCGAAGATAGTGACGTTGGATTCCACCGAGTTCCACCCCGCGCCGAACTACCGCAGCTACGGAGGCGGGAACAGAATATCCCGGTTCCTGTTGATTAGCACCGCGGAGAGAAAGAGGTAGGATTTTTAGATATTGGGCTCCTCCTTATTAAAGTACATACAAACATAACTTCACGCCAGGTCCCTTGCGGGATAGGCACGAACACCAGAGCGCCATTCAGGCTTATTCTTACACACCTCACTTGCATCTTTGACATTCATAGCTCTTGTCGTGCACGCTCGTCTGCTCTTGAGGCTCGTAACATCACCTTCTGCACCTCTGCTTATTAAAGTAAAAGTAATAAAGGCATAACAAAAAATAAAAAAGGAATAATACGAGTTTAATCGTAGCTTAGCGGCCTTACTTATAATAATCTGGTTTAGATACGATTAGGCATCTCTTAAGTAAGAGAATCAGTCCCTAATCAATTAATATCTCTTTTTTCACTTATAAACGTTTATTGTATGTATTCATTCATTCAGTCATGTACCTATGAGGGGTACAGATAAATTCGCACAGAAATTTGAATGATTAACGTAGGTTGTTCCCAAAATATTCGACTAAAGAGGTGTTTATAGGTGAGATTTTCATTAGTCAGTTGCTCAGCAGTTTCTTTAAATTTAAGAAACAATTATAAGTAAGGCCCTAGATGTTTTACTTGGAATAAAATATTTAAAGAAGTGACACCATAATTTTGTTATCATTATTTCAATGATGTCAAAGGTATACATACCTATAAAGATTTTTGATATACGAACTCTAACACTCCTTGTGTTGTATGCCTCATTCTCGAAGGTCATGACCTTTCCACCTATTTTTTAATGTTCTTCGTTAATTTACATTACAAAATTATTTAACGCTTTAGTAAGAAGCCACTAGAAAGCGACGCAAACATCTGGGCTCCACATGAAACTATCATGTTGGAGCGCATATAAAATAAATTTACTAGATTTTTATACCTGAGACTGTATGGTGTTTACCCGTTGTAATCTTTGACTAGCTTCTGCTCGCGATTTTGTTTGCGTGTGATAGTTAAAAAAAAGTATATAAAAAACCCAATTTTGAAAATTCTTTATTGGTGCTTCACTCCTAATGGCTTTAGCGTGATGATATATAGCCCAAAGCCTTCCTCTATAAATGCCTCAGTGGTGCATGCGTTCTGGTCAGGATTCGAAGTCGCGCTCTTTGTGTATGAGACGCTTGCGCTAGCCATTACACTACCACGACTTTTGAATGAATGATATTGATTATAGACAATTAATGTCTGAAATCGGTGAAGCGCAACAGACCCTTCAAGCGCTCGAAGCGCAAGCTGAAGATCTGAACCAAGAGGTGAAGCGAGCGCGCGATAACGAGAGAGCCACCTCCAGGGCGCTGCAAGCGCTTTTGGCCGAGAAACATGACAAGGATGAAGCGGCGAGGGTGGCTGCTGCAGCGCTGGATCAACAACAAGCACCACATCATACGATCTTGGTGAGACTCATTTTTATTATTTATTAGAACTTTTTACGTGGCTGCATTTGGCATGCTAAGCAATTTTTTTGCTAGTAAACTGATTTCATCGATCAATATTAGTGATCGATGACTTATTTACATTTATATATTAGTATAATTTACAGTCTTTGGGAAACTTATGTAGATCAATAACAGCGAATTCCAAGTGATCAATGAAATCACTGTTAAAGTTAAGCAAAAATAATGTTACAACCCAGGCACCGACAAAGAAAAATTCCACGATAATGTTTGTAGAAGCACATTATTACCCGTCGGCATTTGAACTAATTGTAATAATTCTTTTATGATCGTCTTCTTTTGTTTACTTATTGATTGGCAAATATTTCTAGAGAACAGCCCATTGTTATATTGTACACGTTTATGACCCCTTGCGGCTGAATCATTAGCCAGGTGTTGCGGATTAAGTCGACTATGATATGGGCGCATTTGTATCTATGTGTATGTATGTATGAATAAAACGAAGGCTTGATGGAGAGAGACAGCAGTTCAGCGACAAATACGATCAAGGCGTGACGCGTGCACAATCGAGAAACTAACAATGACGGACTTTGCGCGTTTTATTGAATTACGACCTTTTGCATTACGTTTGGATTTGTACAGTTATATTTGTACCTGTGCTATACGTGATTGTATAGTTCTAATAAGTTCTAGAATAATTCAAACGGCATTTTAATTCGAGTCCCTCACAACTCTTAACAATAATAATAAATTTCAAGTGTATGTATATCAAAATTCAATATATTTTGGTTAAATTTAAAATAAATTCTTTCTGTACTTGGCAAGCAAGTTCTAGTCCTCGCCAAGAGCAGCAGATAACGTGAATAGAATCCACACTGCGGCTTTTAGTTCCATATTAAAAAAGTTAAGTAGATAGAAGTGCATGTCCCTAAATAAGAAACAAAAAAATCAAGGGTACACAGCTTTGTGAGTTATTAGATATGTCTTAAATAGCGTGTAAACCCTTGTTTATAATAGTTATTTGAGGTTTATCAGCTCGTATAATATAGTGATTCATAATCACATTCAGAATGAATGAACGTGTTAGTTTTTTCAAATAAAATTTGTAAGTGATATATTTAATATTTGAAATACAGGTGGAGGAGTTAAACATATCCAAGGAGAGGTTAAAAACGCTAAAGGAACAGATAGATGTGTACTCCAAGAAAGATGATACCTATAGAAAAAAAATCGATGAATATGATACTAGGATGAAAAGAAACAAAACCCAGCTGGCAGAGGTCACAACGGCTTGTAGAGATTTAAATGTAAGTATATTGAATATAAAAGAATATACTTTATTGTATAATAAAATTAATGAAATAATTAACAACAACAGCTTAGAATCAAGCAACCTTGGAATGGAGGGTTCTGTTGCACAATATTAGAAAAATACTAGCTGTACCCGGCAGACGTTGTCCTGCCTTTAACAATAAAAACCTAGAACTCGATTCCAGCGCTATCTACCGGGACCAATTGTTAATCTAAACTCTTCTCAAATCCAATTGAACAAACAAAATATTTCATCAAAATTAGGCCCACCTTTTAGGAGTATCGCAGCGCTACCTACTGGGTCCACTGGTTAATTTAAACCATTCCGAGACAAACTTGAACAAATACAACAAAAAAATAACACCTAAATTCTGGTACCCGGTTGCAGCGCCATCTACCTGATTCAAATTTGAATGTAAATCATCCCAGTAGAAAATTACTAAAATAGCAATATCGCTATTAAAAAATAGTGGATAGTCGTAGAAGGGTGAAAATTTTGCGTTGTATATATTTTTGATGGTGAATGATAAAAAAATCAAAATAAAAACAAAATATTTAGGCACACAAAATTTCATACAAATCGGATCGGTCGTTTCGGAGGAGGGTAATAAACACCCACGGTGACACGAGAATTTTATATATTAGATGTAAAAATAGTTATTAATAAATAGATATTAACATAACAGGTATTATGTATATTATGTAATATGTTATTATATTGTATGAGTAAAACTTAATGCGTTCTTGAAGTTCGTACACGTCCTTGCACAGAATACAATCAAGGTTCATGTGGAAGTACATGCAAAAATGTGAGGGAGGTATTGAGCTTTCGTTCGGCTGCTATCGGGACTAGCAATGCATATCTTTCGCACTACACACTATCAAGTATAAGTAACGTCACTACTCAATAGGACCTCCGCAATGTTACGGAGATAACTTCATACTCATAGAAATCTGGACTCCTTTTTCTTTAGAGCATGATGGGGTGGAAAATTTAAACCACTAATGTTTACATTTGATTTTCCATTATTTCTATTTGAAGTTTTGATTGAAACGTAATAAAATATAAATAATTGAAAAACCTATCTATGAAATTATTAATGAAAGTTCATGAAGCGAAAAGATCATAGCAGGCGGAGATCCATCGCCACTGCCTACCCCTATGACTAACAGGCGTGACAATATATGTATGTAGATCTTTAAAAGTACATTTTACATCTTTGAAACAAATGTGTAATTTTAATTATATTACAGGAAGAAATTGAACAGGAACAAATGAAACTAGAGCAAGGTGTGACCGAATGTAGGACTTACCAGCAAAGAGTTAAGGAAGATAAGACCAAGTTGGTGCAAGTGGAGGCTATTTTGGAGGAGAAAAAAGCGGCTATAGAGTTGAAGGTGCAGCAAGCACTCACTCTCTGCCCCAGGGTCGAGGATGCAAGGTGAGGAGTTCAGTTCAGGTTCTGCCTAATTCATGTTAGTGTGTGAAGAGACAATACTACGAAAGAAAATACTATAGCAGTCCGTGTTTTGGAATTGTACACCTGACTCCGGAGTATATAATATTATAAAATTGATAACATACCGTATCTGTAGATTTAAGTTATTTAAAAGAAACCAACTGGAATAGACTATATAAACGATGGAGAACAAAATGCTATTTATTTAAAGTTCTTGTCTGTTTTTCACGTAAAACTACTGTGCCAATTTCGATGCGGTTTCCACTGTACAACATCAAATTCTTAGACATAAAATCTGCGCTACTTTTTATCCCAGGCATTATTCTGTGAATTATTTATAATGACCAGATTAAAAAAAATAGAATTCTAATGCGATTTTTTACTGATCGAAAGCAAATTTTATGTTATAAAACGTCTGATATCTGATCCTGCAAATTCCGCAGGAATTCAAAGTTACGCGTGGACGAAGTCGCGGGCATGTCTTAGTGCATAATAAAATACACAAAATCTGTAGCTAGTTATGTACTAAGAGTGGTATTTACAGGTTCGAATGATTTTCACAGTAAGGTATTTTTACAGAAATTTGTATTGTGTGTAGGTGTGTCTAGTGTTAATTCTGGCTACTTTGTAACGCGTATATTACTCGAATAGGGACATTGCGATAGTATCGAACGAGCTTAAGAAGATCCAGCTGAAGCTCAGCTCGATCCGGAGTGACGGGTTGACGAAGGCGCAGGTGGGCGAACAACTGCTACTCGTGAAGAATAAATACAAGAAGACCAAGGAAACATTAGCCAGACTCAAACTACTTATTGATAATGTGAGTATATGTATGCCAGAGAAATGCATGTGCACCAAAAATGTTCCGGCTCGAAGGACCATTCTTGTAGTAATTTTTTTATTTATTGAAATATAATAATAAAGAATTTTTACAGACAAAAAATTTAACAAAATTTGCCTTAAAATTAAGACTGGACATTAACACCTAGACTAGGCCAAGCCTGTATCCTAGGTGTTAGTTGCTTCCAGTGACGTAAAAACTAAACTTATTTAACAAATTAATTCCATTTTACAAATAAAAATTACAACAAAAATTGGAGGTAGTTTCAAAATTGCCAATGTAGCAATGAGCTTCTTACACACGAACTTGAATCGTCTACAGAACGAGAATTATGTATTCAGAAAAAAACTTGATTTGATTTTTATTATTATTGAGAGAATTATTGCTCCATGGTCAACGGCAACTTCGACCCAGCTCTTGACATGGGTCGTTGTGAGCGTTATGTGATCGAATATAATAGCACATTAGTGACGTTTTTGGCACGACTATAACGACCGTGGTCGCCATGTGGAACGGCTGCCGGAGCATTTTGGGTGTTGTACTTACTGATTTATGAAAAATAATTACGTACAATGTTATTTTTGCCTCTCAAAACTTAATTTGTTTATGACAATGCAAAATGTTTCCACTCTTTCGATGTTATTAAACTTCTTTGGATAAACCAAAATCAAATAAATTACCGCGCTTAAAACCGTTAAAACGTAGTTTTATTATTAAACTTCTTTAGATTTAGTGTGATTATATATATTAGTTTATTATTTTTTAGATTTTCATTGATTACGAAAGAATATAATATTCCCACCTTTATGAGGATAGGTTCTTTCGTAACACTCATCCGTCTCTTTCCCTCACACACAATTATGTTGCTGTCGCACTCCCACGTCATTGTATTGAGAGAGCGACGGCAGTATGTACAAAATATTAAAACAGATTTACTGTGTTTGTTATTGCAGATTAGAAAGACCGCAGATGAACATTTGAAGTTTTGTCGAATGGTGCAGAGTTATATAGCTAACAGGGTGCAATATTGTTTCCAATCCATTTTAACCTTACGCGGTTATTCGGTAAGTATATCTAACTTAGTTATATGATTTGTCCGCCTCTGTAGTCAAGCGGCTTAAGGAAGGTCTTAGCAGGCCGAACTCGCTGGAACGCAGAGGCTCCGCGTTCCATTCCCGGGATGGTAAATTCCGGAAATTAACTTTGCGTTATATACTATGGTCTGGGTGTCTGGAATCGGACCCAGAGTAGTCTGTTGCAGGTTGCGACTTGCGCGCGATTCTTTAATCTTCTTTCTTCTTCATATAAAAATGCATGTTTGTCTGTATGTCCTTTATAGAATCGTCAACTATACATTTGACCGTGTGATGATCTTTAGCAAAGTTTTTGAGCATGAGCCCAAGAAAGTTTTGGAGTTGGTTCACAATTGGACCCGGAAGTTGGCGCTGCTGTCAGCACATCGATTGAAGCTTTTCCGGACAGGACGACATATGCCGGGACAGCTAGTCAGCTATAAGCGAAGCGTCACGGAAATGCCCGAAACCGTGATCGGCTTGGCCGCATAATCGGCCTCTTTACAACTGACTTATCGGTTAGTCGGCCTCTTTACAACTGACTAATCGGTTAGTCGGCCTCTTTACAAGTGACTAATCGGTTAGTCGATCTCTTTACCACCGACTAATCGGCTAGTCGGCCTCTTTACCACCGACCAATCGGCACAATCGGCACAAATCTCTAAAACGAACGTACCGCGCACCAGGGCAGCATGAACATCGACAACGGCGAGAGCACGCTGGAGATCCAGTGCACGGGCCGCGAGAGCGGCGAGCGGCGGCACGCGGCGTCCACGTCCTCGCTGTCGGGCGGCGAGCGCTCCTACTCCACCGTGGCCTTCATCATGGCGCTCTGGGACTGCGTCGAGCTGCCCTTCTACTTCATGGACGAGTTCGATGTCTTCATGGTGAGCCCGCAGCCTCATAGACACTCAGACTCTGATTTTTAATTACCTGGAAAAAATGACAGCTGCGATAGACTTTTTATGTTACATACTTGGAGCAGTGTTGTAGTATGGCTCATTCGTCCTGCAACCCTATGCTTCGCTGCTTGGAACATAAATAAAGGCCAATCGTAGTCGTCATTTTAGTCCAGGTAATGAAATATCAGAGTATAACTATTGCCAAGTGGTTGTTGACTTTCATTCCAGACGTGTCATTTTTTCAGGACAACGTGAACCGCAAGATAGTGATGGAGTTGTTGATCGATCACGCGCTCAAGAACACGAATAGGCAGTTCGTGTTTCTCACTCCGCAGGACACCTCCTCAGTCGTGGCCTCAGAACAAATCAGTATACATTTGTAAGTGCACATGACTATATTCTTATTTCTAAATTCAAATAATATGTACATTCTTTTTTCGAATTTTCCCCAATACTTTGTCACCAGAAAAAGTCCTACAGACGGCACGTATATAATTTTGGCAGAGTACTTATTTTCTAATCCATAAATGCATATAGGTAATTATTGAATAACAAATACTTAATAATTAAACTAGTTAATTTATGCCTTGGCTACATTACGAGCATAATTCGGAAAAACTTTGTATTCCGGGGTACTTGTTTTGTGGCACGAACTTATGTGTCGTTATAGATCTTTTCAAATGTAGCTTAGCACGGTTTTTGTATTTTACTAGCGGCAAGTTTTTATGAATATTTAGTTTTTAAAATAATATTCAACCAAATAGTTATGTAAGTTCAGTATTTATTAAAGCTATCTTCTTTGTTTCAGGATGGCAAATCCCAGACCCTAATGTTAAGCAACTTTATACTAAAATCACTGTAAAATTTTATTGTTGGTTTTTCATTACAAGTTTTGAAATACACATTTGTTTATTATTTAGTGTATATACTGTAAACAGAAACCTTCGTGGAAGTGTATGGTAAACAAATCTTTTCATTCACGCTTTTACTCAGTATTGACGTGGTAGAGCCTTGCTTGAATCTTTATCTTGATTGTAGCTCTTAGGGCCGGCTAGAACGGTGTGTCCCGGTGAACTTTCAGTTAATCGGTGTTTTTATATCTCCCATTTCTCTTGTCCGACTTTATATATACAATGTATTTATTCTGTTCTCTCTATTACATCACTTTTATCATATCCCTCCTCTGTCATCCTAAAAGTTGTTAGCAACGCGTTGAATTCATCCCTGGTATAGGACAGCTTTGTAATAGAGGGGCCGTTTACCAACTTTGCAAAAAAAGAAAAAATATTAAGATAAAAATCCGACCAATCATAAGCGGGGGTATTCTTCAAATCTTTAACTCGTTCGGGGCTATCCAGAAATTACTTCACACGAATTTTATGATTTTTTGACAAGGGGTCCTTGTCTCATCAATGAGACTCCTCCCTCCCTAATGTGACATGACATGTTTTGCAATTTGACATCAATAAAGCAGTCGCATTATATTTCCATTTAAAACAATTTTTAATTATTTAAACGCTATACAGATAATGGAAATATTTTGAAATGCGACGTCGCGTTTAGGACAACTTCCACCCTTGTCATACTGCGTCGATGTGTAATTTTGGATCGCCCCTTATATGAATTAGAGGTTCTTGAGCTCAGTCGGGAATAACTGAAGCTTGTTCTTGATGAAGGTAGGAACATGCATCCTCAGAAGTCGCTGAGATTAGCATTCCGAGCTTTATTGAGGTGAAAATTAGATAATAAAACAAATGTTTGAAATCATCAACACCATTTAATACTACATCGCTGCTACATTCAATGTGAATACAAAAATGTATTATTACAGATATATATATTATTGCACGCATTAAGCTGCATACGTCCAGTACGAATAATACAACATACACTTTTATGACACTTATGTATATTTCCAAATTATTATACACCTTCAGGTTAAGTATAGATTGTGAAATATTTGATTTTGATGAAAAAAGAACGTTTTGCGACTATATTAATACATCTTGAATGCTTTAAAATATTATTTAAAAGTTTAGCCACGTTTCAATAAAACACTATGTGGAAAAGTTGGCGTGGTTCTGACGAAACCTTTTGTTAATTATTTATATAGATTTTTATGTATCAAATATAATATATTGAAACACGTGCAAAATACATGCAGAATGTGTTTATTGCACTACAAACCGTTATAAAAGTTAAAATAATGACTACCCTAACGGACAATTTTGGGTGTAAAAGTTAAAACCACGTCCACTACTTACGCAAATAAACGCAATGCTTCAAGACGAAACCCCTACTTACAAATATAACTTTGCGTGTATTTGACATGATCAACGTATGAGATTTAAATCTTAAAGTTGTGATTATACTTACTTACATACAGTCACAACTCTAGCGTATGTATACCTACCGAATCAGTCATAGATACGTGCACACTGCATGTTGAATTATTTCCTGTGTATTCATAATACTTACACGAGGTTTATAAAGTCGTTAGTATTTTCCATAATTGCGTAATTGCGGGATTATGAAATACTTTAATTCTTTTAAAATGATCCTATTATAAACCTCTTATAACTACTATGAATAAAGGATGTTTATATTTAAGTCACATTAGTCAAAGTCGGCGTGAGTATACTATACAGGTTGCGCTGTATTGCAATATAAGAATGCACACACTTTTTAAAATTGTAAAGACCGGTGTATATAGTATTAGGAAATACAAAAACATTTACGCTTTTGCGCCTATGTTCCACTTGTTTAAACTGTACACATTCTATCCTTTTTTTAAATAGCATACAAACACTGTATATTTTTATCTAAGCCAGATGGTTTCTTTTATGGAAAATAAATAGGAATTTAATTATATAAAGTTATATACAATCCGCGAGATGATGATGATAAGGTATATTAGAGCAGAGGAATAAATTCCATTACACGTATTTCGTATTGTACGTACACAGCCTAACAGTTAAAAGGATAAAGCGTACGCCACACTATCACCTGGTTACTAGCCAATTTCATTAGATCCTGTACTTTATTTCGCTGTAAAATATAAACCAATGTACATGTACATTTTTGTTCAAATGGGCACATGTCAACATAGGTCTATACTTTTGAAGCAAGCCAATAACTAAAGCATAAAATACACAAATAGAGAATATTTACAACAAATTATTTTAATAGGTACACACGATGCTGAGGATCTCAAATAAATTATTTTGCAGTATTATCGAGATATCTGTACAGTACACGCAAAACTTAAATGCACTTAAGAGAAGTTGTATTTGATAAGTTTGCACAAGTGTTCCAAGGTTTATACACCCAACTGTTTAGTGCGACAGAGACGGCATGCGAGTTTAGATAGCGGCCGAACGAGACTGTAGTACTTCTCTCAGCTCTGTCTGTTGCACCCCGTGAACTTACAGTCGAATAGAGGTAGATGTTGGGTACATGAGTCAAATCAACCGACTCAAATACGACGGTACGGCTGACAAATCTCATAGAACGTAATTCGTAGCAATATCCTTACACTTGACCTATTAATTAGATACGAATTTTATATATAGAAATAAATATACGATAGATAAATTCACGATGTCTTCTCTATTATTTTTGTAATTTTCATGTAACATTTTATTATTTACCTGACGTTTTAAAGTAACATACTAAGACCATTGAGTGTAGTGAAATATATGTCCTTAGTCGTAGCTCTATGCGACAGCCATACTGTCGTATTTGAGATAGACGTTAAGACAATATCATCTTACAGAACGTCCCGGTTATAATTTGCTACAAGTGAAAGTAGTCAAACAGCGCCGACCCTAATTATATTATTATATTTAATGTGATGGCATTTTACCGCGTTTTTGATTACATAAATAATGTTAGTATTTATTGCAAGTTAAGTCATCTACCCAGTTGTATTCTACGAAGTTATACGTACGAACTTCAAGAGCGCATTGAGATTTTGCTTGTACTGTACTTACATGAAATTCACGCTTTCCAATATTTGTATTAAACCTGTAACTATATTATGGCTAAAAAGATTGTCATTGATCATCTGATAGTGTGGTATACATTCCTTTAATCGTACAAAAGTATTAATATGATTTCAAAGTTGAACTGCGCATGAGATCACTACAATGATATATTCGAACCGAACAATGTATATTATATTTAGTTTCATCTTTTTTATTATATTAGTTTAAAATAAATTGATATATAAAAATAACTTAACACTAAGCTTAGAGATATAGAAAGCGCATTATTGAATTGAAATTGGCTGATGAGGACCACTATCCAAGTGTATGGTTGTATAAAATAGTAATTGTCACGGCATATGTTCGCGTAGATTGTTATTACCATATTATTACTGTTCCAGTATCAAATTGGCAGAGCACTAAATCTGGTGCGTTAGCAGATATACTGCATAGATTAGCAAGCGTAGCAGAGCCCGTACGAACTGTTATACCGGTCTCCAGTATCTAGGATCTGCTCACCTCATCCCTTTTCCGCTACATCACCATTTCCCGTCTTTAGATTGTCTTTCGAGTCCATATACTAGTCAGTTCGGATCGCGCCACCTCTAGAGTTAGACATATTCTTAATATATTACAATTTTAAGTAAACAAGTTTTATTCCTTCATGTAAAATAAATGAATAAATCTTTTTCTAAAAAGAGTAATCTTTTCACCGGTACAACAGAACGCACTAGATTGGATCACTCACTGCCTTAATATCATTTAATTTAAGCACGCT
This sequence comes from Dendrolimus punctatus, assembly GCA_012273795.1. Lineage (NCBI taxonomy): Eukaryota > Metazoa > Arthropoda > Insecta > Lepidoptera > Lasiocampidae > Dendrolimus > Dendrolimus punctatus. Next base: position 23,273,392 of record CM022528.1, on the reverse strand, counting down.
TGCTCACCTAACGCTGTGAAAAATGAATAATATAATGCCTGTTTAAGGCTACGCACACTATTAGAAATTGTAAAGGCCATACGTCCAATACCGCATGGAAACATTTGATTGAAATACCGTTATTGTAGTGTGAATTAATTATAATTGTTCAAAATTCAACTACTAGAATTTTTATTTATTATAACGTTTTAACCTTTGATCCTCTTGTTTGTGGTTACACATAGTAGCTTTTTGGTTATATATAAGAAAGGGACTATTATTTCCAGAATAAGAATAAGTCAGCGCTCCTCAAATAAATGAATTTGACTTAAATCTATACAAGTAAAATTCTCTGTTTGTAATGTTAAAATAACCGCTTCTTACTAAATGCTTATGAAAGTATATACCATACTTATACCAAAAAATCAATTCATTTCTTTTGGCCCGTCTGTTTATTGCGGCTAATCTCTGAAACGGCTGGATCGCTTTTGACAGGACTTTCACTGACAAATAGTTCATGTTATAACTTGGTTACTTTTACTAAAAGAAAAAAATTAAGGCTCATGCACACGCTACCGACCTCGCTGCACCGGAAGTCAAATTAAATTAGATTCTAAGCGGACGAAGTTGAGGGTATCACCTACTAGACAAATGTTGTCTATTTTTTGAGTACCGTAACCATTTTGGCAATAACTGAAACCATGAATCATCATATCCGTCTATTTGTCACTTGAAATTTCTAGGTATAATGTGATCCTGTTGCTCCACCTAGGTCCCTCTCGTGTGCCATGCACCTTTGCGCCCCCGCGTAAAGACGACCTGATTACTTCATTAGTTACCCTTGTACTGATTGACTTCAGCCAATTTCATGTTCGAATATCACGACTCTCTTTAAATTATTCTGATATAAAGAAACAAATCTAAGTCTTATTTATAAGGCGAACAGTCGCCTAAGAGGATAAGCGTAATCGTTTGAACTTAATTCTACTATGAATTTTTCTATTAGAAAATAGAACAGCGTTAATGTTTGAAATCGTAATATTAAATACATATGAAGTTTTTTGCCACATACAAAATATTTCTAGTAGCCCCTCAGGGCCAAATCCTAAATTATTCTCAATATCGAAAATTACTCCAAGGAGTCTCGAGGCAGATTTTGAAAAATAATCACACCTGTATTCATATCAAATCATAGTGTAGCTTGCAATGATCCATTTCTTTGAAGGGATGTCAAACGGCAAATCAAAGGAAAGGGTTGTTTTCGAACAAAATGTTCTATTTTCCATACATCAATTAAACATCAAATCACGTCGTTCATTTCACCGCACCTCATTTGAACACATTCAACGTTTACCCATTGATTGATTAATGTAAAATAACGTGCGTTCGAATCTTAATTTATAGATTAAAAAAGAACATTTTTCATCACTTCCATATAAAATAAAATGAGGTGAGCTTTAATTAGTGTATGGAAAATATAACATTTTGTCCAAAAATAAGCCTTTCTCTTGGTTTGCAGTTTGACAATCCTTCACAGAAATTGATCCTTACCAACTACATTATGATTTGATATAAATACAGATGTGATTATTTTGGTTCCGTATCGAATTCAGTTTTGTTTGATAAAATATGTTTAAATAAAAATGCATTACAATGTAGCTAACCTAACCAAATCATAAATTGCAGTAAACTTGCGAAAAATCGAAATATATTCTCGGACACAGTAGAAGTGGTACATCAACGGATAACTGGAAACACGAATGCCATCCGGCAAGTGGTAAAACGAATCGCAAAGGAATTATAACTTGAAGTTCTATGGGCAGATTGTCCGTTGATGTTTCACTTCTACTGTGTCCCAACACAAATTTCAATTTTTTTTTCAAAAGCTACCGATTGATTGCTAATTGATTTTTCAAAAATCTAGTTATAGCATTTTAGTTTTCGCCAAAACCGTACTCGAGACTCCTATGAGCATTTTTCGCTATTTCGTATAGCAACAGACCTGAAGGTGCCACTTTTAAAATTCACACTGTATATCTGAAATATGAAATGCGAGTTAAGAATCCCTATAAAGTACTGTGTAGTTTATTATACAACGTTATTCTTGGTATATGCAATTTACGAAATTCCTATATAAAATTTTATCCTTATAATCCCAAAGAGTTTGCCTTATATACTATACTTAATAATACTATTTTCTGCACTTGTGTATTGTGTTTGATAATTATAGTGAAACTCTGTATAACGGCACCGAAGGGACAGTGCATTTTATGGCGTTATAGAGAGTTGTGGTTAGATGGAGAGAAATCTATTATTTTTATCTGACATCTTTTGATGCACCTTGGTTATAGAGGAACTACTTAGAAATTTCGGTATGCTTGATGCCGACAGTCGTGTTTATTACGTGCGTATAATAAAGCGATAAAAGAACGCACACAGTTGGGCAGTTTTTACTAATTTTGGCAACTTAACGTGTACCTTTCGTTACTTAATTGTTGTTATTATTTAGAGTGGGTGTAATGCTATATAGAGTGTATGATTTTATGAAAGACAAGCTCAACCAACTAAAGCCTAGTGATTTCGACGCTTAAGGGAGTTTGTCGTTAAATCGAGTGACGTTACGGGGAGTTTACAACGTATTATGATTTTGTGATAAACATATATAACAAATTGCAGCTTTTGGTATTGTACTGCTCATTTTGTACAATAAGGTTTCTCAAATTGCGTATACCAAGACTAGCTATGTGTGATAAATGTCAATTGAATATTCAACTGTTGAGAATAAAAGACCAGCCTGTAAATTTTGCTCGCGTTAGCCTCTAAGGCTAAGTGTGCAATAATATTGTCAATCGCGCACTCACCCTAGCCCAGCTGAGTACGATATTAATAAATAGTAGTGTGCGCTTAGCCTTGCAGACTTTGGCAAGCAAAACTTACACAGGTATACGGGAGGGCTAATGAGTCAAGTTGTCAATGAAGATTTAAAGTGGAGTTAGATCGTCACAAATAATTATGTGGAAGTCAAAACCTAAAGTTTTACGTTTACAAGTGCAAGGTTCGATTCCTGACATAGCAACTTTCAATAAACGAAATTTGTACTTTCGCTGTGAACACGACTCAGTGTGACAAGGGGTCCTAGGGGTCTTAAATTTCGTGACGTCACATTTCAAAATCTAATATATTTAAGCTTTAAAACACGAATTTTTAACTACTAACGAAAACTTCATAATATTTCTTACTCTATTTTTATATTCTAAAAAATAATTTAAATTGAAATAAAAGTAATTACGGAATTGCTAAATATGTGATGTCATACTAGGGCAGAAGGAGTCTCCAGAATGTGACCAGCTGTGACAAGTGGAGGTCAAAAATTCTTGAAATTCCTGTGACGTAACTTGTGGATGGCCCCTGATCTGGTGTTCTGGAAGGTCTAGACTTGCTCTTTGTTTATGACCCATAGCTTGTATAGCTTGGGGGTATACAATGCGTGTTCCTCGGTCGATTTCAGTAAAGTAGTGGTCGTCCGTGGTCGAAATTCGACCACAATAATTAATGTCAAAGACTTCTATAATCACAGATTTCGCCAAGGCAACACTGTTAATTTGACTTGAACAATAAAAAAGGTTATACATGCGTGTGTGTGTCAAACACATGGTAGTATGTGTAATGTTTTTTATCGATCAATTTATAAACTATACGTGTGTGAAATTTCGTACTCCTCCATTCGCTCTAAAAAGGGTACAAAGTTTTTGCTTCACGTAATATATAGATATTTAAAATCTGGTCCAGAAAAAAAATGCTAAATTTAAAGCCTGATTTACACCTGTATTAGTTAAGTGGTTAGTGAACTGGCGAATAAGTCATCGTTTCATTACTTATTCGCGTTTGTACATATATTGACGACTTATCACTTAACTGGAAACTTACTGTCCACCAAATGATGATAAGGACTTCACTCACTCACTTAACAGATTACTTAATTAACGCAAATGTAAGACAGTTGTCGCCCATAATCAGACGTATTAAATAAACTTAACAGTATTAAGACGACCAAATTGTAAATTACTAATGCCAAAGAACACAAAGTTTTTGAGACACCGCTGAAACGCAAAGATTTATTTTTTTCACTGGCAACCCACTTGGCCTGTCAAACACTTTTACATACACTACACTCTAGATGTTTAATTACCTGCACTAAAATGACAGCTGCGGTCGAACTTTTCTTTTGAAACATAAGTTTTGTAAATTATTCATGTGAAAGAACACAAAGTTTTTGAGATAAAACCGCTGAAAAGCAAAGATTTTCAATTTTTCCATTGGCAACTCACTTGGACTGTCAAAAACGTTTACACTACACTCTGAATGTTTAATTACCTGCAACTGAACTGAACTGAACCTGAACTTTTCTTTTGACTTATAAGCGAGTTGTGTGAGACTAATCAACAACTCACGTTGATTAGTTGCCCGAAGTTTCGGAACGCAGCTCTCTTCTAGTTAAGGCAATTAAAAAACAAAGTACAAGACTTGCATGCACATGTCTTGACAAGTTTACATCTGTAAGAATATTTTTTGTATTTATAAATTTTATTATTTATTTTGTGATCAGTCTCGTGAACAATTTGTTCATTTATCATCGTAGTAAGAAATAAATTATAATTCTATCAAACCTATTTACATTTAAATATTTTATTAAGTTTCCTTAATAAAATTTTAAGTTAAATTACCTTCGTAATAAATGAAATTAATAACTTAATAGCTAATATATGAGTTGTTGAATATAGCATTTGATTGAAAATGATGCGAGTGTAAAGAAGGACATTGATGTCGTAAAACTAAAAAAAACTATTGAAGAAAACTCAAAAACAAAAACTTTTTCAATTTATAAGTAAAATGAATTAAACTTTACTCGTGTGTAGTTTAATACATGTTACTTCAACCCAACTCACTAAAACGTAAGTAAATTACTCTTTATAATTTATTAAAAAATTGAGGCAAATAGCGCCCTTGTTTCCCACAAATGCAGAGGAAGTTATTCTAAATCGGACTGATTAGACCGCGCCATGTCCTCCTTTCCGCGACTTTTACCGTTTTATTATTTAACAAACGACAAATTTACTATTAAGGGTCTGTCTTAATGATTTTTTCTATCTCGCTCGCAAATTATCACATTTGCGAAGATATAAATTGACAGAAATTAATTATGACCAATATGAATTTCGCAAACCTTAATAATAATCATTACAAATATTTCACAAAATGATTTTGGTTTCATATACAATTCTATATAATTTTTTATGTATATAAAACAAAACGAAACGATTTTTTTGGTATATTCGTAATTTTATTATTTAGAGTTGTTTAATGTTTATTACACGTGACAGTGTATAGTACGAAAGAGATGCCACGCTAGCCGGGTAGCGACCGAGTGAGAGCGCAACACTTCTCTCAGCTCTGTCCCTACGACCTCGTGAAACTATGCGTCTCGCGCAATGACGTGTACGAACTTCAAGGACGTATTAAAGTTCCGTTCGAGAATTCACTTTTTCATTTACTCAGATCGAATCAGCATGTATGCAATTACACATAAGTATATCTGTTAAAAAACGCCGTCAAAACTTTAAAACATAGAATTTTACAACGAGAAGCTCGACATAAAGATACACAAGTGTGAATAATAAAAAAATATTCAAACAGTAAGATTATTTTTAGCAAGCGATTGACAAACTAATTTCTTACAAATATGAATATTGATTAAAAATGATTGGTTTACAATGCATTTTTATATTTACATTATTAACATAATATAAAAATTAAAAATATATTACATAAAATATGACCAAACGACGAATGAACACAACCATGTAACCACAGATTATACACAAGTCTTACTTTGCACCAAGTTGTGAAACAGGTGTGCATATACATGAAGAGTTGTTCAACGATCATGATCACATTAATAAGGTTAAATATTTTAACATGCTTTTTACGGATTCCCACTCGATCATTTAATAACAGCGTTGCTCAGGTGCTATTCTGGAGAAATTGTGGTCAGAAACAGTTTCTTGCCCTTAAATGTTTCCTTTAAAATTCACATTAAATCAATTATAATAATTGGGAAATTATTTCCTTGATAGTATAGCACAATATTTGTTTCGAATGATCATTATCTGCATTGGCATTCGACCAGCCTTGTTGCATGCACTTGTATGTTCACGAAAATGTTTCAATACTTTGCACTAAATAAACCTTCTATATTATCCTTCTGACGCAACTAGCAAATGTACAACATTAATTACTTATATATAATAATACAATTAATGAATAATGATTACTTTACATGAGAAGCGGTGGATCACTCCTTAAACATACGTTTAAAGGTCGTTACACATGATACAGCAATTTTGCTTAATTAGACATATGTACCTACTATAATGCTAACTTACTCTCCTAAAATTATCTTAGTCTGAACTAGGAATAAGTTCTAGTTAGGAACTATTAACTAGGCAACACTGGAAAGCAGATTCTATAATAAAATGATTTACTTACACCTAACTTTTGATTTAGTTCAATAAAAATATGCATGTTCGTTTGATTCCTGACAAAATATGAATGTCAAAGAAGCGAGTGAGGTGTGTAAGAATAAGCCTAAATGGCGCTCTGTTGCTTGTGCCTACCCCGCAAGGGACCTGGCGTGAAGTTATGTATGTACTAAAAATGAAAGTGTGATTGTTATCCTGTAATAAGCAAGGTCTTGTGGAATACAATTAAATTAAAATTAAATTACATTAAATACGGTAGGTACCAAAATTAAGGTGGGTAAAAACCGCCTATATTACGTTGATAGGCTATCAGTACCGTATCATGTATAACCACCTTACAAGTTTTACATAAGTATCTCGTGGAATGTTTAAGCAGCATTTTTGGCACTTGCGCCAAATTGATGTCATCATATGCAAATGTACGCATTCTTACATTAGGTTATTTAGGAACAATTTATCTTGTATCTGACATTTCGAACAATGTATTGACCGCGGTGATTTTAAGACATGTTTTTGTTGTTTATAATACTCCATGTATTTCTTGACAAACCGTTATAAGTAAAATTGTTAGTAGAAGCATTTTTGTACTTTGTTTGAAAAGATTGGAAGAGATTATTAAGAGATTTAATACTTGCACACGAAATAAGGCAATTACGTCTATACTGTATAATAACTTGGTAGCCCTAACAGTTGACGCTGTATTGGACAGTCATAAAAGCTGGTTAGAATGGTGCAATCACGAGCTCCTGAGGGCATGAATTTCTTGTGTACATTCTAATTAATATGATATAAAATATCATTAAGAACAGTTCATTACGTTTAATATTTTAGTCAAATGGATTAGTATGATTATCGACTGACGTTTAACCCTAACATACAAGCGTAGACGGTTGTAAAGAGATTATATTTATTTTACTGCTATTTAAATTTTCCAAAGGATTTAAGTGAAATTTTAAAAATGGTAGAACAATATTCTTGACGAAGAATAAACAACGTGTGGAAAGATTTTTTACGTATTAAGTAATTAATTCTCTGCTATATTACATATTTTAGGCTGGTGTGCATCGAAATTAAACGAAAATCACTGTTTTCCCATACATTTTTGGCGATTATCTTATTTTAACCATCGGTTAAAAGTCGGTGCACACCAGCCTTAAAGGACAATGCGGGATGGCCACCCAAGACAGTGTGAAGTGGAAAATAGAAAAGCAGATCATGGGCAAGTTGAGGCTTTGAACGCAACCAGGGTTTAAAATTGGAGTGATGATTATTATAAGGGATGTTTCGTTGTGGGATCCATAATCATATTTTCTGATTTTCCTACCAAAGTATCAATTAGTATCATGCACACTTCAAACGCGAGGTAACTGCGTTAGTGGTGTTAGTAAGCTGCCACACCACACAAGCGGGTTATGTTTGCAAATTAGTACAACTTTGGTAGGAACGTTCACATCATCATGGACAACTATAGAGATAAATAACATTGCTGTTTGTAATGTCAAAATAAAAATGTGAAAAATATCAAGGGGATAATACGGGCCAGAAGGTTTCGAAAATACAATTTTTGTCTTGACGCCTGTCTGGGTGCTTCGGCTATTCTCTGAAAAGGCTGGACCGATTTTGACGGAACTTTCACTGGCAAATAGCCGATGTTAGGAGTAACATAGGATACGATATTTAGGGGAAAAAAATAACACGCGGACTAAGCCGCAGACAGCTAGTTAGGAATAAGATCACTAAATACGTCGAATTTATAAAAAAGGGTAGTTTTGTTGTATATACCCTATAATTTATATAGTATTTTTTTTTAATATCAATAAAATAAATATTACAGAACAGCACCAGTGCAGAGAATTCTTTTGTAAATTAGTAATAAAAAAATGGAGAGGCCGGTCTTTCTACATGCATTGACCATTGTGACGAGGTAAAGATCATATTTATAACTGTCAAAGTCTTATTGCAGTAATAAGACTCATTTATTTTTTTCATTTTTATCGCGAAGCTGACAAACAAGCAGACCGCCCACGTAATAAAAACTGGTTACCGTGGCTTATGGACGTTTGCAACACTAGGAACGAAGCCAATGCGTTGGCAGCCTTTAGGATGAGATAATGGGACATCGAGGGAGTCAGGCAGACGGAATGCGATAGGCGAATATAATAGAAGGGGAGAAAAACTATCTACGGCAGGGATTCTCAAACTATTTTGGGCAAGGGACCCCTTTTGATACCTCAGATCCCCATAGCTAAATAACTTTAAAAATCTCTAGTTATTTTTGTATTGGTACAAAACACCTACCAATTTAAAAACTTTGCGGTCAGTTATGTGAGCAAACTTGAAATCAGTTTTGCATCAAAATCACGTAATTAGTACGCTCGAACTCATTATCTTGCAGGAACTTGTGCATGCTTATCGAGTTGTTGAGTTTTTTGAAAGTACAACCACGATACTTCCTACTAAAATATTAGTAATTCTTATAACAAGTTGGTACACGTAACACGAGCTATACAGTATTTTGAAAGTTTCAAATAAGAATTTGTGTTAATTAATAGAGGTCGACATCCACCACTTTGGGAATTCCTGGCATATTTTAATTTGGATAGAAGAATTTCATCGTCAATTTGAAACGATTTATAGATTCAGCATCGATTAAGTGTCATTGATGATTACATCGATTACGTCTCAGGATATAGTAAGATCGAATGTCATGTGTGCATGCAGCATAGAGTTCTTATGAGAGTTATCAGTGAAGACAATGATATGGTCCATGCAGCCTGATTAAATTCAATAGAGACCGGTTAAAGGCATGTTTGAGCGCAACGCGTTCACCGCAAGTGCTGCAGTTACAAAACATTTTATATAAAATAGACGCAACGTCGTGCAAATATGTCAAATCATAGTAAAATGGTGAAGATGAATGAAATGTCGTGAACGGGCGAGGAGCTTGCTGCTGTTATATACTCGATCACATATATACAATATAATGCACGCGTGGTGTTACAAGTCTTTCAAATCATTTAAAAACACTGTTCAACATGTTACATTTGTTCTTTTAGGTAATTGTTCAAATCACCATATTCCAATATTAACATAAGCATCTTGTGCTGTATTTGTTTGTCATCAAACATGTCAAGTAACTAAAACATAAATAGAACATATTGACAATGTCAACGTGAAGTATGGATACTGCAATACTACTAATCGTGCTAACAATATTCATACAAGTTTACTTGTCACATCCAGTAACGCGCAAAAATTAAATGCGTGTCGAAGAAATTACTTGATTTATTTGCGTAGGTCCAGTCAAGTGTTAACGTTTATTATACCTGACAGTGCGTAGTGCGAAAGAGATGGCAAGCGAAGCTGGATGGCGACAGAGCGAGAGGGCAACACTCTCCCTCTCATTTCTGCACGTTCCACCTTGTGCCAATGACCTGCACGAACTTCAGAGACGCATATAAGTTTTAATCGTACTATAAGTCTGCTTTTTCATTTTGATTATACCAGTATTATTATACAACTCTTCATAATTATAAATGAGTAAGCGTAATCATAAATTGCCTGCTAATAATCCAAAACTTCACTAAACATCATCAACATACCAAAAATTTCAACAACATAACACAGTGTACTTTAACAATAATGTAACCTAAATAACAACACACCTTCATTCAAGGTCTGTGAGTCTGATTTCCTGATGCCTGGTCGATGGGGTCTTTGTTGTTGGAGTCTTGGGGCTCTTTTGGTCAGATTGTGGAGGTGTTGGGGGGTAAATGTGTTCTGTCACTTGAGACGTTGACGCGACGCTGTCTGTTTGTGTTAAAGCTTGTTGGTCTAACATTTGTTGGTATACTTTATCCTGGGGAGGAGAAAAGATTTTATTATGTTATGATACTAAAACGGTTTGGTGAGTTTAAAGTTATAAACTGGGTGATGAATGTGTAAGCAAGACATGGAACTTGTGGCAAACCAAATTTAGAAACGAACTTTACCGTTATTTTCTTTAATCTGAGTCAGCCCCAGTTACGCGTTATATATGTGTATTACCCATAATATAAGCGAAACTTGTCTCTTTCGAGAATATATAACGCGTGTGAAGTTTTCCTTCAATATCTTCCTTTAACTGAAAATTTCCGTAAGCAGACATCTGAAGTGTCTTTATGGTGTATGAAAATAATAAGAGAAATTAAGAGTGTGATTTTAAGTGTATTATTAGGCGCGTTTACGATAACGCTACGAACTGTGCTTTATGGATGTGTCAGCCATATTTGATATGTGTAATAGTCGTGAAAACTTGAGAAAATACTCACAAACATATCGAGGGTGACGTTGTGCGATTGTATCCGGTGGCTCTCATCCAGGTTGAGGTCCGGGCATATGAGGTCGAGTCCGGCAGCGCGCTGCACGAACTCCCCGTCTCCCCCGCGCACCACACACACGGACCCCTCAGCCCGGACCACATCCACGAAGGGTGCCAACCACCTGTAGCATGGCTCCAAGCCCTCCCAGCTGAAACCTGGGAAAACATCGCAAATTTTAATGTAATTGCATTCATAACAATAAGTCCATAAACGTCCCACTGCTGGGCTTGTTGCTTCCACTATTGGGGACGAACGGTATACCCGCCACGCTTGTCCAAGGCGGCTTGACACTTGACTTGCTTTTGTAACGATGATTTCCTTCACCGTTGTTAGTGCGATAATTTTAACAATATGCAAATTAAGTCAGAAAACAGCCTAAGTGGAGTGAGCATCCGTTCCGGCCAGGATTTGAAGCCGCGCTATTTGAGTTGGGGATGCGTGTGCTAAGCCGTTACGCTACCACGAAATGCACACCACTTGACATGCAAGATAATACATAATAACAATAAACTCTAACATCCTTAAAAAATTAAATATCCTTTAAAATAGCATCATAATAAAATAATTATTTTAATTATTCGTTTCAGCTTTTGACAGCTTGATCATTGATCAAATCGTGATGACTCAACCTAACGCATTACCAATTCAATGTTATATAAAACTTGAGTTTCTTTCTTACTTTTTATCCCAAGAATCCCACGGGATTTTTCTAGGTATGATTTAAAATCCAGATTTTAAAAACAAATTCCAATGTGATTCTCTCACTTATCGATAGCAAATAAAATGTGTGATATTTTTTATTCCGGAGTTCCGCGGGAACTTCAAATCAAGTGTGGACGAAGTGTGTGCATATGCTAATTACTATATAAACATATTCCATCACCTTACCAATGTCCTTTTAAGTAAGCGACATCTCCCGTGGAGTCTTTAAATAGTTAAACAGTGTACACAGAATAGGAAGTGATATAAATTTTAACTTACATGTATGAACTTCAAAGAGTGTTCTGAACTGGAACTTATCTTCTTATATATAAAAATAAATGTTTGTTTATATACCCTTTATAGAATTGTAAACTATACATTTGATCATGGAGATGATCTTTAGCAAACATAAGTCAAAGTAGGTTTTTGAGTTGATTCACAATTGGACCCGGTAGGGTGCTGCTGTCGGCATATCGATCGAAGCTTTTCCGGACAGGACGACGTCTGTCGGGACAGCTAGTTTCGAATAAAATCTTTTGAATCTGAAAGTGTTCTCACCTGATACCCTCAACGCCACATCCTTGGTGAACGCGTGCGCCATCGCCGCCGCGGCCACAGCACTGTACGAGTGCAGGTTAACGTCCACATGTAACACTGCCAAGTCCACTAATTGTCCACACGTCACAAACTCCAAGGACGAGTACTGGGGGAACACAAACGTGTAGCCTCTTAACGAGTTAGCCCCTACATCACTCTCGCCGAGCAAGCGCCGCTTCGCACTGCGCCCTTCGCTGGCCAACTGCATGTACACATTCAACCAGCTGTTTACCGTGATGGGTGTTATGCTCCATGACAGTTTCTTGAGGATAAGGAGCTCTTCCAGAAGGATCTCCTCCGTTGTGCACGCGCCGTCTGTCACGTAAGCGAACTCCCCGATTTTAGGAGGGTACACCTCTTCTACTTTTGCCGCTATGAATAAACATGTTATACCTGGAATCGCAGAAGAGATTTTGACATCAATACTACTTTGGTCTGATAGTTGTTATAATTCAAAAAGTAATTCAGTAACATACTTCTGTATAAAACTTGAAACTTGAGATATAAATAGAATAAGCAATATAAAGAAAAACAATATTTAACTAGACGTGTCGCTGGGGAGTTACTTGCCGCTTCTTCTCCTTAACAGCAATAACACGTTGCGAAGCAGTGTACACAGAATAGGAGGTAAAATTAAATTTTAACTTATATGTATGACCTTAAAAAAGTGTTCTCCAATGGAACTTATTTTGAATAAAAATTTTGAATTTGAATTTCAGTTAGAACTTTTTGTCTATAGTATATCAAAAATTATTGTTGAGAATTATTTGATGTCATAAAAAGGAAGAAATTCTATTATCATACATTCATGTAGAAATAGAGAAATACTAATTCCAAAAATGCGGCCGGGCGGCTTGTCGTCAGAAATGACAAAAAACAACCCACAACCAAGACGGTAGAAAATTAACCTTTCTATATAGATACCAACTCTAGTCTTGAGAATGCCTTTGCCAAGTGAAAGATGTAAGTGAACTGTGCGGCATTACTGTGTACTACAGATGCAAGTCTCGAAGCCGAGTTACATATATTCTCTGTTACTCTGTTTTAGAGTATCATAATATGATTTAGTTAGTACTTGTTAAGTTAAAATATTATGTAGGTACACGTTTTTCATAAATCCAAGAAGCGATAATTATTCGTTTTATTGCTCGTAGAGGTCTTCATCTTGGCTTTAATATAATGCCCTAGTAAAATCTATTAGTACAGGTAGTAATTTATACAATATTAAAGTGCACTCTTAGACAATTATTGCATAGATGCACTCTACATAAAGAAAAGCATTACATGAAGGTACTCTTTACAAACTTGGGTGCGTTAACTTATTTTACTATACACACGGCTTGCGTTGTCTGTACGTGTGTACTAAAAAGATGATATTGAAAACTTTCCAAAAAAAAAAAAATGACGAAAAATATTAATTCCCAAGCAGAATCTTAATTTGGACACGATGTTAACACCTAAACCGTCCTTTAGTCAGCTTCACTGTGAGAGTTCTAGACTCAGTCTTTTTAATAATAGTTTAATAGGAAACCTTTAAAAAAATATGGGGTTGTATTTTAAATGCAACAATTTTACTTTGCGTAACATTAGGAAATTTAAATGCTAACATCTCCACAGAATACGCCACGAATAAACGACTTTGAATTTTTTAGTCTCCGTAGTCCTGTCCCAATTTTGTTTTCATAGAAATCAAACATCTATTTTAGTCTCTGATAAACCCAGAAAGTTGGCGACAATAGGTAATATCCAAACTAATAGTGCACATTAGATGACTGAAGTGATGATCAGGTGATATAATTGGCAAAGTGCCACGGGCAACCGTCGAAGAGGCCATTAATTGCACTGTATGGAATTTTTCGAAAGTCACATCATACGTGTCATAATTTCTTTTCATTACTTAATGATAACATCCAAATGACACAGGTAAGTTATTATATTCAATTAAATAAGAAGAGGCTTTTGGTGATTTTTTTCACGGATATAATCTTTGTCAAGAAAGTATAATGCCTGTTTGTTAAAGGCTGCAAGAGGAAGACTATGTAGCGTAGTGCTTGATATTGTATTCAGTGGCGCATGAATAAATATTTTTCAATGTTTTTGCTTTATTAATTTAACTATAAAGGCTATATTCCTATGTATGTTTTTAGGCTGGTTACCGTGGTCAATTTTTGATAACTAGCCTAGAACCACACATAACTAAATGAAACTCTGAAAGCCTATACAGTAGCTTTAGATTAAAAAAATCTTTATTGTTAACCACACACGTAAATGATAATTAGATAGCTGTTTACAGCTTTTTGAAGAGCTTCATATTACATAAATAAATAGCGAAGTACTCAGAGAAATCAATAAAGGCAATTAATTAAATAGTGAGTTCGCGATAACTTACGCGCGGGGTTACCAATTCCTAAAAATATTTAGCCATAAAGCTAAAGCCAAAAACCCCTAAAACCCCCGTAAATTACTCGAAAACTACTCTTAAGAAAATAACAAGTTACATTTTGTAATACCTATTTTCTATTTATACCCCGTTTTATTACTCCATATAAGTAATGACATTTTTTGGGAATTGGTAATCTAGCATGTCAAGTTATAGTGAACGCAACTTGCATAAGTATGAAGCGAATAAGCAAGCACCTCGAAGAGTTGATTATTGCTATTTGCGAAGTGTCAAGATATGATGAACCCCCAATTTCCGGCGTGTAGTGCGGTGGCAGAATTGTGACATAGGCGTTCATATGACGTATTAAAGATACTTTACGAGCGTGTCGTATAGGAGCAGACAGGTCTTTATGAATTGAACGAAGAAGAAATACAGCGAGCATTCAAGAGGTTTAAGGAAACTCCTTACCTATTAGTTGTAACCGACTTTTCTGTTCATCTTCTGTGTTAGTCAGGTACCGATCGACGTAGTCTACTGTGAGATGAAATGTCTCTCTGTGCAATTTGTACACCTCGCAAACCTGCAAGGAATTACATGCGGGTTGAGTGAGGGTACAATATTTTTATAAACATCATAAATATTGCTATTCTGCAGGCCTATTGTATTTGTTCTTTCTGCAATCGCTTTATCATATTCGTTGTAAGTGATTTCCATCCTAAGGGGATCATGCATACACCCTACCTTACTTTAATCGGCACATTCAATATATCAAGTATATTATGTTGTGAGGATGAAGAAAGAGTTGCGAGCAAACCGGCTGCGAAGTTATCGATGTGTGAAACTCATATACCTGCCATCACTAAATATAGCGCGTAATATATCAATATCTCTATATCCTAGACGTTTATGAGCTAATATTTGTGTGTCTTGCCGTGTGTCTTGCGTGGAGCCATGGAAAGGCCAATGTAAGGCCATTAAAAACCCCTTGACAAATTTAATCTAAATGTAGCGTATCACTGACCGGCGATTGTCGCTGCCTGCATCATATAAAAATGCACCCAAGAACAAGCCCCGGTAAGTGTAGGACAATTGTAGCGAATGAGAACAAAAGATACCGGGCTATTGGGATGAATTGCTAGTGGAGTTATAGATCGGGGACCTTGACGTCTGCCCGTCGCAATGTTCAAGGAACATGGAAAAAATGGACTGACGGTCACTCGCCACTCACTGCGCGGGCTCCTAAAATTGCCATGATAGCCGAGGGGAGAGAACATGGTTGTGAATGGCTAAGGGATGAGGAGAGGTCGGCTGCAGGTTCACCGAAGCTGCTTCTTACGTTATGCCATTTCTCACTTTCCCCCCCGGGAGTTAAGCTAATATTTTTATTATTTGTAATAGAAAAAGTAAAGTGCGTAATATCGAATACTGAGAAGCAATAATATGATAATATTTCCTGAAAACCTGCGGTTAAGTAATTAACATATAAATTTATAATTATATTAAACTAGCTTCTGCCCGCGACTTCGTCCGCGTGGAAAGTTCTTTTAACTATCCCACCGAAACCTTTAATTTCTCGAGAACAAAAGTATCCTATGTTACTTCTAATACCTCCAAGAATATGTGTACAAAGTTTCATGATGATCGGTTCAGTAGTTTATGCGTGAAAGCATAATAAACAAACTTACATTCACATTTATAATATTAGTGGGGATGACATATGATAGAAGTTCGATTGATAATTGAAGACATGAGTGGATGGAGTGGACTCACGTCTTCAATTATATCACGTGGAACGTTTTTTTTATAATTTTTTAACAAGTATCTCTTCAGCTGACCCCATTCAATATTTCGACCAATATTAATATAGGCCTAGTGCAGGTGTGACGTTATGTACCCCTCTAGATTACAACCGTAACAACGCTTAAATATGCATGACTATGTATATTAAGCTAAACAACTATTTAAAATACCCTTCAGAATTAAAAGATACTATAGAGACTGGAGTTTAGGTATATAATATTGCTTGTTTTTTTACGCTTTTATTAGTCCTGTTCAGCTAGAAAATCCGTTAAATAATATATTGTTTCAAAGCATGTTTTATTTTCGCTGTTCTACTTAGCGTCTATTGTCCGAGCTGTGAATTCGCTCGCGCATGCATCTCCGACCAGTCCCTCCTTCAGTCGGAGCAGTGTGCTACACACCTACGATTCTGGCCGTTATGCGCGGGTGATCTAACATTGGCTTGTCAGGGACAGTATCTTACGGAATGGAAGTCTTCATCGGGTCCATCAATGCCTTCAAACTTTAACTTTTTTTAACGAGGGAAATTCCAATATAGGTCAAACCGCCGCGAAAGCATGTGGGATTCGCCACATTTGAGTGGAATGCTATTGCCATTCGAGTCGGGTAGAGCCACTAAAACCACTGTGTTCCTTGCTTCGCCCTTATACCAGGGCTACGAGTACATAGGCTCGCCACTCCGCAAGGCCCTAGCAGGTGGTGGCCCTGCACCCTCCGCGTCTTACAACTCTCTTTTGTGTGGGGCGGTGTGTAACGCGCTCCACGGGAGGTATTGTAAGCGCGTGTACCTCCGGTGCACCCCCATTATGCTTTAAATTTAATACATTGCTTACTTACGGTACTGGCAAGCACAGCGTAAATATTTCGTTTTGGAAATAAAGTAATCTTTTTTTCAGTTCCTCCACCGCCATGTGATAAGCCATATTTCATTTTCTGTTTTTTGATTTGTTTCTTTTGGTAAGTAAATTTTGGAATGTTTATTTATTTCTTTTCTCTTTTTCTTTAAACTTACCAAAGTATTTTCACTTAGCATCTATTACAAATTTATACTTATTATTACGATGTTGTGTTGTTATTATGATTTTATTACTTTATAAAGTATGTCTGTGAAGACCTACATAAGTCCGGGCCATGATAATGGGCCATGGAACGTCAACATGTAGAAGCCCCTTGCCAAATTTAAAGTAAATGCGTGACACCGACTGGCGATTGTCCCTGTCTAGATCATATAATAATGCACCCAATGACAAACCCTGGCCAGTGTAGGACTATTGTGGGGAATAAGTACAAAAGTACCGGACTATTGGGATGAACTACTAGTGGTACTAGGGATCTGAGGTTATGGGGACTATGGCGTCTGACGGCACAATATTCGGGGAACATTAAAAAATGGGCAGAATGTATTACTTTTATTGTTACACTAGAATCTGCCCGCGACTTCGTCCGCGTGGAATAGTTAAAAAAAGTAAGTTAAAACATCCCCCGCTTTTGAAACACTCTTCATTGGTGCTCCGCGCCTATTGGTCTCAGCGTGATGATATATAGCCTATAGTCTTCCTCGATAAATGGGCTATTTGAAATAATTAAATTTTAAAATCAGACCAGTAGTTCCTGAGATTAGCGCGTTCAATCAAACAAACCGTTCAGCTTTATATATTAGTATAAGATTGAGTGATGCAAATAATATAATCTGGTAGTTCCCAAGGTATGTAATTGAGTCCACTCC
The DNA here is from genome assembly GCA_012273795.1 of Dendrolimus punctatus. Taxonomy (NCBI): domain Eukaryota; kingdom Metazoa; phylum Arthropoda; class Insecta; order Lepidoptera; family Lasiocampidae; genus Dendrolimus; species Dendrolimus punctatus. Next base: position 23,255,305 of record CM022528.1, on the reverse strand, counting down.
CGAGTATTTTATTCCGCATTGCTGCTATTTTAAAGTCTACTAAACCGAGCTCTTACTGTATGAACAATGTTTATCTAAAGTATGAGCATACTAGATCGGAATGGTCACAAAACCACAGGCACCTCCGTCCCCATAGCGTCAGCAATAACCATAATTTAATTATGAAACCGCGAGGCGTGGGTCGCGCTTGATAACGTTTAATGCGAGTATATGATACGTTCAGGATTCCGTACTTCGTACTATGACTATGACACTTGCAGCGCTTACGGTGTTATTTATCGACGTGACCCAGTAAGCTAGAGCCGATTGTGAGTTTGTTTCTTTCCCTACTGAAACAATCGCAATATGTTCTTCACTCAATGTTTTCTGCCAATTGGAAAAATATACCGTATGTATAGTGCTTAATAGAGTAGCCAATGTATTGTTTGCAGTGTAGTATTATAGTACGTATATATATATAACTAGCTGTCCCGGCAGACGTCGTCCTGCCCGGTAAAAATAGGGGTTTGTCGCATAGGGTTAATAATTTAGGGTTGTATGTATTTTTGTATGTTGTATCATAAAAAAATAGAAATTAAAAATGTTGTCTAAAAAATAAATAAAAAAATTTAGGGGTGGACTACCCCTAACATTTAGGGGGATGAAAAATAGATGTTGGCCGATTCTCATAGATACCGGATAAGCACAAAAAATTTCATCAAAATCGGTCAAGCCGTTTCGGAGGAGAATGGCAACGAAAACTGTGACACGAGAATTTTATATATTAGATATATATATATATATATATATATATATATATATGTGTGTATGTATGTATTTTCGTTAACGAGGATGAACTTAAAATACTTTACATTTCGTATAACAAATTACTGTGATATAAGAGTTGGAAGTAAAAAAAAAAAATATTTTAATAAAATTCAATACATTTATGTATATAATATCAATTTCAGATAAAGGAGATGACAAATGAACTGTAATAAAAAGAAAATAGGTGAATAGAATACAGTGAGAAAAGTTCAAGTAAAAATTGCATAAAATTATAGTCGTGTCTAAATCTTTGGCACATATTACGTATTTAAGTCTGTATTTCACATCACCAGTGAAGAAAATAATAAGTTGTGTTGTGTGATTTAAGAACAAGTTATGATACAAAAAAATTAATTCATTATTATAATTTTTGACAGCCTCTGTGGTTTTGCCCTTTTTATATTGCATGAGTTCAGTAGACAAGCAGACAGCCCACCTGATAGAAAGCGGTTACCATCACCTATGGAAATTTGCCAAACGAAAGGTGCTAGCTGCAGCTGCTTTCGAAAGGGAGACTGGAGCCTGGCCACTAATGACGGAACACAACTCAAACTTGGCGGCATACTTAGACCAGGTGGTAATCATACAGACGGATAAATACCCTACCACCTGGCTGTGGGTTGTTCTGTCGCCTCTTAATACAGGCCGTTCGGGCACAGGATACTGTATTTTTTCTCCGTAATCCTGCACGGATAAATACAATAAAAATAAATGGGCTAAGCCTTTTTTTATTATAATTTGATATCTGTATCTCCAATTGTGTAATATTTTGGTGTCTTTATATCGTCCTTATATCGTATCAACGCCAATAATGAACTTTCTATGATTTACTTGACCTGGTATCTAAGATAAAACTTAATTGAAGCATTTGTTACCATAACATATAACTTGGGTACCATGTAGCATGACATACGTATATGGTGTGTTTGTCTGAAGACTTATTTTAATGTATCGTCTTTAAGGTTTCAGATCGCGGCAGTTTGTGTGGGATACTTTTAATATAATCTTAGATCGACTCTGATAAAATCTATAACAGCGACCCGGGGGACTACACGACAATAAATAACTTCACCCTAATTACGGGCGTAACGATACACCTGGCACTATAAGGTTACTTTGTTACGCAGTAGATAGGAGTATATCCATTTAATAATGTTAAATACCTTTATGATAATAAAGGAAGAAGACAGGCACATCAATTTTATTATAACTATAGATATGTCATAATACTAAGTTGGAACAATGTAAGAGTATGACAGAGGAGTAACCAAAAAAAAACTACGTATTAAAGGTTTTAAATGCGGTAATTTAATTCACGTTTGTTATTCCGACGTTTCGACCACTTCAGTGGCCGTTATCACGAAAGACGAAGATGTTAAGTGTCAACGAGTATTGTTAGTTTTATTTAGCCTACCGCCAACTTGTTCATTTTAATTTTATTTATGGTTATTATTTACTCTATGGGAGCCTATATCTAATTTACCACCGCTTCGCAAATGTTATAGCTTGAAGAGAAGCAGCAAGAAACTCTTCAGCAAACATGCCTAGCTCTATAATATTAAAATGGGTGGAAGGAAAAATAAAAGAAAAAATTATCACTCAAGTTGGTTTTGGTCTTGAGGTCTGGCAGTTGGTTTATACTGCGTTTGGGTCTTAATAATTTGATGTTCGGATCCCAAACAGGTGATACTTGCCAACCATCTCTATTGAAATTTGGGTGTTTTTTATTTCAATAGCCTCACGCAATTACTAGATATTTAAAATTCCTTTCACCAGGATTTGTGGATTATCGAATTGATGTAGTGGTGAGTTTATCCAGCGTTTGTTCACTTATTGCAGACCTTGTGTGTTTCATGTCAGCAATAGCTTTTAATATTTTTAGAGGGCAGAACAACACGGGTAAAGTTACAGTTAGCATGGTTGAATGCTTCTTAGGTGCTTTTAGTGAGATTCCAAAGGAGTTTATTACGAAAATATCAAGCTAACATTCCTAAGTGCGATGTCTCATCGTCATACAGATGTACTATCAAGAGCCTGTTTCAAATTAAGATTGTTTGTAGGTCAACGTTCTTATTACCTAATCATCATAATATAGCTGGCATAGCCGCGAGTTCGCCTGCACTAAAAATAAAAGATAATTGTTTTTGTGTAATCAATCTTAGGCCTATTGTATAAATGTCGAGGCCTCTAAAGATGCGACTTAAGGTTTTGCCATCTCGCGAACACTTGGCTTTTAAAATGTATTTATAGACAAATGTTACAGTTATTTAGTAGCATGCTTCATTGGTGCGCCTCTCCTATTGGTCTTAGCGTGATGATATATAGCCGTCCCGATAAAAGGGGTATCTAACACTGAAACAATTTTTCAAATCAGACTAGTAGTTCAGAGATTAGCGCGTTCAATCAAACAAACTTTTCAACTTTATATATTAGTATAAGATAACAATAACAAAATGCGTATAAATATTAGAATTTTATTTTTTCCCTTCTTTACAACCTATGATAAATATTTTATTTAAAATAGTTTTAATCATTGTAAAGGTGGCCTGGAAGATCGCCGATAAGACATATTGTATATCATGTGTGTGTAACTTATATACGCAATAAGGATTATTAATTTATTGTTAACATTCGCAAAAACAAAAAATAACCGACTCTTAAAATGAATTGAAAGTTCCATATAAAGATATCTTTTTTATTGCAAGAGTTCAGCAGACAGCCCACTCGATGGTAAGCGGTTACCATCGCCTATGGACATTTGCAACACCTAAGGTGCCACAAATGCGCTGCTGCTCTCTTAAGGGAGACTGGAGCCTGGTCACTAATGCCGGAACACAACTCAAGGCTGTTCTGTCGACATAATTTTGACCAAGGGTGGTAGCCTAACCTGGCTGCGGTTGTTTTGTCGCGTCTTACGACAGGCCGCCCAGCCGCAGGAAATTGTATTCTTTCTCCGTTCCCGCACGGAACCAGATATTTTATTATTTAAAAGTTAGCAAACTACTTATTGTAAGTATTTACAATCGCTGAAAATTATGTCAATCGTATCATTAAAGGCGACATGCGTGTGGTTCTCACAACCGTTTAGAGTAAACTTCAGATTACATTATTTAATTGGATTTCTCGTTAATGCGGTAAATTCAATACCGTCGTTCGCAAATCGGACATATAGCGGTAATTTGCCGGAGCCCGCATCACTGGGATAACAAGGTGTTTGACGTCATCAGTAACTTGAGGTATGTAATTCTCCATTTTTTAAGTTTGTATAGGTTTCTGTTATCCACTGTCTCACTTGGAGCAATTCTGATGTTTCGATATTGTTACACGATGTCCATCACAGCAGTCATAGAGTATATTAATATCACATAGACAATCATCCTGGCAACACTATGATATAATTGCTGTTTATAGCAATGTTGTAATATTATTATTTTGTAGGGTAGTTTCGTAGTATTTTCGTATAAAACGGCGGTGAGGCTTGTGGACGGTTCATAGCTTACTGTGCGGTGTGAATAGTCACACCAAAGGCTGAACAATAAAGGGGAAACCCTGCCCAAATAGTTAATATTTGGTATATATGGTATTTTGTTACCCGAATTCTGCAAGGCTGTTTACAATATCTAATACCCTACTAGATATCGATGTGGGAATATCGTTCGAATAGAAAAATTCGAACAATTCGCGAATTATCGCTGGATTTTCTGATTCCAAATTAAATTCCATTACGTGGTGTACCAAAATATTCTACTTACGAATAATATACTTTTTGATTAAAAAACAATTACCCGGAGAAAACAATTGTTACATTTCAATATATTATGTTCATTTCTGTTAGTAACATAAAAAGTCTAATACTAATATTAGCCATGGCAAAAGAACTTTTCAATTAATTTTGGTTTTTATACTTATTAATTTCCGTTTCAAAAATAGGTTGGTTTAGTAGAAAACCTATGAAGCTGTGAATTTTTTATAGCTGAAGTACAGTAGACAGGCTGCCAGCCCACCTGATGGAAAGCGTTTATCGTGGCGTATGGACGTTTGCACATTGGAGATGTTGCCAACGCGATGCCGGCCTCGAAGAAATTTTGACACCCTTTTTGAAAAACTCCATATCGTAGCGGTGGGAAAACCTCGGCTGAGAGCTCATTCCAAATCCCAGGGTACGCAAGAGAAACGTTCTACAGAACCGTTGCGTACATGTGCAAAGTGCCTTGAGAAGTGGGGATGAACTCCCAACCTGATGCTTTGTAAGATACTAGGGCGTCATGAGTACGTACGAGTAAAAGGAGCCAAATAGAGTAATCATTATTGTTTAAACAGTAATTAAAATCATTCCCCATCATAATATTTTAAAAGTAAGATAATCATCATCAGAGCATTAAATCCCGGTTGCGTTCGGAGTGTTCACTCAGACTCCCAGGGTCCGCTTTCCTACTTTTTCTACACCACTTCGCGCGGTTTTCAGCTTCCCACATTTTGAGACCGTTGGCACGCATGCCATCCTTCACAACATCAAGCCTTTCTTGGGCCTGTCCCTTCGACCGGGACCTGGCGAAGGCGGCTCTACATAATTAGCCGGTCTCCATAAAACGTGGCCGTACCAGCGTAAGTGACACTATTGCAGTTTGTCTCAATGCCACGAATGAATGTCCTCAATGAAGACTACCGCGGATGCGGGTTCCTGACCCGGTCTTTCCGCGTCACTCCACACATCAATCGTAGCATATTCATATCCGTGACGTGCAGTTCTTGCTTGAGTAAGTTGTTATTTTAATGCCTAATATATGTTACCGCATCCCTATTCTACAATTTCAGTCTAAAACGCCTTTGGAGTTTATCAATCTCAGCAAAATCGTGATTCATACGGGGAAAAAACACGTACATACAAGTAGTTTCAAGTGGCTTCCGATTAAAAATGCAGAGTTATCATCTCAGAATATGTGCACCTACTTGCGACGACCTCGACCTTGTTAACATATATGTATTTCATTTTAATAATTATTACGATTACGGGTATTATAATGAACAATTAATCTTAGCGATATTTATGTCGGATTATAATTTTATTTTCAAATAAGTACTACATTGTTTCGGCACTCTCTCTCTCTCTTTTCCATCACAATATTCCTATTACTTGGGGTGGCAGAATGTCTTTTCCTTCACACTCCTCCATTCTGACATACATCTTCTGTCACACCACAAATCATCCTTCACACAATCAATCCGCCTCTTTATCCGTCTACCTTTACATCTGTACCCATCTTGTAGTTTAACATTCTTTTTGTCACGTGACTTCATCCCTCGTCATTATACGCTTATACCACCTTAATCTTCTTGGTTGCAACTTTCAAAGATCCCCTTATGTACTCTGTATGTATATATTTCTCACCTTATCCATTCTTGTAAAACCACACATCGATCTCGACATTCTCCATCTCAGCTGAGTGGAGACTTTGTGGTTTATCACTTTAGTGGCCCAACACTCGGACTCGTATAGCATGACTGGTCGTATGACAGATTTATATATTTGATCTAGGCACTATTAAAGGCAAATAGTGCATTTGATGATTTTGTTTAAACAATAACTGTATTAATTAAAATGAAAAAAACTTATGTTGATTTAATTCAAGAAACGGAAAGGTTTCTTAATGAATGATTACGGGAGATGAAGAATGATAGGTTGTCACGACAACGTGCATGTTAGTGAAGTAAAAACACGACCGCTGCGAAATCTTTTTGGTTATAAATGAAATTGAATGTATTTATTTCAAAATGGAATTTTACATTTATTTATTGGAGTTATCGAGTCTACCACCCCTTCTGAAGCAATTTCATTTACTCTTAATGGAGGAGAAGCGTCGCAAGAGACTCCCTAGCAGCATGCCAAGTGTGCTATCCACAGAATTGGCGTTGTTTATCGGTTGAGAATTATCCATTTTTATTTCTTTTTAAATGCATTTCACACACTACCGGGTCCCACTAGGATTAGATCAAAGCGACGAGAGGTGAGACCACGAATGTTCCACCAGAGTCAATCGCCGGCTTGTGTTCGACTATTCCATACTTCACTAAAACCATCCTCCGCCCATGTGCCCCGCGCTCATGGTAGGAAAGCGTGAGACTTAGAATGTAGTTACGCGCACGCTGATCCTAGCGCATCAGTGGTTGAGGGTGCCCGGGAATCAGGGCAAACTCATTTCATCAACAGGGGTGAAGACTCCTCCGCTCCCTAGATGCTGGAGGGAGGGATGAAAGTATCCATATGTTAACCCGCATTATAACCGGATTTTATTACTAGCCTATTAAAACATTTAATAGAAGAGGTATTTTCTAGTAAATGTTTTTTTATACTTAAGGAAATATCAATTTTTTTTTTTAATATCTTTTTTTTATTGTAGTTTAATATTACAAGTCGTTTTACAACTTTACAAACGAATACTTAGGCCGCTTGCCTAGGGTTGCTTAAATTTATTTAAGAAACACGAAACATATTTATCACCCTTAAATACGATTCGCGTCTTGCTCAATGCAAAAATTTCCGCTAAATATGTTTAAAGAACTGTATATTTTGTTATTATGAGCAGTTATATGATTAAATTTTATTTAAAGGCGATCGTTTTGCAAGCGGCCCTTATAGTCTTCATCAAGTACTGATTTTTTTTTTATGATCTGTGGAATGATACTCCACAGACGTAACTTATGGTACACTTGGTTTTTTTCATCCCTGTATTGGAGCCACCTGTTGCGTTAAGGTTCTCAAAGATGCTCTATCAAGAGGCCAAGCCTCTGGTGGGGAAGACGCTATCGCATGATAAAACATCATTGTTAGCTGCGATATGTTACTGTTCGACGCAATAGAGCCGTTATATCAAATGAGCATTCCCCTGTCTATCTCCTGTCCAACAAAGGGCGTGAAATTACAATCATTTAAACCGCAAACAGTAATACAAATAAAAAGTGAAACAAAATTAAATGAAAATCAAATAATTTTCTATACTGGAAACACGTTGGTTAAGCTGGGTCAATGACAAAGCAAAAAAGAGGTCAATGATCCCGGCGTTACATCACTTTCATAGACAAGAATTTGCAAGAGATCTTTTCAGTTTTGATTAGATTAGTGCCCTGTAAATGGGTGGAGTAATTCTGTCACGGTTTACTGGCTGAAAACGCGCGGGACAGATGACCATTAAAAAAGCAAGACGATCTACTAAAATGTATTGTCATTCAAACATACATTTTGGTGTATTGTTTATTTTCTAAAATATTGTTGCTTTTATACGCCTCACCTCTGTGTGTTATGCGAGTTGCTCCAGGAAGGTGTAAAAGTTATTGACGTAGTGGAACTGGGGGTGGTCGGAGGACCGCCCGACATAGCACGGCTAAGGACGGGGGTTATTCTGGGCTCAGGGACACCCCAATTTGTGGCTTTAAGTTTTTAAGAAGGCGAATTTGAAGGACGCTGGTAGGTTTAGTAGCTAGTCTGGCGACCGGCATCTCACAACTCCTTCCGCCCGAAAAGGTGTATGCAGAACCAGCTCCGGGAGCCGTATAGATTCCTTTTTTGTCCAGGGGAAACCCGATTGAGGACCGTGAGCCGCGACAAGCACAGAACCTTGGGAGGATAGTTCGCGAAGCGTGAGTGGGATATAGCCAGTCGGGTGGCACTAGCATGCCCAGTCACGACTGGTGCCATGCTATTACCACTCACCAGTTAGGGATACCCACTAAAACCCCTGAGTGTTCCGTCCTGCGCCTCATGCGAGGGCTACAGGATAACGGGAGGCCCAACTCCGCGCCGTATAGATCCCTAGTACAATTCCCCGTCCGAGGAGATATGTAACTGCATTCGCCCAGCGACATAAAAAACGTCAATAAAAATTTGCCAGACTGTCGCTACGTGACCCTTCAAGGCAGCGATAAATAATTAGAAATTCGCTCTCTATAATATTAGTGCGCAAATACGCTAGGAGAAAAATTATGAAAAAAGGGAAAGGGGCGCCAAACATGCCGGGTTACTATGGTGGTCTCAGACCATAGTCCAAGGTACAAACCAGCCTAGCCTGCTTCGTATGTGGGAAAACATTTATGACGCGCTGTCGAAATCCGCGGAACTATTAGAAATAGAATTGGGGAGGAATGTGTTACTCACAATATGTGACAGAGCATCATATCGCTTACATGCGCTAGTTGCGGGGGCCGTGATGTAAAAGCTTATAGAGCTTCACGTAACAACGCAAGACTTATGATCGGTTTCTATCTTACTTCCTTCACTTGTCTTGCCCTCACTTATATTATATATTCACTTTGTACTACGAACACTGAAATTTTGGAAGTATAAGGCATTGTTCCTTTCAAATAGAGACAAAAACATTATATTGACGATAAATCTCATTACATTGGTTACGATCTGCGCGTGACGCGAGCCCTACTGTTCCGCCGATCGCTCAAGATTCGGGAACTATACTTGTATGAAGCTATGTCAAATATACAGATACTAAGGCGAATGAACAGTTAGTAAGACATATTATAGGAACCGGGTTGTCTGGAAGTAGATCGCTTTTTAGCGATAAGATTGCCTTTTGTACATAATTAGATATAGTTTTAGTCTGTAAGTTTATTTTTGTATTGGTTTACAATATTTTTTTATCTGTTGTTAAGTGAAAGATTACAATACAAGTAAATTTCGTAAACGAACTTTCCGTTATTTGCTATGTTCTGGGTGTCTGCTAATAATAATATAATCTTGGGAACATACAATGTGCTTGTTTGTATCCCGATTACTTATTATTTTTTTATAGCTGGAGTACAGCACAGGCAGACGGCCTACCTAATGGAAAGCGGTTACCGTCACCTATGGACATTTGCAACAGCAGATATGTCACCAACGCGCTGCCAGCCTCGGAGAAATTTTATGACAGTTTTAAAAACTCCATATTGCAGCGCTGTTCGAAACCTTGGCTGAGAGCTCATTACAAATCCCCATGGTACGTAAGAGAAATGTTCTACAGAACAGTTGCGTACATGAGCGAAGCGGCTCGAGGGAGTGGGGATGAAGTCCCAACCGATGGCGACCAGTGCGATAGTAGAAAGAGGACGAAGGCACCATTCTAATCAGTTCCTCGGTACACTCCCGTTACACAGTCGTGAAATACGCAGAGACGCGAAGTCTCTCTTAAGGCTAAGCGTCTCTAGACCGTCTGTGAGTATGGGATCATCAACAACGATAACGGCTCGGCGTTGAATAGTCTTGGGTATTAAGCCAGTAGACAGGCGATCCAGCCCAAAGGTATGAGCAGTACTCCATATTCGGCCTCATCTGGGCTTTATAAAGGCACAAGGCGTTGCCGCGGTGTAACGTACTGCTTTGTTATTATTTAAAACTTTTTACATTGCGAGTGTTGTCTTAAGATTGTAATATACTAACAAGAATAATTTAAAATTTAGGAAGATCTCCAGGGTTCTGTATACTCCAATTTGTTATCTTTTCAAATTTCGAACTTACCTATCTCGATTACCCATTACGCTGCATGTAAAACACAATAGACGTTATAACTAAGAGCTAATAATAAATCTAATTTCAGTTTGAATAAACCCAATTCAACTCTGTCACAAAAAGTTATAAATAATTCCATTTAAACTCTAGGTCTAATAATAACTGTAGCTGTGAACTGCTTCCTGGTGTGTTTTCAATGAATTTTATATCATCCAAGTTTTATTTAAATTACTTTCTTAATGTTATATTTGAAACTATAGATTATATCAACAGCTGAAGAATTTCGATTGGGTAACGAAAAAATTCACTCTGATAATTTTTGTGTGATCAAAACCCATTTAAAATCGATTGTAAATTATTTATGTTTAAACAGAATATAAAAACTCAAGGAACTGGCTGCAAGGGATTTAAATTTAGCACAATTATCATAGGATGCAACATTTATTATCAAATCCCACCCATGGCGATCCCCTACAATACATATCAAGGTTATTATACAAAATAACTGTACATACATGAAATTCAAATCTTCAAGATATAAATTCGCATAAAGCAATGTGAATTCATTACATGACCTCAACTCAATTCAAGGGCAGGTCTTGGGAGACTGCTTCCTCAAGTTACCCTTACAAATGAATTTAATCCAAAAGATTATCAAAAGAGTAAGTGCAGTATTACCGCCTTGCTAATTCAAAAGGATTTGGTGGATTTTATGCACATCCTTAATCTCGATACTTCCGCCCAGAAATGGATCTTTTATGGGCTAATTCATTTGAATGTAGACAATATTAAAATTGGGATGTAAACATAAAGCAGCAACTGCCATTTACAAAGGTTTGGAATTTGTTTTTAGAAGGACAATGTAACTCTTACCTCATTAAGCCAGTCCAGTAATATGGCTCTCATGCGTGGCTGAAGATTGGGGTGTTTGTCAAACATATTAGGGTTTCTTTTTGATGAGGATCTGGCATCACAATCGCACATGCTGTTCCACACATCAGTGGGATCTGCCCATGAGAGTCCTGGGAGGGGGCACTTCCGCTTGGGCAGAGTAGGGCATGCAGGTTTGCTTGTGCTAAAATATTTCTGTTTATTTAAACTGGGAAGGCTACAGACAAGAACAACAAGGACCAATAGGTTCCCTGTAGTATTTAAAGCCTACATAAGGTTAAATGAGTGACAACTTATTGTTCAAAGCATGACCTACAAGTTTCAATTTCAGTCTGAAATAAGTTTAATAGTTTTTAAGTGTTTTCAAATTACCACTGGTTGTTGTTTAGATATGACCTTTAATAATATTGATATTATTTTACCTTATTGTTTAAATTACATTTTTACTGTTTACATAACCATAAGCTAAGACCAAATTTTTGTATACTCAATGAATCTTGGAATTGGATTATGGATGTTTTGCCTTTTTTACATGCACTGCAGGATATCCATTTGTATCTCTATTTTTGTCACCTTTTTAGTTATTTATCAACTCTCGAATTGTCAGCTGTACTGTTAATTGGGTAGGGTACGAACACTTCATAGCTTTTGGACATCTTAATGTTTAGATGGTCACAGATCTCCAGACCTTTCTTCCTTTCAATATGTTGTTACTATACAAGACTAGACCAAGAACAGTAATAGTTGCAACTATTACAAATCTCTTGTGTAAAATAAGGCCACATTTCCCAGAAAACATATATGTATAATTTTTTTCATTCAATGTATTTTTAATTAATTTTGAGGCATTAAACTGCTCATATGCATAGTAATCTCAATATGTAGTATATTTATATTAATACTAATTGATATCACTTTGGAATTTCATTTTCTAAAGCAGATAAAAATAATCAAAGGTTTATGATTGAAATACTTGTTTATATAATTTTTTACTGGCATGTCAAAGATATCTGACAACATATCTAATGGGCATCTTGATTTTAAGTTCAATCAAGTCTTCACACATAAGCACCTGTAGCAAGGAATCTACTTTTGGAACTCTAATTAAAAAGGTTGAAGACTTCATATTCTAATATAATATAAAATAAAATGTAAAAATTGAAGGAAATAGCTTACCTAGGTCGCTTATTTGAATGTGGAGTGGACTCCCCCCTGGCCACATTCTCCAAGGGGCTCAAAACATAATTGGAGAGTTCAGGTATACTTGGTGGGCTCAGAAAACTATCAGGGTTGTAATCAATATCTGTAAACACACTCCTCAGTTGCTCAGCATTCCCATACTGGGAGCTTTCCTCATCGCTGGAGCATGATGATGACTCCACTACTACATTATGTGCTGGCTGGTCACTTAAATCTATTTCGAGCTTTGCTGTTACCTTCGTTGGGGGCTGGTTCTCTGACTGTGACAATAAAAAGTACTTTAAACATAGTTATTATGTTTAGAAAGAGTATATTTGAAAGTAAACAAACCTCATCATCAGTTGAATTTCTTTTACGTTTTAACATCATCCGCTTCTCACTGGCTTCGCAGGAAGAACTGCAAACATCAGTTATATGCAGTAAGTAACAGTACACACGAAAGGTAGCAAATGAATGAGGGTAATGCATCATGTATGTACATACCCATTTTGTGCCATTATGGAGGGGTTTGATCAGCTGGCACGGGTGTGGCAAGGCCTACAACACATCCCCCTTTTAGTATACATGATACTACTTCAGAATTAAATATCATATTAGAAATATATTGCTAAAATTACCGCATGTCATGTTCAAGTTGTAAATAGGGTTATGTCACTTGACAACCGCAACTGAGGGCGTAATTCCAAATTTATCATCAAAGTCGTGTGTTCTATTTAACAATAGATATTCGGGAATCATATAAATGATACAAACATTTAATATCCCTGCGTAAAATACGGGGTGCAGGCGGATGTTCCCGCAGCGTGCCCCCTGCTGATTGGCGGGAGAATTTTTTCAAGAGGTATTTTAAGGTGGTAAATCTACAGTAAATAGCTTATTTGGACTTATTTTGTTCGGTTCATTGACTAAACTATCTATTAGCATTCGAAAATTGTAGAAATATATCGATCAGCTGCTATAAAAAATGCCACGAATCCGTCATAATCGCGCGCGAAATCATTCCGTCAGCGCCATTAGACACGTCGCAAGCTTGGGTTTCTTGGCCCATCCACTTATGGAAATTGACAAAAATAGCACTTGATAGACGTAATACTATTACTATTCCAATATCTAATCGAAATACTAAAATACAAAGCGAATTACATCTTCAAATAAGGCAAATCCGTTGACAGTATAATTGGCTTGGCTTATCGCCCACCCCAGGTTTCTAACCTAATTATATCGAAAAGCTAAAATTACATATAAAATTCAATATTTCTAAAGATGTACCACATAGTCTAGTTAACAAACCAAGGGCTAAAACATACCTGGTCATTCACAAATAAATCCAAAATTCACTAAACGAAATTTCCTTAGGCACTAGATACGAGGTGCTAACTTTGAACACATATATCGCGAAATACAACGTATTTATCACACAAATGATTATGTATTCATAAAATATAAATAAAATTATTACACTTAAGGTATATATCTAAATTTACATGTTACTTTTCAGATTTTCACGGCTCGATAATGCCCGGCTTTCCGCGCGAAAATGTCGCGGTAAAACTTAGATACCAAGAGGGGTTACAAATTGCTAACTTCATGTTTGTTTCTACTGAAACTGTACGTCACAATTTTCATGTTATTCATTTTACGCAGAAAAGGTCCAAATTTGAAAAAAATATATTAAGCATTAAAAAATATATTAATATAATTTTTAGTTGTGTAAAATACTTTCTTTCTTTAAATAATATTTATTAATCAAATTAAGTTTCAAATTATGAGTGAACAACAAACTTGTATGCATACTATAATACTTTGTTCACGTTTTTTTGGAAGTTTATACTTAAAAGTATTTTGAAAAGTATTATTATTGCGTAATTTTTGTATTTTATTCGAAATACTGAAATGAATTAAAAAGTTATGATTATAATACTCGTAATTTGGAATGTGTATCGAAGAGTAACGCTATTACCTGATTGGTTGATTTCTATAACTAGCTCCGCACTAGTACCAATATAACAAATTAAAATTTCATAAAATTACGTTGGCTAATTACAAACAGCTATCTTCACGACAAACTACAGCTGTGTACCAGCTGATAGCAAATTGACCAAGAAAAGTCAATAAAGGTGCGCTTCGGTTTCGATAAGGTATAAGCGATATTTTGATGTAAATAATGTTATGGGAATAACAGGTGACTATAGTGTAAATATCACATTATAATGGCTGTACAAAATATTGCCGTCAAATTGTGTGGTATACTTCAAGTGCAAGGCGATGACGGTAAGTCAGCGTTATCTTTATCAATGTTTTGTTAGAAATAAAGATCGTTTGTAAACGATATTAGAATACGAATGAAAAACACTCTACAGACGGAATAGTTTCAGATTTTAGACTTTTAATATGGCCTTATACCATTAGTGATGTAGAATGTAATTAAGTTTTAATTGTACACCAGCAGGAGTTAATAATGGCGATTTTAAATGTATTAACTAAGTTACCAAATGGTTTTTATACTCCAGACTAGAGTTTATGTTCACTAATGGCTGCAGGAAAGATGTCTTCATATAATACCATTGCAGTCTTCTGCAACAAATTCATATTGCCCATAAGGTGTGGATTATGCTTTATATATGTAAAGCATAATAGATGGGTTCTGTTAATTTAAATACCTTTAATTGCTATCTGAAATCCCAATCTTGAAATATTACTAGTAGAAATTCCTAATGGTAATGGTTATCATTACAAAACACTCCAAATGTTTTTATTTTATTGCTGGAGTTCAGCAGACAGGCACACGGCCCACTTGATGGAAAGCAGTTACCATCGCCTATGGGCATTTGCAACACCAAAGGTGCTACAATTGTGCTGGTCACTAATCCTGGAACACAACTAAAGGTTGTTATGGTGGCATAGGTTAGACCAGGGGTGGTAGCCATCCAGTCGGGCAAATGCTCTACCACCTAGCTGTGGGTTGTTTTGTTGCTTCTTATGACAGGCCACCTGGCCATAGGAAATTCTATTCTTTATCCCTTTCTGCATGATTACAAAATATTTGGAAAATGTTGAATATTGTGATGATTATTTTAAAATTTAATTACATTCCACATATACCTTGAAAATCATAAAATTTACAAAAGATTAATATTTAGGTAATCTGATGTTCAGTATTTATTTATAGAAGTCACAGCAAGAGAATGGCGACTACTTGGACAAGAACAGGATGGGTCTCAATTACTTTCATGGGTGTCAGACTCTATAAACCGAAAAGAAATCCTAAACATTGGTATATACACCAATAAGACAAAAACACTCACAATTTTACATTCTTTTGAAGAAAAATTGAATATTATCCAAGCTTCTGTCAACGCCACACACAGCCTTCTCGCTTATGTAATAAAAAAGGTACCAGATGACAATACTGAGTTCAAAGAACCTCTATATTGTCCATACTTGATATGTTTGCTGCCTGGAAAGAAAAGGGAACCAGAAGAAGTTGAAGATAGCTCAATGAAGCAAATTATAATCCAGTTTGTCTATGGAAAGAGCAATAAGTATAGCCCAGGGATACGTAATGACAGGTTGCTGTTATTCAAACATTTAGAATGTAAGTTGATCCTGTTTTCATGACAGTTACATTATTTGGCCATCAGGATGTTTTAAAAATACACTATATTTTAATTTGTTATTTAATAAAATACAATTACTTGATTAATTACTTAATACGCCTGGGCGTCTCCACGATGGCGTGTGATCTTCTTGGAAGATCAAAGAGTTATGTCCTGTGAAGCAAACTTCATCCACATGAACACTAAATAACATGATAGATTTTATTTTTTGTTTTACTGTTCTTTCAAATTTGTTTGCAATTGAGATGATGATTACAATACAAACTAATTTTAAATAAAATGCTGAAGCCCGCGGACAGCTTGACGGCCCGACTGTAATGGAAAGTGGTTGCCGTTGCCTATAGACATTAGCAGTACTAAAAGTGTTACAAATACACTGCTGCTCTCATAAGGGAGACTGGAACATGGACACTACTGCCGGAACACGACTGAAGGATGTTATGGCGACGTACTTAAGACCAGGAGTGGTAACCATCCACTCCGACAAATGCCCTACCACCGGGCTGTGGGTTAATTTGTCGCCTCTAACGTCAGACCGCCGGGCAGCAGGAATTAGTATTCTTTTTCCGTTCTGCACTGAGAAATATTAAAATATTGATGTTCTGAAGAGATGTAGTCCAAATTTAATAACAAGAAAAAATTTATAAAAAATCATAAATCATTGTATAATCAGTTTGTGATTTGAGATCAGTATTTGCAGGAGCCAAGCTATTCCCAAGTCTCATTCTTCTGTTTGACCTCTCTATCTCATTCATCCCCCTATTCCCGTTTCTCTCATTCTTTTTGTGCCATCCTAAAGTCTGGCAAAGTGTTCACTTACAACACTGATAGACAATGGTAACCACATTCCATTAGGTGAACTGTCTTTTAGCCAGCTTTACAATAATAAAGATTTAATATTGACTTTAAGATCATCTTTGACCAGTCACATTTATTTTCAGACATAAAGATCTATCGCACACCAATGTTCCTGAATGAGTGTGATGATGGTACAGATGAATGGGGATTTGATGGCATATATCCTGAGCCAGAGACTGTTGTGAAAGTGTTCTCTTGGGCCCAATGGGATTGTGTTAATCAGGTATGTGGTATGGTTTTTTTGTTTGTCCCGTATAATCACTTGTATATATACTTACAAAATCTTTAATACTTTTATTCTATTTTACACTATTTTTCTCTAATCCATCCTAAGGTTGTCAATAAAGTAAATTTAATCAAATGCCAATCCTGGTAAAAGTTGCAGCTATGACTAAAAAGTTTAAACGAAAAAATAATAATAAGTCGAGAAGAGTGTTTTTAACAATTAGATACAATGCCTAAGATGAATCCCATTTTTTAAAATCTTAGCAATATTATTCCATTTATTATTAAATACTTAAATCAAAGACAGATATGTAATATTAATATTATAAAAAGAAAGTTTGTGAGGATGTTTTTGTTACCCTTTTGTGCAAAAAATATGAATGGACTTTAATAATATAGGTTATACATTAGAATAACACATAGACAATATAATTTGTGAAGTTAAATTGACCATATAACGAATGTTTAATATATAATAATTAAACCTGCAAGTATGAAGAGTTACGGGGAAGATTCTATAAATCTATATTTCAAATTTGTTTAAACTCTTTTTCTTAGGTTCTATACTACATCCACTTTCGTCATCAGTCGCAAAGTTTCGCTGAAGGTGAAGAGGTGAAATCTCCTTCAGAACTCACTCCAACGTTGTCAGCATTCCAATTCCATGCTGACTTGCCCCATGAGACTGTTGTAAGTTTTTTGCAAATATTAATGTCAGTCACTGTAGATTAGAGGCTTAAGATTCTAATGCATTGAAATGCAGTGCTCTGGTTTGACTTTGGGTAGGATAAAATTACAATATAAATTATTTTTCTGTTATTTACTACTCTTTATTTATTCTATGGGAGCCTAATCTAATTCACCACCGCTTCACAACATGTGGCTTGAAGAGAAGAAGAGGCGCAAGGAACTCTCAGCAAACGTGCCTAGCTCTAAAACTTTTATATAATATTAAAAAGGGTGGAAAAAAAAATTATCAGTCAAGTTGGTTTGTGTTCCGTGCGCGTAGAAAGAGCTCAGTGTCTTGAGGTCTAGCAGTTGGTTTTTGCTGGGTTTGGGTCTTAGTAGTTTTGATGATCGGATACCAAACAGGTGGTACTTGCCAACCATCTTCTCTATTGAAATTTGTTTGTTTTTTTAAATACAATAGCTTCACGCATCATTCTACTAGTTTTATCATGTATACAAATCGCGAAAACTTAAGAAAATATGATCTCTACCTACAGTTAAACATTCCATTAAGCCTTCCACACGTTTCGAACTCGAGTGAGGGTGCAGCTTGTGGTGCTTACGAGGACGATCCGATTCCTTTGCGTATACACGACTGCAGTTTGGACTTGCAGATTGTATGTGACCAACGGGGCATACTGTGCATATGTCACCACTATTTGTATAAGGTAAGTGAATTAGATGAATAGAGGTTTTGTTATTTAATGTTGCAGTTTTCTCTGTGCCAAGTCTCATCGATAATGCAATAATGTCAATAACTGTTTTGTAATTTCCAAATTAAAGCCGAATATTAAGCGAAAACTACTAGTTATACGATTTTTATTATCAGTGAAAGATGTGATTTCCAATAGGCTCCAAAATGGTACAATATATTTCATTGAAGATTTTAGCTGTTAAAAGAGGAATTTTATTTTAAATCTTCGTGTATGTTTCTTGTCGATATTTTGTGGCATGTGTCTATTATATTATAAATTCTAAACATACCGTGTCGGTACATTGAAGCTATTTAAAAAAAAACAACTGGAATATAATATATAAACGATACAATTTTTTTATATTTCTTTTCTGTTTGTCTGCCTGTTCGGGATTCACATAAAAACCACTGGGCCGATTTCGAAGCAGTTTTCAGTTAAGAAATCTGCGCTACTAAAAATCCCGCAGAATTTTTCCCGGGAATGATTTAAAGTCGCCAGTTTAAAAAAAAACGAATTCCAATGTTAACTAATCGATAGTAAATTTTATATAATAAAGTGCGAGATATTTTTTTTATCCCAGGAATCCCGCGTGAGTTTTCCCGGGAGCGGTTTTTGGGTGCATAGAAATTAGCTTATTCCGACGCAGTTTTCACTAAAACGATGGCTTACATTATTTTTTAACTGCTGTTTTATTTGGTGTCCTAGGAATCCCGCGGGAAATAGAAGTCAAGCGTGGACGAAGTCTAAGTCGACCGAATTTCCGCGCGAACAAAGTGGCGGGTGCAGCTAGTTAATAATATTATATGTAACGATTTGATTTTATTATGGAGAACTATGGCCATTTTTCCTGGAGTATATTAGGCAGGCTGACTGCCCACCTGATCGAAAGTGGTTACCGTCGCCTATGAGCATTTGCAACTACAACTTACTACTGCGGGAACACAATTGTTTCCACAAAGTAAGTTATTATGGCGGCATGCCATAAGGCCGCAACCGTCACCAGGCCAGGGGTGGCGGACAATCAGATGGCTAAATGCCCTAACGCCTGACTGTAGGTTCCTTTGTTGCCTCTTTTGTTCGGCCGCCCGGCTGTAGGTATTAGTATTATTTCTCCGTCCCTACATTATAAACTCTATATAACGACACTGAAGGG
Organism: Dendrolimus punctatus; assembly: GCA_012273795.1. Lineage (NCBI taxonomy): Eukaryota > Metazoa > Arthropoda > Insecta > Lepidoptera > Lasiocampidae > Dendrolimus > Dendrolimus punctatus. The sequence continues at coordinate 23,235,637 of CM022528.1, read as the reverse complement.
GCTGTAAATTTTATAGCGTTATAGGAGTCTTTAAATGGAGAGAAGTCTGTTATTTTTGTTTGACGTTTTTAATCGTATTGCAATATTTTACTAATTTTATTCATATCTAGCGATATTGAGGCGTCTTTGTGATAACGGCAGTATTTAGAAATAACGGTATTTAGGAATTTATTATCAGCTTCGGTCTGTATGATGCCGGCAGCCGAGTTTATTACGGGCTAGGATAATAAAGCGATAAAAGAACGTACACAGATGCACAGCTTTTACTAATTTTGGCACCTTAAAAGGTTTTTTTATTACTTAATTGTTGTCGTTATTCAGAGTGGGTGTAATGCTATATAGAGTGTATCATTGTATGGAAGATAAGCTAAACCAACCGAAGCCAAATGATTTCGACTGTTAAGGGAGTTTGTCGTTAAATCGAGAGACGTTAAATGGAGTTTACACTGTATATGAATATTTCTAAATGTAGAAGTGTTGAAATCTAAATATTATTGGATCACCTTTCAGCCATTAGACGATTCGACAACTTCGTTAGTAATGGAGGACAGTGCGGATTTAAAAGACACTGGTGTGAACTTCGCATATTCGATTACGTTGCTGCAACACGGTTGCGTGGTGCACAGCGTCGTGCCGGAGTTGCCGTGGGCTTTGGCGAAAACTCTTCGTCCTTCTTATACTTTATATGCTGGTGAGTTACATACTCTTCTAACAATTCTAGAGGCATTGTTTAGTGTTGATATTAGAGAATACCTCAGTTAAATTATTATCTAATTGTACAGAAGAAAGTTACCTACAGCTAATAGGTTTTCCATAAATAAATAAATATATTATCTACTTGTTTTTCCACTTATCTGTTGAAGTTTCACTTGTACTATGAGTCCCAGCACACATTTAGATTTTTCGCAGGTTTACTGCAAATCATGATTTGGTTAGGTTAGGTACATTATAATGAATTCATTGTTTTATAAAACATATTTTATTTTATAAACAAAAAAACTGAATTCAATCCGGAACCAAAAAACAAAGCCATAGTGTATTCTAAAATTATGTCGCCCCTCCTCGCGGCCGTAACGCTTTTTCGTGACAGAAAAAATCCTAATATTCCCCCCCCCCGTCTATATAGGCTAGGTTCCATTAGAGACTCATGACCGCGTTTTTTTCTGTTCCACTTGCTTGCCGACATTACAATCGTAAACCCAAGTGGAACGGTTATTCGACCCACTCGTGACATAGGTCGTTGTTAGCGTTGTGTGATTGAAAGTGATGACGTTATTAGTGAAGTTTTCGCCACGACCACAACCAACGCGGTCGCCTTGTGGAACGGTTAACGGAGCATTTTGGGCGTTGTGAGCTACTGATGGAACGCGCTGATAGAAGTTTCACTTAAAAATATATAAGACCGCCCAATTTATCAGTGAAATGGCAAAACAGTGCTACTACCGCCACCACTTTAAAACTTCACAGTGGTTTCCAGTCTTAAAAGCAAATCGCTTATTCGTTTACGGTGTTGTCATTAACACTTTAAATTAGACGTATTTGACCACAGTCAATAGATATAACATTGTTTCAAGCAATTGGACCCCAAGCAATAAAATAAATTACTACCTTTGACTAATGTGACATATTCAAATGTCTTTGATTATCTACACTAATATTGTTAAGAGGAAACATTTGTTTTTTTTGTATATTTGTAACGAATAAACTCAAAGCTACTCGACCGATTTCAAAAAATCTTTCATCATTCGAATCAGTCAGAACTGGTGCTACGCTATTACCTATTAGGGATAGGGATACCCACTAAAACCCTTCGGTGTTCCGTCCTGCGCCTTATGCCAGGACTACGGTAAATGGGATTCCCAGCTCCGCGTGCACTGGCGGGCGTGGGCCTCACGCACAGCGTCTTGTCCCCCGGCAATGGAAGTTCCATCGCGAACACTCGCGCTCTCAGCTCAACGGCATGTGCAGGTAGTGAGAACCCCCTATACCCCAAGGAACAACACCCGCGCCACCCGTTACGGCGGCCGAACAAGCATTCATACATCTTTACAAATTGTCACATTCGTAATATTCGTAGAATATAAAAAGGCGCCAAATGCATGACTCGCCCGGGTCCCTTGATGACTAAGGCCAGCCTGAATTATATAGTCTTACATAGCAGTTACACTAATATTTCTGTTCACAGACAACCACCTCCTAGTTAATATTCCGATGTTATATACGCATCTAATAGACATAAGCCTTTACCACGAGCCCTGTTGCCACATAGTGTTGCCAGTCGAAAAATGCGACAGTGGCCCCAGTTTGGCCCCCATACTTGGCTGGGGACCCCACTCTATGGTCGATTTAAACACGCTAGATATCGTCACTATGGTCGTAGCAGAAAAAGACTTATCGGCTACTTTTAAAAGCAATACTGCGATCGAGAACAAATTGGCCATAATGCACTATTTAATACAACATGAGGGCAATATGGATTTGGCCGAAGAGGTGAGAATTTTTAACGCTCTATAATTTCTAGAAAAATTAATGGGAAAAATTATAGTTATTTCTTAAGTTTTCGCGACTATTACATGAAATTTTAAACTACGTTTTACCGGTTTTAAGCGCGGTAATTTATTTGATTTTTATTACTCCGACGTTTCGGCTAGTCTTCAGTAGCCGTGATGACGGAAAATAAAGATGTCAGGTATCAATGAGTTTTGTTAAAGTTTTATTTAGTCTACCGCCAATTTGTTCATTTGTTTTAAATCATTGACACCTGACATCTTTGTCATCCGTGATTACGGCTTCTGAAAAGTAGCCGAAAGTTGATGATGTCGAAAGCCAATGTGTCAAGATGCCTGTGAAAATCCTTCATTTATTTGTACTCCTGTGCGAAATAGCCGATACAGAGAGAATAGAGAAATGTTTCAGAAGTTTCAAGAATGTATAATAATGAATGTGTAATTAATATAGACCAACTGTCTTATTCGTGTTGAGTTAAAGTATGTTTGTAGTGTTCTTTTAAGAACCATAAACTAGGTTACAAACTTACTTTAACTCAATATGAATGAGACCTTTAAAATGGAGCGTTCTTTTAGCTGATATCTTGGATGTGTCTGAATCAACGCGATGGATACGGTGCTTTCCATCGACTAATGCAAGAGTACTTGGTCGGAACCACGTACGCGGTTACCCGCCGTTCTTTACCTGTTTCGGCACTTAGTCTCATGAAGATGCTGCCGTTCACGTTGCATTTGAAGTTTGCTGATGTGAAGGTAAAGAATAGAATAGAATAGAAAACACTTTATTGTTCACCACATACACATAGTATAAATAATTTACATTAGTATCATTAAACAGTAAAAGTAGGAGCAATGGGCGGCCTTATCGCTTTAGAGCGATCTCTTCCAGACAACCCGGGCTGTGGATTTTATGAACAGGAAATTCGCAAGTGTATGACGGTGGTGTGCTAATTAAATACACATATAACAGGATATATAAATATCACCCAATACATATACCTAAAATTTAAAAAGAGAATAATCAATAACACATATTAATATTATATATATACCAATATATACCTCATTAATATGTGTATAGCAATGACAATAGCTATACAATATTAATAATAGTACTAATACATAATATATTAATATTATATATACCTACTAATATATGTAATATTAATATACTAATACACTAACAACGTACATGTAATATCATATTAAATATTTATTATAAAGTTAGATAATGTTCCCGTACCAGTTTTTTAAAAATGGCGAGTGACTTTGCCTGTCTCACGTATTCGGGCAATGAATTCCACAGCCGAACAGCCTGCACAGCAAAGGATTTGGTGTAGAAAGTAGAAATGTGTGCAGGTGTTTTTAAGGTAAGATTATGAGAAGAGCGCAAATTAAGGGTGTGAGATGTATGGAGGAAATCAAAACGTTCCTTAAGATAGGAAGGGGTAGAAGGAATAAATAATATACTATACAGCAGATTGAGAAGATGAGCATTCCGGCGAAGTGAGATTGACAACCACTTGAGCTTTTTGCGATATTCAGAGACATGGTTCTTTAAACCAAATATGAACCTGATGCAAAAATTTTGAAGTCGCTCTAGTTTATTGAGTTGTTCTACGGTAAGGTCAAGATAGCAGGCGTCCGCATAGTCAAGAATCGACAGTAAAAGCGATTGAGCAAGTGTAACTTTGGTAGCGGTCGGTAGAAAGTATTTTAACCTTCTAAGCGATGCAGAAGAAGCAAAGACCCTACGACTGAGTTCTGTGATGTGAGGCCACCAAGACAGTTCTCTATCGATGATTACGCCCAGATTTTTTACTTTATCGCTAATATGAAGACGCGTCCCATCAAATAACAAGTCCGGCACTAAAGACCAGTCTATCTTTGAGATCATACGTGAACTTCCAATTATGATGGCCTGGGTTTTACTAGGATTCACTTTTAGTCCGTGTGTTCGACTCCAATCAAGTATGCGGCCCAAGTCATTATTAATTGTGTTTATAGCGTCTTTGATATCTTCTACTCTAGCTTGCGCGTAAATCTGCAAATCGTCTGCATAGAGATGAAAGGATGAAGATAAATTATAAGAGATGGTATTAATAAAAATAGCAAAAAGAAGCGGAGATAAAACGCCGCCCTGAGGGACACCAGCACTTAGACTTTGCCATGACGAATAACTTTCATCGATGCGTATCCTCTGCTGACGCCCATACAGGTAACTACGAAACCAGTCAACAACTGTTGGAGATATGTTGAGAGAGCGGAGAATTGCTAATAAAATCTCAAAATCTACATTGTTAAATGCGCTGCTGAAATCAAGTAGTGACATTACTGTCAAAAGACCGTTATCCATACCCTGTCGGATGTCATCAGTGATTTTGATTAGAGCTGTAGTTGTACTATGACCTGGGCGAAATCCGGATTGATATGGATTCATTAAACAGTTTTTATTTAGAAAAACACTTAGTTACTGATGAACTAAACGTTCGAGGACTTTGGACATAAATGGAAGGATAGATATTGGACGAAAATCGGAAAAGGAAAGGGGATTACGTTTTTTTGGCAAAGGAATTATTTCGGCTTCCCTCCAGGCTTCAGGAAATGTAGCTGTAGTTATGGAGTAGTTGAGGATATGTGAGATGATGGGACTGATGACATCAAGTATGGGTAAGATCATATTTCGACTAATAATGTCACTACCAACCGCATTTGACGTTATAGATTTAACAGCTCTTACAACATCACAATCAGTAAATTGAGTAAGAACAAATGGAGAATGCTGTGGAGTTGGAAGTGAACAGATTACATTTAGAGTTTGTGACTTAATTGTCGGACTGAAATCGGAAGAAGTAGCAAATGCTGATTTAGAAGATTTATATTTAAATTATTGGATTTTGATACATGAGATGATTTACCAACTCCCAGTGATTTGAGGAATTTCCAAACTTTGGCTGGATTGTCATTTTCAACTGAACTGTGAATGTATCGGCGTTGTGCGGTCCTACATGCTCTATTGCAGCGATTGCGAGCATTTATAAATGCCTGCTTGTTTGAATCAGTAGGGCGACATTTAAACCTTGTTTTGGCTTTACTCTTTGTAACTGCATTTTTCAGCTTTTCCATCAAACGCATCGAACGAAAATTGCTAAATATCTTATAGTAATATATAAAGCTGAAGAGTTTGTTTGATTGAACGCGCTAATCTCGGGAACTACTGGTCTGATATGAAATTTTTTTTCAGTGTTAGATAGCTCATTTATCGCGGAAGGCTATAGGCTATTATCCTTAAGCTAAGATCAATAGGAACGGAGCACCAATGAAGAATGTTTCAAAATCGGTGGGTTTTGAAACAAATTTCACGCGGACAACGTCGCGGGCACAGCTAGTCTTGTTTTAAACATGGTGACTGGAACCTGGTCACTAATGCCGGAACACAACTTGGGTTGTTATTGCGGCATGCTCTAGAGCAGGGGTAATTATATGTACCACCCAATATTTCTTATTTGTAGGTAAAGTAAGGATCGCAAATTTTGAATGAGGTATATATATTCATTGTATACATTCATCGTATTGAGGCAAAGAAGCTTAATTAATACAGCTCTGTTACATGTATTTATAAATTTTATATAGGATTATATGTAACGTGATTATATATTAGTCTTTTTTTTCTTAGTACAGGTATTTTCTTTTTCATTATACATGCACGCATGCTTTACGTGATTTAGGAGGTGGGCACTGAAAACCAGCGCTGTGTCAAAATGCTGAGTGCCATCAACCTCATTTCCAAATTGCGGCATACAATTTATGTATAATTTTATATACTAGTGGTCGCCCTGTGGTCTAAATTCGAGCATTATTAGAGCAATTAATCAATTTCAATTATGAGTTTGAACGTTATTAAGATTCTGTTCTCAAAGACTATACTTTACTTAATCACAGATTTCGCCAAGGCTACACTGTTGATTTGACTTGAACAATACACAAAAGAGTATATATGCGTGTGTGTGTCAAATACATGGTAGTGTGTGTAATGTTTTTTTATTGATGTAATTTATTTTTTAATATTATTTATAGCATTCTGTACTCCTTCTCTTTATAAACTGTGCGTAATTTCATACTCCTCCGTCTGCATAATTTTCGTAAAAAGGGGTACAAAGTTTTTGCTTCACGTATTAATATAATGAGACTTTGTTGTGTTACTGCTATTTTGTGTTGCTGTTAGAAATTCATTTTTTTCTTTGTTTCTGGTAGCCACCCCAACGGGCCATTCCTACCACCTGGTTGTAGGTTGTTTTGTCGCCTGTTACGGCAGACCGCCCGTCTGCAGGATATTGTATTATTTCTCCGTTCCTGTACGGATAAAGTATTTAAACTCACGCTTTCTTTCGTGTATATTGTTAGAGAATTCATTATAAAATGTGCCAAACACTGAATTACAGGTAAGAGATATGTGCGTGTCAGTAAGCCAGGAGAAGTTGTGGAACAGCAGCGCGGTGGTTCTGGCGCCGAGGCAACGCGTTTGCCAGTTCGCGGAGGACGTGTGGACGAGGCTTTGGGCGGCGCTCAACGACCAGCCCGCCAAAAGGCTGCAGCCTCAAGCCGTTATCGACAAGTTACGAGTCAGCCTACATTGCTATCAGGTAATGTTTTTTTTTGTCAAAGAAAGTCTATTCTAATTTCACAGGCAGAACGTATAGCTGCAAGAACTCTGAATCTGAATTTTTAAGTTATAATATTAAGTATTTCTTCGTTCGTAGGGCGTTCTATGTTACTTCTATATTGTAAACATACAATACAGTATATTCCGCGAGAGTATCTAGAGCTAGAGGGTATTATTTTCCAAGATAAAAAGTGTTATAGTTTGTAGCGTGTCTCGGTAATAGCTGAGTACCTCGTAAGTTGTTGTTAACGTATAACATTCTAAAAATGCCGTGACTGTACATTGAATCTATTTATAAAAAAATAACTGGAATTATGCTATATAAACGATGGGGAAACGACGCATTTTTTTCATGGGATTCACGTAAAACTACTGGGCCTTTTTCGATTTTCGCTGATCTGTGAAAAATCTGTGATACTCTTAATTCTGAACATCCCACGGGATTTCTTCTGGGAATTATTTAAAATGGCCCGATTTTAAAAAAAGAGTCTTTTTCACGGATCCAGCAAAGCGGACATAATCGTGGGCAAAGCTAGTTTATAAAAAAAGTTTTGTTTGATAGCCGGAAGCTTTATCACGCTGCAGCACTCCATTATCTCCTAGTGCTTCGGGCCCCTCGTTTGGCGCCCCACAGCGCCGCTCTTCGATCGGCAGCGGCCAAGACTTGTTACCTTTCTTCGAATTGGATGTGTGCACGGCGAGCAAACAGGAACATATCATCGCAGCGGTAAGTCACTTTTATTACTGTTTTTCTTTAGCAAGAAAGAAAACTGTCTTTGAAGAAACAGTGTCTTAATTACATTCCTTATGGGTCTTATACATTATTACACACAGAGCATATTTTAAGGATTTGTACTCCTCATTTTCAGCAAACAAGGTTTGCACTCAGCATATTGCTGTACTGCAATTCGGTAGTTGACAGTATGAAAAATATACGCTGATTTTAATATATATCGTAGATCACGATTTAAATATGACAAAAATAAATTGTTTTAACTTAAATATTAAATATTAATTGATATTTTTGAGAATAAAATTGTTATATTGCAGCCATTAGCCGCGTGACAATGAACGCCGATCAGAGCGCGTGACGTCATAGTGTGCAAAACACAAGAAGTTATGAATGACTTCTCAGATAACACTTCAATGAAACAGATGTTTGTTTTGCACATTGTGACGTCATGCGAGACGCCATGACAGCTTGACGCGTTTTTGTGACGAAATGTCAAAATATTTATAAAATTGCTAAATTAGATATGTTATATGTGGTTTTTTGCTGAAATATTAATATTTTGGCTAAAACAGACCATAAGGCTCAAAATAAACCTGTTTCTCAAAAATCAAAAAATTATATCCGAAACAACGCTGATTCAGTGCAAACCTTACTTTTGGCGGTAGACCAAAACGATTCAGTTTTGTTAAATAATAATAACAATGAATAAAATTAATTCTACTATGTAATTTTTAATTAGTAAAACGAGTAATTTTTGATTATTATTTAAACTGTAATCTATACTTCTAATATTATAGAGGTAAAATTTGTGACGTTGTATGGAGTAATCTCGGGATCTAGTAATCCGTTTTTGAAAATTGCTATATTATTACTAAGTCACATAGGGTATATCCGATTGTCATTAATAATAAGTATTTTTTTCTGATGCCCAACGAAGTGGGCACGGGTCAGCTATTCAGAATATTTCTCGCATGAAATTTTGATATTGAGATAAACAGCAATGTATTTAAATGTGCAATCTTTAATAAACATTGTTTTACAATTTATTGTATATTGTGTGAAATATCCAATTGGTACGCATGCGGCTCGGATAGAACCTGCGCGAAGTGAGCGTCCATCTAATGCGCGAATGTTCCGCGAGCAATGCCCACTGCGCGAGCAATCCGAATCGCGGCGTGGAGAGCGGCGTGCACGCGGTGGCCACGCGATGGGCGTCCGCGCAGTTGGACGCCTCCCGCGCACTTTGCAGGGCCATCACTAAGCCGCTGGCGGCCACCCCGCTGCATAACCAGCATAGAGGATTCACCTTCATGTATGGGGTTACGTGTTTGGGCGTGTCTGAGCTTGTTTTCATTAGGTTCTTGTGTTGTTTTTTCTTTTGTTGCGGATTTGTCGTATGTTCAATTTTTGGATGTATGTCTGCTGTTGTGTTTAAAGGCAATTCGTACCAATACGTGAAATTTACGTTTTACGGTAATCTTACTTAAGTCGAAGCTTAAAAAATTAGTCGGTGTAAAATTAAATGTCGCCGTGTGATACAAGCGCTGCATGCTTTGATTTAATTTTTATGAAAATCCGAACGTATAATGAGCTACATTTTGGAATACTTGTCGAGACTAATTATGTTTTTTTTTTTTTTTTTTTTTTTTTTTTTTTTTTTTTTTTTTTTTTTTTTTTTTTTTTTTTTTTTTTAATATCTTGTGGACTAATTACGCGTCAGGAAATATGGGTATGCTTGCTTGTTAGTACACTTACATACGTATCTCTATCTGGAGTATTATAACCATACATCATAAGATGAGTTATATTAATAAATAACTCATTTCATGTGTATTTTACGTATGTAGTTTCTATAAAAAAATAGACTTAACTAATTTAAATGTTGATATAAAATTGAAGACACGACACATCATCCGAGTAGTGTTTTGAATTGTTAGAGCTTGGTGACTTTGCTTATATATTTAGATTTATTAATGTGGATATTTTTTTATTTCTGAATCTGAATACATCAAGAGATTAGTAGTCATTTTGGCGTCTGGTTTTTTTTTGTGTTTGTAATTATGCTTTGTGTGAATGCATTTTTTACCTGTTACAGGTTGTAGGAAATCTATGTATAAATATTGTACGTTTCTTTTCATGAAAATAATATAATGCTACTCAGGGAAATAGTAGACCATTCTATAGAAAATACGACACAACAAATAAAAAATTATCATTTATAAAGATGGTATTCACGTTGCTTCTAATACAAGGGCGAGCTTGTTTTATGGAGTATCAATTAAGTACCTATGTGTAGTATAAATATAAAGAACCCTTTGATAATGAGGGGTTTAATTCATCGATTTTGGAGATGTTCATTGACAATGGTATCTTCGCTCCTTTGTTAAACTGTCACTTTTTACTGCAAAATGGAATCTAACTTAATTTGAATAAATCATGAGCCACTCCCACTGTACTAAATGTTTTTGATGTAGTTTGATTAAATAAATAAATAAAATAAAATTTATTGTAATCAAAAATATATAAAAAATCGCCTTAAAATTAAGACTGGATACTAACACATAGACTAGGCCATGCCTGTATCCTTGGGTGTTAGTTGCTTCCAGTGACTTAATAACTAAATGTATGTTACAAATGTTCAATTATACAAAAAAAAAATTGCACCCAAAATTCCAAAATTGTCAGTAAAACGACTCGTTAAACATGAATTCCATATGATAGGGACTTAAGAAAAATTTTCCTCTAGTGATCACGTATTTACACTATTTCAACCCTCCACAGTGACGAAATGGATCCAACTCACGCGTACATCCTGTTCAAAGTGCTAGAGCAGTACTATTTGGCCGCTGATTCGATTGCCTTTCCGTTGCCGCAAGGGTTCAGTTCGTTCTTCACTTACCTCGGATATCGGACTCTGCCGTTCCATGCGTTCGTACAGTACGTGCATAGGAGCGTATTGGAGCTGCAGATCGATGTCATGAAGGCCATTATTGCGTGTGAGTAATAATAATTTATCATTATTTTCATTGTTATTTCGTATTATTTTTCTTTCTTATTTTGTATATAAAACTAGGATATGCCCGTGACTTCGTTCACGCTTGACGTGAAATTCCCGCGGGGTTTCCGGGACGCAAAGTACTGCAGCATTAGAAAAGAATGTAAGCTATCGTTTTAGCAAAAATTGTGCATAAGTTAATTTTTATGCATTCGAACAACTACAAACCGCTTTCGGGAAAATGCCCGCGGGATTATAAAATTACGATTTTAATCGTAAATTGTATCTTAAAAACAATTAAGAACTTTTTCCATGGTTAAAACATGCAGTTAAAAATGTAACTCATGCAGACGTGGACGGGTTAAATTTCCGTTGCGAGATTGCAGTAACAGTGGCTCATAAGTATCGGAGTCGACTGCACGTCGTTAAATCATCAATTGTCTAAAAAAAATATTCAGAATATTTTAGCACTAATTACTTTGCTTTGTTTCCATGTGTATTGACATTAAAAAATTAGCCGTTATTTTCCTGCTCGTCCTGCGTTGCGTTAGAGTCTGTGTCCATTAGTTAAAGCGTTACGGCGCAAGTGTAGCAGAGGCCGTGCGGGAACGGAGAAAGAATACAATTTCCTGCGGCCTCTCGTAAGAGGCGACAAAACAGCCCACAGCCAGGTGGTAGGGTATTTTTTCGACTGGATGGCGACCACCCCTGGTCTAGAGTATGCTGCCATAACAACCTTGTGTTGTGTTCTGGCATTAGTGACCAGGTTCCAGTCTCCCTTAAGAGAGTAGTAGCGCATTTGTAGCACCTTTAGTGTTGCAAATGTCCATAGGCGATGGGAACCACTTTCTATTAAGTGGGACGTCTGCCTGTCTGCTGAACTCTGCAATAAAAAAAAGCGGCATTACAAATTACAAGTATAAAGTTAGTGTTATGGTGGGGCCTCATATGGGATAATATTACCGACTATAGATCGTGTCACGCAGGTTGTAACGAGTTATTTTTGATGCGATATCGTTTTTAATTGTTAATGACGTTAAATATTGACAGATAACGAATGTGTTTGTGGGTTTTAAGTAACACTTTAAATAAGACGCATTCGGCCACATCAAATTACCTTTGACATTGTCGCGGGTGTGAACCCAGCACTACGATGATAATCTTCCAGGCAAAGACGACGATTGCAAATCGAGCGTGAACAACAAGCTCCGGCTGGTGCAGCTGGTGGGCGAGGGGCGCGCGCGGCGCGCGCTGGCCGTGTGGCCGCACCGCGCGGCGCTGGCGCTGCGCGCGCGCGACCACGCCGCCACGCTGCTCAGCGGCGGCGGCGCCGCGGGCACGCGCGACCAGACGCGCCATCGCCCCATCAGGGACACCGGTGAGAGAGGCCCGTTCTCGTTACGTTTCATGTATTTATTTATGTAAATTGTTTCTTCCTAGTTATGCTGATTAATTGATTGAGTTAGGATCAGAGGCTGTACTGCCGACCGACAGAGTACGGTGCTACCGTGTTAAACCGTGCTTCCGACTATGAATGTTAAAATATACGACGCATCGGCGTAAAACCATTGATACGGCAACGTAGGCCCCGCTGCCCGCTAGATTTGATAATTTTTTTTTGTATTTTGGGCAGAAGGCCCAGCTTGCCATACACAACGCGTTCTGGTACCTACGCTCACGTATGGAAGCGAGAGTTGGGTATGGAATAAAGAGCACGAAAGTAGAGTAAACGCGGTCGAGATGCGAGCACTGCGCAAAATCTGCGGAGTGACGCTCGCGGACCGCGTTCGTAATACCGAAGTAGGAAAGAGAGTTGGTCTGAAAGAGAGAGTCGAGGTGATGGTGAGGAATGGAATGCTCCGGTGGTTCGGGCATGTGGAAAGAATGACTAAACAGTTATATCTTGCAAAAGTGGATGGATGCAGAAGTCGCGGAAGGCCACGACACACCTTCCATGATCACATTGATCATGTACTAGCAGAAGGTGATGTCAGGAGCCTTAAGAACAGACGAGCGTGCATGACAAGAGCTATGAATGTCAAAGAAGCAAGTGAGGTGTATAAGAATGGGCCTGTGTGGCGCTCTGTTGTTCGTGCCTACCCCGCAAGAGACCTGGCGTGAAGTTATGTATGTATGTATTTTGTTTTTCCATAAAATAATAATTTTTATCTGTTTGCTAAAGAAAAGGTAAAATTTTGAAAATAATTAATCAATATCAATATTGTACAGAGTTCCATTTAGAACGAACCTTATGGTTTTACTCCGGAATATCTCATCATCTTGGTTATTTTTAGATATGAAATTTTATACAATAAATATGGAAAATATAATATTTAATCACCGTTAAAAAAATCTGTAAAAAATAATCTGTCATATTTTTTTTAAATTACAGAGATTAAATTGACAATTGCAAATGTCAAACTTGTGTCAAATACAGAAAGGACTTAAGTGTGATATTTCATCATATTTTTAGCGTCAGGTTGCCATTCGTAATAAAAAGCAAATTTTAATTGATGACGTGTGTGAAATGACTAGATATCCTATTTTGTACCTCAGGTATAGCAGCTTTGCCGTCTGGCGAACGACTTTCACCACTGGACACATTCCTGGATTTATTGACAGCGAAAGCAAGCCTCAACGAGCTCGACTTTAATCTCATTATAGAGGCTACATTGGCTTGCGTACAGGATGCCGCCGCCTAAATTATATAAAACTAAAGAAAATATAATATACACTGAACGGAGCTTACAACGCGATTCCGCTTTTCTAATTGTCGAATTTGCATATCACGGTTTTAACTTAACGTAACATGACATGCTGGGTTACCAACATCCAAAATATTAACTCCTAAAACTAAAGTAAAAAATACATAAAATCGCCATAATTACTTGAAAACTTCCGTAAAAAACAGCATCTGTTTATTTATTTTTATACGAGAATTTTACAAAACTTTATATAGGTTGTGTAATATTCTTTATCGATAAGTTATTTTATTCTTCCATATAAGTAACGTAATTTTTTGGGAGTTGGTAGCCTTGCTTGTTAAGTTGTCATGAACCTGAGGCTGGTTTATTTTCAAGGTTAAAAATAATCATATGTTCATTGAGAGAAAGTACTTATGACCTTGTGAGAATTACGTGACATCACGTTCTGTAGAAATCCAGTATTTTAAAAAGGTTTATAATGAAAAAGAACGTAAGGTTCTTTAAAACTTTGTGGGGAGGGGGATATAGTTCCCATGACCCATAGGTCATAAAAACTCTTCTACAAAATACTGTTAGCTCAAGGCTAACGGTTTCATGGCGATACTTTGTGAGTATGTGGTCACACACGTAACGAGCCGGTCGATCGAGCTGTAATCGACAATGCTTTTAGCATGTCTCTACCACCCACATGCGTTACGACATTGATGTAGTCTTACGACAGGCGGTTTGTTTCTTTCAAAGGCTACGAGCAAACGACCCATCGACCACAGCCACCGGTGTTCGGAAGCCTCCACAATTTATATCCCGCTCTTTGCTGTGAAGTTTGCTCTATCAGTGTATAGATGTCCGTTGAGATTTCGCGCTCCATAATGACATATGCGATGCGTAAGATTTCAATTCATTAATTACGTTAGAATGATTTTTAAGCAGGGGGGGTTTAACCCTCATGTAAGGATATATAAGATGTCTCTAACCTCCATCCCTCTTCTTACGTAAGATTTAATCTCGATTTTCCAAATAATTGAATGTTGTTGGAAAAGGATGAGTTACACTAAAACTCACAGTTTAATATAAATTAAAGATTGTTATTATTCTTAGAAACTATTCTTTCGAATTCATTTATTTGCTAAAAACATGGTACATAAATTTGAGGTGACATTGGAATACTAGGTTTACATGTTTTGCCTATAAGGCGTGCAAATGTTCTTTAATATTACTAAAAACACATCATCACAATTATTATAATAAAATTAACAAGGACTAAAAATATACATTAATGTCAATCATAATTATTGTCAAAAAATTATCCTAAAAATTCGTTAACAGAGTAAAAACATTTATCCAACAACCATTTATGTAGTCTTTGTTTAAAAAGATTTGTGGGCAAATATTTAAAATGTTCTGGAAGTTTGTTATAAACCTTCACCGACATAGTTTGAATTTATCTGTAAGGACAATTTGCAGCTGGGGAACAATAATCTATTGTCTGTTTTCGCCCTATTCTTAGATAATTTAGGTTACTCTTTCACTGCTATCAGATATAGATTATCTTTATACATTAAATTTCGACTTGATATTACGCCAGAATAAGCTTTACCCCACGCCCCTCCAGATAAGGGCATGTATAGATTTTTCTACCCTCTCCCCGTCGGGAACCCTTACGTAATTAAAGAATGGCCCCTAAGACTCCAAAAGGTAAATTGAGGGAATGTTAGTAAGCAAGTCGCTGTCGCCACCAGCCACACGTATGCGGCAAGTACAGAATGTATGAAAAGCGTGTCGTTGGCCACCCCGGTGGCTGTGGTCAATGACTCGTTTGCGCTGCGCCTTTTTTTTAAGGGTACGGAATAAAATCCCCTTGACCTCGGGGAAGTCGCCGAGTTTAAGATATATACATTGTTCCAATTTATATACACTAAGTAATACACTAAATTAAGATTACTAGGAAGTACTTTTAGATCTCATTATTTATGTTTGACATATTGATTATACTTTCGTATTTTGCTATATAGCTTTTGCAATTCACGGAGGGGAGCAAGTTTTGATTGTGAACACGTAATTTGTGAGTATTTGTGACTAAAGCCTAGTATGATTGCACAGCATAATCGCAAGTAAATGCCGCTTGCTTTCCTGGATTGCAAGGACTATACTATAATTGTTGACTATGGGTATATTTATTTTAAAATAAATCGTCATTATTGTCATGCATTCCTTATTATTATAGTATGTAGCACAAATATGTGAAAATGAAATTTAGACATTCCATTTAATGTGCAATCAAAAGTGCAATATTTATAATCATATTCTCATTGAAATAAAAGAACTTAATACAGATGTGGTTTATTTATTCAATCATTTACTTAATACTTACTCATTATATCTAAGAATGATGTACATTCAGTAACATATTCATAACGTAAATTATAACAGACTGTTAATATTTTTTTTTCATACTATAAAAATATACACAAATGAGTAACCCCCACCACTTGGTGTAATAGGTTCCATTTTAGGGAAACAAAAACCAAATGCACCACTCCAAACTTCATTGTATGATTTATCATATCTTAATGAGCAGTTCCTGGCAAATGTTTTTCTCTAACCGATAGGTCACAAGGTAATTGTTCAACTATACAGAGCTTTTGCATACTCTGCCACTATAAAAATTAACACCATATGAGACTGGCGGTTATGTAAGCCGACAATGACACATTGTGCATTCCCAAGTTAGCCAGTTACTCTTGTGTTATGGGTAATATACATGGGCTACCCTGGGGCCTTATAATATGTCTTGCACCAACCACAAACATCTATCCTCATAACTAGAGTTAATTTAGCTTACTTTTACTAACTTAGCAAGAAAACTGCAGTCCATTTATTGAAGTCCAATCATTAAATTCACATAATTATGTCATTTGTCTGCTTTGAAAGGGCATTATATTAAAATTACATTTATATGATTTGAGTGGCATAAAAGTTGAATTACTAGAGATATTTTATATTGAGGAGGCAGCCAAGCCAACTGAGACACTTTGTCATCCTATATAACATTGCCACCTCATAGATTTTGTATGAGCATACTAACTTGATCTAATTAGTAGATACAAGTAAATAGTCTGTACTGAGTGGTATTCTGTTTAGTCTGTGAAATATCAAACATCATTGTCATTAATGTCAAGTCAGATTGACAAGAAACTTATCATTGATATCCTCACCCCATTTTAATGGTTGAACCAATCACATATACAAGTTCTTATATATTATGTAAAAATATTAGAATTTATTTTGACATGCGTCCACATCCCTGTTTATCTGGTCATAATATAATGTTGAAATTACAAAAAAAGTGGACAGGTTGGTTTTCGTTTGACAATACCTTAATTATAAAATGGGTTATAGGTAACCCAATGGGCTCTCTGTTGTTGTTTATCATCTTTGTGAGAAGTGAACAATGATTTAAACACTTCACTAGACTGAGGATCCTTTGCTACACTGTAGTCTTTTTTTGTCTTCTTGTATGATGGGTCTGTCACCAAATCTGTTGAGGCCACCCTTTTTGATGAACCAAAGTGACCCCTTGCTTGTTTGTTTGGGTTAAACTTTGGCAATGACAACGGTATTGTGTCAATCTCTTTCTTAACATTACTTGGTCCAGGTTCGTCTTCCTTATTTATTCCTGAAGATGTGGATGGTGTTGCCGGTTCTGTTTTCACCTCAACATTTTCTATTTTTATTTTGTCTTTTGGTTTCTTACTGCTCTTCCGATTTGCAAGTCTGACTGTCATTTTTTCTTTAAGTGATTCAATGTCTTCTTCTGTGCCATTAAGAATAATAACATCATTGTCTGTGAATGGTTGTTGACACTGAAAGAGTTAAACAGTATTCTGGTGTTAGTAAATTATATAGACATAGACAACACTTTATTGTTCACCAAAACAAAAATTTAAAAAAAATGCACAACAAGACAATAGTTACTTGGTAAAACAAAAGGTGGATATGATGACTATGGCACTATGAAAATGTTGTTGCTTTTGGACCCTGTAACCACTATACCAGCTATATTCAATACACAGCAGGCAGGTTAACGGCCCACCTCATAGAAACTGGTTGTGTCCTCTATGAACACTAGAGGTATAATTTGATTAAACAACTACATAGTATGCTACAGGTGAGGCACTCACAAAATGTTGGTGGGCCTCAGGTTGTGTATAGTGGTTCTATATCATCCATTTAAACAATAGAGATTGCATCTTTTTAGGCTTAGGTAATTGAAGATCTTAGTAAGTGTGGAATCAACATGTAAGCTATCTAGGGTATACTAAACTCCACATATTCAGGTTTCATATATAACCGGTTGTTAACATTTTATTATAGTTATGTCAGCAAAGATATTCCTATTAATATTATAAATGCGAAAATAACTCTGTCTGTCTGTCTGTTCCGTTTTTACGTAAAAGCTACTGGACAGATTTGGCTGAAACTCAGAATATATATGTTTTCGATACCGAGAATGAACATAGGGTACTTTTTATCCCGAAAAGTGGGATAGCTTCTGGGATAAAAATATATTTGCCTTTGTTTGTTATGCTTTTACGGAAGAACTAATGGGCCGTTTTGGTCATTTTAGCCTTTTTGATCATTTTGGCCTTTTTGGTCATTTTGGCCTATTTGGTCACTGTGGCCTTTTCGCTCATTTTGGCAATGTCTGTCAATTTGGCGTCTTTGGTCATTTTGACCATTTGGATTATTTTGGCCTTTTTGGTTGGTTTTGCCTATTCTGTCATTTTGGCTATGTCAGTCACTGTGGTCTTTTGGACAAGTTTTGTAATTTATTTTGTTGACAGATAGATGGGGGATGGTATAATTAGCGATATAAAATGAAGTGAATCTTCCGTGGGCAAATACATCAAAATGTAATATAATATAACCTGTAGCACTTGCTCTATAAACAAGACATGCACTAGAGGTTAACCCGCAGCGCAGCCGCAGGGTAAACTCTAGTATTATCTAAAACTAATATTTGCATTTATTAGAAGGTACTCTTACCATATGGCACAAATTTTGCTTGACTTCCTTCAGGGCTCTCTCAGCAAGCACACAGCCGCAGCTCCATAGGAATACAAAACGGAACTTTCCAGACATCTCAATGCCACTAATTGGGCAAATGTAGGGAGAACTCTCACGGATAGAGCCATCCGTGGTGTCAGCTGGGGTGTATGCTGGGTTCTTTGTCAGATTAAGGTCTTTGATGTCCTGAAAGATGAATAACAGAACTCTTTTCTCTTGGGCAGATTAAATAATAATTTAAAAATATGTAAATTGCAGCTTAAGGTAATTTAGGTGATTCTCTTCATTGTATTAGTTTGCAATTTATATTATTTTAATAAATACATTTAGTTTAAGTGATAGAATTTTTTTTCTTCAAATGAACCTTCTAATATGGGCTGTATTACAAGGTCCATTTGTCTTTCAATTTGATGAAATTGGTTCATTTTGGTTAATTTGAATAATATCAACAATAATTTCAGATATAAGGAATACTAAAAAAAAAGTTTAATATTTAGAATTACAAAATTACTTTATAAAATGAAAACTTTTTGAAATCTCAAAAAATTTCAAAAACTGGTAACATACCTTGAGATTTTTTATATGATTGATAGATTCCGACTTTGTATCCTTATCAAGTAGAGCTTCAAGTACCGAACTTTTGCTGTATAGTCTTCCCAAACCACAGGCTACCACAGGTTCCTGCAGGGGTTCCTGGGATAACGCACAGTTGCGCCATTTAAACGATCTTTCCGCATCTTTGTCTTTCTAAAAGCAAAATAATATTTAAAGATAATTTACCAATAATGACTCAGAAATATTCGGAGCAAATGTGTTGGCAAAGAAGTTATAATTGTGATACCTGTTCAGGCTTTTTTTTCATACGAACAAGTTCATCTCGACGTGGTATAGTACCACCATCACAACCCATTTTTAATTAGCAAATATTTAAAACTTGTGTGTTTAATGGATAACTTTTAATATGTTGAGAAATTTCTGCTCAACAAACAATTTTCTTTCCAGTATCCAGTGACTTCAGTGTGAACTGTGAAAACAACACAAAATGACAAATGAATGACTGACAAACTGACAAGACAAGTTTTTTTAAATACATTTATGGCTTGGCAACTAGGCCTTTAAGCCAGTGACAAGACAAGTTGATATCAGTAGTAGTAGAGATGTGTAATTCAGGAGTGATTGAAGATCCAAGTATCTAATATCCATATTGTGAATTAAAATGAGATAACATGCGCACTCTAAGAAATATAATGATGATACACAGTAAGTTAGACTCTCTCTCTTGTTATTTTAAAGCTTAAAACCGGTCAACTGAATGAATTATGTCATTCGAAACCAAAGATTTAAAAGACTGACTTAAATCTTTCAAGGGAAAAGATTTATAAATCACTGATCTCATTGGTGATTTAGTTTGCGCATCGCTAAGTAGTAGTAGTAGAATTCGCCAAAGGCAGACAAAGGCATCTTAGTCCATACGGCCAATTCTGATGTATAAGTCATCGTATAGGAGCGCAGTTGTATTGTAGGCTACAACCGACGCCATTCAGCAGAGTTCTTGTGAAATCTCGAAAGGCCACATTTAACTATGCAGTTCACATTTCTCACAAAACGCATAATTGCTACTCAAAAGTAACAATATCCTATAACTATTGTTAATTTTGGAGTATTTTTACACATTTTTAGAAAATAAAACTGCACAGAACAACTTTCTCTCAGTTCCCGCTAAAAACTCACAAGTTGATAATTTGATATAATTTATGACGTTTGATCACACTGTGATGGAATGGAGAGCACTGACAGTAATCTGTGATCATCACAGATCCGACCGCGGTCGTTCTGGTCGTGGCTAATACGCCATTAATGACGTCATCATTTTCGATCATGCAATGACCCACGTGAAGAGGTGGGTCGAATAACCATTCCACTTGGATTTACCATTGTGCACGCAAGCGGAACAGGAAAAATCGCGGTTATTGTCTCCAATGGAACAGCAGTATCTATGAATGGTCTTTGGTCTAAGATGTAGTGTCACTAACTGTCAGTGATTGTTCAACATTTAGACTGTGTTCCATACAAGACTCACAACAACCACGTTCATGACCGCAATTATTCCCGTTCCACTCTACTTGCTTGCCGGCGTCAAAATCGTAAAGTCAAATGGAACGGTTATTCGACCTACTTCTTCACATGGGTTGTTGAGAGCGAAAATCATGACGTCATTGGTGATATTTCGCCGCGACCATAACGACCGCAGTCGCCTAGAGAAATATAAGTCGGAGCATTTCGTGCGTTGTGAACTTGTGAGCAGTGTTACCAACCCTACTGTTTTAACAGTAGATTTGCTGTTTTCACATTGATGTCCCTGTTTTCTGTTTCATTCTTAATTTTTATTTTATTATTATTTATTTTAGTTTTTGGGGCTGGCAACTGCTCGTGAACTAGCTGGAGGGTCTGGCTTAAAGACCTAGTTTTCAAGCCATAAATATAAAAAAACACTTAATGTCAAATTCATGTGTTCGTATGAAGAATTGTTTTGTTTGGTCGATTTTAGTTTGTAATCAGATTTCCACACAGTATTTTCATTAGAAGTAGAAAATTCTTCATTGTTAAATAGATATGCGTATGCCAGATGCTGAAATGGAAAGAGTGCCAGAAAACGGTTCCGACTTTGACGAGGGTAGCCAACATAGCATAGAGAGTGAACCTACCTCTAGCAAACTTTTAAATAAGAAGAAAACTAGAAAACGTGGTATCATTTATTTATCAACAATTCCTCCTTATATGAATGTTGCAAAAATACGTGAAACATTCAGTGGGTTTGGAGATGTAGGTAGAATTTACTTGCAGCCAAGCGCTAGTAAGTATTTGAGGTTATGTTTTATAGTTATGAGGTGCAAAATATTCTTTAATTTGCGTATTCCGTTCTTTTACTTTTCCGGAGATGTTCAATTTTTTTATATTCAAATTATAAAAGTTTAATTTCTATGGGGTGTGATATACATACATGTCTCCGTAATCATAAGTAATAAGGGGGGGGGGGAGGGGAGGAAAACTTACCTCTTCTGCAACTCTTATGTGGCGGAAATGTAGTTCCTGAGTTATTAATATTTTTGTCAATCTAACCTCACTTCTGTTTTTCACTAATATTTCATTTCTATATAAGATAAATAGTGAATGGTTACAGTCGGTTCTGGCACTCGCCGGCCGCTGCCGCGGCACGCTCGTTCGGCTCGTGCGCTTTGGTCTACATAAAACCTAACTAACCGACTGTTTAAAACTCCACATATTTAAATTTTCGGATACATAGTCTCTTATTTAAATAAATCCCGTCCTCTTCAAAATGTACACATTCCGGTGCACAAAAAAACGTCTCGGTGACAAAATTACCAGATCATTTTCGTGAATTTTAAACTTCGATAATTGATTGAATATGTATTTTTTCCACTCAAAACCAATTTCAGATGTTATGAATAAGTCTTAAATATATTTTTAAACACATTAACCATTAAAATCATCCAGGGATATATATGTAAACCCAACCCTTTCTATGTAACTAAAAGACAGACATTAAATTAAATTTGAACTGACCATAGGGAGGGTAAGGAAGCTAATATGGGTTTTCAAATCTCTGAGACACGTTATGAGTACCGAGCTACTGAATAAAATATACATTGCACTAGCCCAATCTGTAATCATATATTGTATATCTGTGTGGGGGAGTGCAGCTAAGTCATACTTTATAGACCTAGAATGGGCACAAAGATCCTTGCTTAAAGTTATGCTCTGTAAGCCATATAGATTTTCTACTGAATCCCTGTATGCAATTTCTAAGCTTCTCTCCATCAGAAAACTCTATATCTTACACATGACACTTAGATACCACAGAGCATTACCTTTCGACCGTGCAAAACTTAGGAAAAGACGGTATGACATAGTTGCCCCTACATATTCCGCACGTTCAGTCTTTGCTAGTCTGCAATATGTAGCTCGAGCCCCCCCGTGTTTATAATAAAATAAGTCGCACTCTTAACATTTACCCAATGCGACTATATGAGTGTAAGAAAAATCTGACCGAATGGCTCCTTACCCTTAATTATGATGAAGTTGAAAACATCTTGCTTATATTAGCTTGAATATGATACATGCTTAGTGTAGTAGTAATTAGTAGGGATTTGTGTTCTATTTAAACTAACACACACACACACACCCACACATATACACACACACATACACATGCACACTAATAGTCTTAAAAAATAATGTAACATAGGAAGAGCGAGGTTTCCCAACACAAGTGTCATTTGATTACTTTCTGGGAAGCCCCGGCAACTTACATGTAGATTTTTTGAAATAAATACATTTTTATTTTTTTATTTATATTATTAAATATTCTCGTTTTAATGCTAACCAGCATAGAAATAATTGTATAATCGAAATAATTATTCTTCTTTTAATTTTCAGAACCAGGTGAGAAAAGGAAAAGAGTGCCCAACCAATTTACAGAGGGTTGGGTCGAGTTTCAAAAGAAGAAAGTTGCCAAAGAGGTGGCTGCTAAAGTGAACAACACAAAAATTGGTACCAGAAAAAAATCCCGTTATTATGACATGATATGGAACATAAAATACATACCTAGATTCAAATGGATACACCTTAGTGAAAGACTGGCCTATGAAAGAGCAGCCATGAAGCAAAGACTTAGAGCTGAGATATCACAAGCTAAGAAGGAAGCTCAATACTTGCAGACTAATGTAGAAAAGAGTAAAAGGATTAAGAAAAAGAAAATTTTAGAAAGTACACAGGAATAAATAATTTAAAACAATTATTGTTGTTTTATTCATTCTAATTTGTTTACTAACTTTTTGGCAGGCATTGTTTGATTTTCGGAAATTGCTCTTTTGTTTGAATTCTTTATTTTCTAGGATTCGTGTTCAAAAGTGATACATAATTGAAGACATGAGTCAATGAAGGTGATAAGTCGCATAATTCCAATTCTGAGTATATCGAGATAAAAGGTTTACTTTTATTTGAAACTGAACTGAACTTAACAACTTTAGCAATGGTTTATTTCTTAAATATACCTTATATCTAAGGTCTGTAGTCATTTGGTATCGCCTTATAACATTCATCTACGCAAAAAAAGCAAAAAACCGAATATGCGACATATCACCTTCATCCACTCACGTCTTCAATTAATAGTTTTAAGTGGTAATTTGTTAGACTTTTATTATTTCGACGTTTGGCCACTTTTTAATAGCCATGATCACCAAAGACCACTATTAAAACATAATTTTACTATTTATACTAGTTGCGAAAATATTAAGAGTGAAAGATATGAGTGAAGGATCTTACTCGAGTAACAAAATTGGACCCCAATTTTATTAAAAGTGTTCAAATAGTCTACCAGTGGTAACACAGTGGTTACTTTTTCATACTAAAGCAACCACTGACACCAGCGTTTGACCATTCTGGTACTACTACTAATGTAATAGCAGAATTGGGGTCCTGTTACATCAAAGTACAGCATTTATTTAAAACAGTAAAAATACTATTTCTGACTAAAATTCACTCTTCCACTAATAATCTCTTCGACTCTCATCCTTTCCTTAGAGTTCAGTGGGTCAGGTGTTAACTTTTGTATATATCTTCTGGATGGAATGGTATGAGAGAGAATGCCTTGTGAAAATTCTCGATGCACTCTCACACCATCAAGAGCATTGGATTGGAGCCTTTCGAAGCTGTGAAGTTCATTCATGAACTGTTTGCGTTGGGCTGCTTTCGCCCAGTGATAGCGGTGCCGACAGACGACGCGGCTGAAATACATTTTTGCTTATAGATAGGAAAAAAATGTAGAAATTGAATTTTAAAAAAAATTGTGTTTGTTATGTGCATGCATCATTCTTAATAATCATTAATATTTAGGGCTTCATTAATTTTTTTATAGATATTATTAATTCTATAGTTATTGTAGTCACAATTCTACAAATTATATACCAAATCTTATGTGGCTCACTAGTCTTCAGACAAATATAAATATTTTTATGCTTACTGAGTAGGCATATAAGATAATGCAATTCTAATTTATTATCAAGTTATACTTACTATGCTAGGGACAATTTGTTGTATGATGGATGTATGCTAACATCAGATCTGGCTAACTCGGGAAAGCCAGGGTACAGTGGCACGCGTCTTTGCTTAGGTTCTTTAAGTTGGTTCGCCATTTTTTAAACAAGAAATAATTCTGGTCTCCAATTGTGTTATTTATTGTGTGTCAGTGGATGATATGGTTGCTGTGGTGACATTTTATCAATGATTGATTGTATTTTATTGATAGGTACAGAGCATAGATAATACTTATATATAGTAAAAAGAGTAGTGCGTGAAATTGAAGCATAGAGTAAATAAGTAGAAATTAAGGAAAATTTATTGCTTGTGATTATTACCCAAAAAAATATTTGTATCTGAAATTTAGATAGCTACCAAATAAATGTCCAGAACACTAATAAATGAGAATATGTCTCAATGAAAAAAGTGCTAATTTAATTTTTATCACATTACCTTAGAAAAAGATGGTATTCAATGAGCATTACTAAAACCATGGAAGAATACTTTCCAAACTTAAGCTCGGATCATATTGATTTTAGCATACAATTGATAAAAATGGTCACTGCTTAAGTTATGTTAAACTATAAGTTAATTAATAGGTAAATTAAACTTTTCACTAATAACACTTAATACTAAACTTGACTGACTTGAGCAAATGGTTGTGCTTATAGAAAATTAACAATCAAATTATCAATTTTCTATACGAGCCATCTAATGTCTAGCCTTCTGCTTCTATATTGGAGCATAAAACTTGCTGTGGATTATCTTTAGATGTATTAGAGAGTATGATTATGAAATATAAAACTTCTTTTTAAACAGAAAAACACTTAAAAAATTTAAACCAATAACATTTTTATTAATACAGCAGTATATTTATTAAAACTACTCTTTTCGCCCAGTGAATAAGTTAGCAATTGTAGTATAATGCACCATTCTATTTACACATATCAGTTCAGGATGATGCGGTGACAGCCGCCACCCTGCTCTTGCACACACAGTCATTGAACTCATTCACTAACACTGAACACAACAAAGATTTGTCTGGATTTGTACTGTAGCACTCCAGGACCTGGAAATAATAATTATGCATATGTTTCAGAATAGTCATAGCCAATCCTTTTTTATAAGGCCACAGAGACAAAATTAACAGGCTAACTGGCATCTAAGTTGTTTCAGAATACTCTAGAACATTTGTATCACTGACTCACTGTCTAGATCTATACCTACAGAAAAAGTTGACATTTCCCGAGACAATAAAAAGAAGATATTCATCTCTGCTTTAAATAACATACATAGCATATTTTGTGAAAGTTGGATGATTTGCAAAACCATGAAGAGTCAACAAAACAAGCAAACTTGTGTAATATTTATTAGTCTAATTGGTGTGGATATGATTGTCTATGGATATTTACACCATCAGAGGTAAGGTAATGCTCCAAAATTTCAAAAATATAAAAATGTGTTAGAATTCTTAAAATCTTAGTGCCGTGGGAAAAGCTTAGCTAGGACCTCATTCCAAATAACTACAGTGTGAGACAAATATTCCAGACCTGACTAGTATAAGAGAAATCAGCTACAAACCATATGAACTAAATACAAACTGCCAGATAGTGAGACAGATTTCCCTGAGACTTTAAGCACACATCAAGTTGAGATCAATTATATTTAATCAGTCATTGTGATTTAAAAGTGTTTTGATAAATTGTCAAATTATTAGCTTTAAATGTACAGACCAATTTTTGAAAATTGGTTCTTTAATTTTGAATTGAATGTCAATGTTTTTTTAAATATTTAATTGAAAATAAAACTCACTTTTGCTTTTTCTTCCTGACATGGAGGTAGTTTATTAACAATTTTGTCTTGTTGCGCCAAATCAAACAGTTCATTCGCTTCTTTTAATGTCTTTTGATACTCAATATGCATTCCACTATTAATTTTCTCATGTGCCCGTTTCAAGTTCTCAATTCGGTGGGCCCAGTAGGCTTCTTCTGCAGCACGATCCATTTGACTTTTCTGACTATAATAAGGTGGAGGAGGGGCATATTGTGGAGGCGGGGGGTTCTCCTCTTGCTAAAATAATAGGAATAACAATTTGTTAAAGGAACGATCATTTAACTATTTTTAAAGTAAATCACTGTATTGGGAACAGTTTAATTATTATTAACCTAAACACATTATCTTAAATTACAAATAAAACTACTATAAATAAATACCTAACAAATATATACACTAAAAAGTAAAGAACATATTATAAACTACATTTGGTTAAGCCCAACCAGACCGCTGTCTGTGTGTGTGCCTAGGAGGCTGGCAGCATTACATAGCTGAATACATTCACCGATCCTTTAAGCACGCGACCAACCATTTTCTTAATATTTTAGAAATGTCTGTGGGCACTTGGCCCTCCTGAATCTAATGTGTTCACCACAAATAGCTCAAATATGTACCCTGTTCCAAGGTACACTAATTTGCACCATTTGAGGTGTTCAGCAAAAGTAGTACTGTGACCCAACTTAGGACTCCTCGAACAAACTCCTGGAGATGGGAAGGCGCTAGTGTGTCAAGATAGGTAACATCCAACACCATCGACCCTTCCAGCATACAGGAAAACAAAGTCATGCCATGTCTGGTTTCTTGTTATTTTTATTAAATTACATAAAACATGTTTTAATTTCATGTTAAGGCGATAGATTCTTTTTAATTGTTAAATAAGTCGTTATAATGCAGGAAACTGACATTGAGTATAAATAATAGATTGCCCGATAGTGGGGTGAACTAACCTAAATTAGGGTTATAAAACCTATGCTTATGCGCAACGCAAGCTGGAAAACTATATAAAAAAAATTAACTAGAAATATCAAATAAACATTTATTATTTTGCTCAAACAAGATATGACATTGATCTAAATTATGTAATTCAACTAAAGTATTTACTTTTGCGTTTAGTTGAGCTTGTATCCGATCAATAGCCTCCTGGGACACTTGTATAGCATTTTCATTGTCAACACTCAATTTCCGAGCGCTTTGTGAACCACCCATATTTAAAAAAAGTGTAATTTCTGTAAATTATTATATCGGCAAATCACATCAAAGACATTTTTGACAACTTAACCAAAACGTCAAAAGAACATGTTCAAAAGACATAGACAAAATATTTTGATTTTTTAATGTAAGGAACGCCTTGTACGCCATGGAACCAGTTTCAACAGAACAAAAGTATTCGAGAATATCTAGCGCTAGAGTTAGTCAAGCTATTCTCCGTAGGATGGCGATAGTTAACTTTTGTTTCAAAAAATATATATAATATAGGTTTCTCTGTTTACGAATTGAAGACGTGAGTGGATGAAGGTGATATGCCACATATTCGGTTTTTTGCTTTTTTTGAGTAGATGAAGGTTATAAGTCGATACCAAATGACTACAGACCTTAGATATAAGGCATATTTAAAAAATAAAAAGTTGAAAAAGGTGTTAAGTTCAGTTCAGTTTAAAATAAAAGTAAAACTTTTATCTCGATTTACTCAGAATTGGAATTATGCGACTTATCACCTTCATCCACTCATGTCTTCAATTCAAATAACATATAATTTTATGGCTTGGCTTCTAGACCTTTAAGTCAAGTCTGTTTTGGAATATACTCCAGACCTTAAACACCGGTTTGTTTTTAAAGGAATTTAATTTATAATTTTTTATTACCTGAGAAAAATAATTAAAGATTGTTATGAAAATATTAGCCATGGAGGTTATTTTATAAAACATTTCTAATTTTATTATTATCATTTATTTAAGTTTTTGGCTTGGCAACCAGGATTTATGCCAGATCTTAGTTTACAATACAGTTTCTTCATTTTCATATGTCTATGTGTAGAATAGCTGAACTGTAGGTAATCAGCTAGTAACATTCAACGGAGTTCTTGTGACAACTCAAAAGGCCACATTTGACTATACAGTTCACATTTCTCACAAAACACATAACCACTACTCAAAACGATCAATATCCTGCAACTATTGTTCATTTTACTGTAATTTTACACATTTTTAGAAAATAAAACTGCACAGCACAACAACTTCTTTCAGTTCCCGCCAAAAATTCCATTTCTAATTTTGACAATATTTTACGGTTCCTTAAACATCCAGATTTCTAAGAGTTTGTCTTCATACTCCTAGGCTTATAAAAAGTGTCAATTACTTAGTGACCAGTTTCCCTTAAGAGAGCAGCAGCGCATTTGTAGCACCTTTGGTGTTGTAAATGTCCATAGGCGATGGTTACAACTTTCCATCAAGTGGGCCGTCTGCCTGTCTGCTGAACTCATGCAATAATAATAAAAAATTATACTTTTAAATTTATGAAAAAATACAACCCGAAAATTTCTAATAAGTATATTTTGATTTTATTTAATTAAGGCGAGGTGTTAAAATTTAACCAAACTTGAGTGAAATATTTTACTCAACTCTTACAAAGGCATAAATACTATTAAGTAAATAAAAAAAATAATTCATTAATAATTTTTAATGCAGAGAGTCGTGAAAATGTTACTACAAAATTATTCTTGGCATTAATTAATATACAAAATAATCATTCGTCGTTCGTCATTTATTACGTTTTAAGATTCACTGCACAAGAACATCTGACATGCACAGAGAAAGTATTTTTCTTGTAATTATTAGTTATTACAATATTTGCATCTTTTTATAACGCTTCGGGGGAGGACATCGGAGGATATTGCTTCATCGGGAAGATTTTAGAAAATAATTCGAGGACAATAGAGATCACCAAAAATACCAGGTATTAATTAAGTAGATTCTATAATATTTTTTGTCAGTAATAGCTATGAATCTATAATGTTATACCGGTATTAGCTATTTGTTTTACCGGCCAATTAATCCCGGTATTACCAGGACCTGAATTTCTAATCTTCAGTGTCCTCAATTGTCAGTACATTAGCTGTCATATATCTACTTGATAAGGTCTAACACAAGGGACATGCTACGATACTAATTATAAAAAATGTACCAATTGCGTATAAGTTACGTCAATAAGATGTTTTTTTTTAGGATTCACTCTGTAGACTATGCGCAACAGCGTGGTAGGTACCATCCTATGGTATGTTTATGATATTATAGCTATGTAGGTATATAATTTGACTTTTCGGCTTACTTAATCAAAATGTTAAGTGGTATGTGTTAGGAACAAAGTTAAAAGCCAGTCACTACTTTAGATCTAGGTATGGTTGACCTTGAGATTCACGGTGGACTCTTTAGACTAGATTGGACAATTCTATACTATATTTTCTTTGTCTCAAATCTCATCAAACTGTTTTTTCCATAAAAATAAACAATAGTTCTGTCTTTCTTGCACCTTGCAAATTACACATTACGTGATTCACACATTGCGAAATATCAATGAATGGTTTTGGTATGGTTTTGTAAATGGTTTTAAAACATCTGTCTAAATCCATCTCATATTTTGGGTATGATATAACTAATTTGACATGAATACATCGCAACGCCATTCCGAACACCTGATGATAATATATTTGTATTATGAATTCTACTGATGAGAAATAACAATCGATTTTCTACCTGCTTGCTTCGGACATGTCAGATGAATCTCACCCTGGTGAAGAAAAGAATTTATCCAAAATAACAAACATTGTTACTGTAAAATAAGTCTTGAAATAGTGGTATATGGTTCTTTTTGACACGTAGTGTGGTGTAAAAGTTAATTTTTATTTGTACAAAAATAACCAGTCATCGATGTGAGAGTTCGTTTCCATTTACCAAGTGCAGTGGTATGTTTTGTCGTCGTAATAAATCGGATGTCGGCTTCGATTGAAGCTGAAGCCAATATCATGCGTTTGGAAAGGTTGTCTTTGTGATGTTAAATGTCGATGGGTAGTAGTTAGCGAGGAGAGGGTTACTGAGGTCTCATATCTCAACACTGTGAATAAGTTCCATATAGAAATTTGTTTAGTTGTCAGTTATGTATTTGCTATTTTTCTTTCTAATATTAATTTTCAAATATTAAACTATTTAAGAAAAGTTATCATCACATATACATCACATACATATATAATATTAACACAACTGTTTGCCATCAGGTATGCAGAGTCGTTGGATCTCTATTTTCCTTAATCTCTTCAAACCATTTCTTCAAAACCATTCTTCAAATTATCTCTAACTACCACCACTTCTATTTAAAGCATCTGGTGCAGAAAAGATACACTAGCCCCCATAAAACAGCACCCGATAAACATGAACAATTCCAAATCAATAATTCTTCCATTAGAGCATCCGATATATTCTCGAACTTAATATTGTATAGTGAGAACGAACTGCAAGAGGGTCTAGAGGGGTCTTTTAGGTACAGGTGCTTGGTACAAAAAAAGGTTGAAAAGGCCACCAATCCGGGGCAATTAATGGATTACGTATAAAATAAGACGCGTAAATGGGACCATAAAGATGGTAACGTCTTTCGCATCACAGACATTATCTATGGGGTCTGGGTTCCATTTGAAACGACCGAAGTCGTAGTTTTATTACGTCATATACTGTTACGCTAACTCGAGCGTTTACGACTTTGGTTCTGCGTGTGATCGCAATTCAAATTTGAAGTATTTACTTTGCTTATTAGGTAACTTTCACAGTATGTTATTTTCAAGTCAATCTAACAGATGCCTATTAATTTCTCGTAGTTAAATATCGAAGTGATAACGTCTTAGGAGTGGGTCAATGGCTTCGTTACGTAACGCGTTACGGTCCCAGTCTGTCTGGTTTCCCTTTCTCTCACGCATACGGTAGCGGGCGGCAGGCTCCTCCTTACCTACATAAAATTTAAGTAATAACCTAAGCTTTTCTCAAGTTAAACAATTTCAATATTAAATAGTTCATATTAGATCTTTTCTTGGGCGTCCCGACACGCACAGGTTTTTTTATAATTCAGAGACTGGGAATATAAATAACACACTGCTAGCCAGTTATATAAAAATATTACTATGTTACTCTTTTGCGTGTATGTCATTCTAATGGTCCGAATAGAAAACCAGCGCTAGTTAACTGAGAGCAATCTTCTGACCTAGGACTTCTTTAGAACTTCTTTTTCTTGTTTTTTTATTTTATTAAAGTACACTATTTTTATACCGTAGGATTTATTTTTGAGTCATAGTGCTTTGCTCATAAATGTAAAATTTTAGTATGTCATGTCATTATTATAACTAGTTTTTTTCCTGTTGTTGTATCTTTGTCTTACTAAGTATGCGATGTTAGCTGCAAATCTATAAATTCTTCGAAAAGTGATTTTGTAACATATTTCTGTAAAAAATATTTAAAAAAGAACAGAAAATTGAGTTAATCAATTTTTAGCTAGACGTGTTGCTGGGGAGTTTCTTGTCGCTTCTTATCATTAAGAGCTAACACGTTGTAAAGCGGTGTACATAGACTAGGAAGTTAAATTATTTTTTTACTTAGGTATATGTATTAACCTTCAAAAAGTATTCTCCAGTGGAATAATTTTAAATCAAAACCTTTGAATTTGAAGATACGATTTGTCGTTCTTTTTAAAACATTCACGTAAGTAGGTACGAAACAGTGTTCATATTTGCATTTTAGTTCTTTTAGTTTAGTCTCCATTATTGAGACAGAAAAATAAATTGCCTACATTTATTCAGACTAGCTATCTATTCCAATAGCGACTACATTATCCCTAGAAGCTTTTAAACTGGTTATAGCGAACTATATACATAGAAAAGACATGTACAAATGTCAAGCTGTAAATAAGAAGCGTGACCAAAGTGTACCTCGCAGACGTGGAGATATTTCACCGCGATACGTCTGTATCTGTGCATTTCTCTAACAACCAAGATTCTTAAGCTATATTATTAAATCAATGTGCTAGTTCGTTTGTTGAAATAAAAATAACATTTATCTTAGGATACAAACCGAAAAATATTAAAACACTAGAAAACTATAGGTATATTTAAATACCTATAAGTAAATAAGGTCCAGACTTCAACATGCACTTCCTCACAATACCAGCATGACATAAGTATAAGTTTAGTATCTATTATAAGAGATTAAATTAATATAATAAGTTATTCGTAAGATACATACACCTCAACACAAAAATCACTTAATTAATGTCACACACAAGAACCAAAATAAGTAACAAGCATGTTAAATTCTAAAAATTAAATCTAAAAATTAAGTTCTAAAAAAGGGTACGGAACTCAAGTCCGTAAATGTTAAAAAAGAAAACTATAAGTAGAACCCAAACTCAGCTATTTACTGGCTTTTTAGATTTAAAAAACGCTGTTTGTTCATAAGGGCTTTGTTATTTTATTTAGGTTTATGGCTTGGCAGCTAGGTCTTTAAGCCAGATCTTACTTTACAATATAGTTTCTTAATTTTGTTAAGCCTATATCTAGCACAGCTGAACTGTAGGTTATCAGCTGGTGCCATTCAACGGAGTTCTTGTGACAACTGAAAAGGCCACATTTGACTATACAATTTACATTTCTCACAAAACACGTAACTACTACTCAAAAACTATGAATATCCTACAACTATAGTCCATTTTAGAGTAATTTTACACATTTTTAGAAAATTAAACTGCACAGCACAACATCTCCTTTCAGTTCCCGCCAAAAACACCCCATCAGGGCTTTGAGGAACTCTGATCCATAGACAATATTAATTGCTACTATATATTATGTTAAACTGGTAATATATATGTCAACTACCACAACCAGGTGATAAGGCAATATAACGTTTTATCTATGATAAAGCCATTCTGGATGGCTACCAACTTCGATTCTGACGATGCCGCCATAACAACCTTGAGTGGTGTTCCGGTATAATTGGCAAGTTTGCAGCTGCCTTTCGAGGTTGACAGTACACTTGTAACATTTTTTTGTTGTTACTCAAGAAATAAAAAAATATCTAAGTTTATTTATTTAAGATTTAAAAATATATATTTATTTGTTATTTTATAAGACAGACAGTTAACAATTTATTATACACCAATACAAGAATGAACTTACAGACTAAAAGTATATTTAATTATGTACAAAGGCCGGTCTTATCTCTAAAACAGCGATCTCTTCCAGACAACCCCAACTATTTCTATTATTACTAAAAAATATTATTAATTTTTATATTATTATTTACCTAAAAATTCCCCGTCTAAGAAATATCTGAAACAAAATTTATTACAATTCAGCAATATCTATAGCTGCGAAGAGGCAACAAGTAAATAAAGAAACATTCAACAAAATTCACTTTTATATCTAGTTAAATACTACCAGTTTTTTTTAAATTTATTTATGTATACTAAAAAATTACGTGGTAAATACATATAAGGCACCACTTAAACCTATGAGGTTTGCGTGTGATGCAACACACCCTCCCAATTCAAGTAAAAAAAATTAAATATATAAGATTACAAAAAAAGAGAAGAAAGAAAAAAAAATACTTATTTTAACTTATACAACAATAAAAACAAATAAAACGTTCATATAATTAATACGCTTCACTGCAATTTTGTTTTTCTAAATAATAGTTTTTTTAATTTTCTTTTTGTATTTTTCTCATTTAAAGATTCCCTTAATAATATATAATGCCACTATAAGTTATTCCGAATGAAAATTCGATCGAGGCGAACAGAACCGCAAACAAGGTACAGTCTATAATGCCCTGGTATTGAATAAGATAAAGCAAGATTGGACCCGCAGTTATCAATTTATCAGCCGTGTTTCAAACCTCGGTCCTTGCCATCACTTATCTATGGAAGCATTTAAACAGTGGCAAAGATTTATTTCTAACTAATCTCTGCTTTTTCATTTTGTCGACTATGGTTAATTTATTACTGGTCATTTGTTTCGCGTTTTTATCATTGGCAAATTGAACATTTGAAAAGAGTTATAGCGTATACTTATTCATATAGCCGCGAGGTACTTTTAAGATTGTTTTTAGAGTGTATCAAGATTAATTAATTAAATACTTTATTATTCCTTTGAAATTTGGACGGCTGTAGTGTGGGATGGAACTTGTATTAACACTCTACTGCTACTCCGTTAGCTCAGGAACCAAAATGAGTCTTGGCCTACGAGATGCGAACACGCCATCTTTGCGTGTCCTGCAACGAATTCTTGACAATTATCAGCCCGAAGCACACACAGGTCAACTTTCACTCAGTCTTTCCAGTGATATTTTGGACCGGACCATCCAGCCATCACAAATATTATTCCTTTACGCTACGCTCCCATCCTTTCTATATGACTAAGCCGGCGGAGGCAGCAACTACTACCATTTCTCCTATTATTTAGATTGTATAATTATGATTATCTATTCGCTCTAGTGTTGAGTGTCCATTATTTTATGTAATGTAGTAGTAAACTGGAGGGAGGATTCTATTATCATATTGTATTTGTACGCCTCAATGACAAGTAAAATATACTCATAATATACTTAATTGAAATTAATCAAATGTGATATTGTATATGGAACAAAAGAAACTGAAATTTCTCTTGTTCCATATTTTAAGCACAAAACTCGTTAATGTGAGGGTTGTCTTCTAGGGCATGAACATTTTATTACGTTTATAACTTCACACAGTGTACATCACTTAATTAAAAACTCAATGTTAAAAGGTGTAAACATTTATGGAACCATTTGTTAGCCAATTTGCTATTACATAAATAAAAGATCCTTCTTGGAAATTTAAAATCACGCATTTGGTGATTTTAATAAAGGACGTTATTATCTCACTATGTGGCCTCAAAATATATTTGGATATTTATAAATACTCATATTAAAAATGACCAGTGTGGTTTACAAATACTTTTCTTTAATAAAATACTAGTTTTTTGAAAGTATAAAAAGGTTAGGGGTTACTTAGACCCCGTTTCGCTGTAAATGTGTTAATATTAACGGCTTGATGTCGCGAAGGATAATGTGAGTAGTAGAGTCCACGCCCTTATAGAAGTCCCACGAAATAAAAGCGGTAGCTCTGCTATTTGATTGAATTTTGTTCGTAAAAAAGGCAAGAAATAATTTTACAGCTTTAATTATGGAATATTTTGTATTCATTATTCAGTAATTAACTAAATTGATTTACGGATTTGCAAATAATTACTTTGGCAGGATAATTGCGACGATTGCAGCGCCGCGTCTATGGGATTTCTTTTGTGGCGCAGACTCCATTAGTCGTACGACTCATCAAATTGGCAGGCAAAGAAGCTTGGTCCATACAGCCTTCTCTAATGAATGCCAATCAACGGAGTTCATATGGCAACTCAAAAGGCTACATTTGACTACAATGGTCATATTTATTACAAAAGCAATGATTACTACTCAAAAAATATCAAAATCCTACAATACAACTATTAATAAAACTACGTTTTAACGGTTTTAAGCGCGGTAATTTATTTTATTTAGGTTTATCCGACGTTTCGGCCGCTTTTCAGTTGCCATGGTCACGGAAGACAAAGATGACATTTGTCGAACGTGTATTGTCAAAGTTTTTATTCAGCCTACCGCCAACTTGTTCATTTTAATTATTTAGTTTTAATTTTGTTTATGGATATTATTTACTCTATGGGAGCCTAATCTAATTTACCACCGCTTCACAACATGTTGTGGCTTGAAGAGAAGAAGCGGCGCAAGAAACTCTTCAGCAAACATGCCTAGTTCTAAAAAATTTTATATAATATTAAAATGAGTGGAAGGAAAAAATAAAAGAAATTATCAGTCAAGTTGGTTTGTTTCGTTGCACGCAGAAAGAGCTCACAGTGTCTTGAGGTCTGGCAGTTAGTTTTTGCTGGGTTTGGGTCTTAATAGTTTTGATGATTGGATCCCAAACAGGTGGTACCTGCCAACCATCTTCTCTATTGAAATTTGGGTGTTTTTTGATTTCAATAGCCTCACGCATCATTCTTGGTATGAAACGATTCTCTTTCGCGAGGATTTGTGGGTTATCGAATCTGATGTAATGGTTGGGTTTATCCAGCGTGTGTTCACTGATCGCAGACTTCGTAGACCTTGCGTGTTTCATGTCAGCAATGTGTTCTTTTACCCGTGTTTTTATGCTCCTCTTTGTTTGCCCAATGTATGATAAACCACATTCACAATCGAGCTTGTAAACACCTGCACCTGCAAAAGCGGCCGAAACGTCGGATAAACCTAAATAAAATAAATTACCGCGCCTAAAACCGTTAAAACGTAGTTTTATTATGTGTACAAGTCGCGAAAACTTAAGAAAATATTAATACAACTATTGTTCATTTTTAAGTACAGCGTACCTTTCAGTTCGCACTAAAAATGCTTGTTATGAACTAAAGTAAGCTCGAGAGTTTTTTTTAAATTAGAATAGTATTTTTTTATTCAGAAACAATTATTTGACTATAAACGCCCAGATGATAGTCTCGTCGTGTACTTATAAACTTTCGAAATATATCAGAAAGTCAGAACCATTTATGCGCAGCCCTATATGAGAGTAGGTTAATGCAATAATTTGTAATATAACCCGGGCCCGCCCGCAACTGCTTTAATTATGTGAGCCTTGATGTGCGGTTTAAATCACGACTATTATGTGGTCGCAGCATTTTACGCGGCAAGGCCTCCGGATTTATCGACTTCACATTTATTTTAGACCTTTTGGTGGGAAGTCATAGGATACAATATTTAGGATGTTATATGGTAATGGGAACGAGGTTTTGTGTTTGTTTTTTTCAACAATACCTAAGTGTCATTCTAAAAAAATAAATAAATCAATATCTTTATTTTCAAGAATGTAGTTTGTACAGGTGTTATACAATTGTAGATGCACAGTACATTGTACCACATGTGGTCTACAAAATGAATTAAAATAAAATATAAGTAAATATTCTAATTTAAAAAAATGTGAATGAAGCTTTGACAATACACAAGCAATTAATGATAAGAGAAAATATAACAAATAGTTCACTAAAATTTTCCATATAGATAGATAATAACAAAATAATAAAAATGACATTAGCTAAATATATCTCTAGAGCGAAGCCATGTTAAAATGAATAATTCACTATCTTCCGTGGCGGTCCGCCGCGTAATGCAAGTTTGCGAAAGTCCTGCAAAATCCATCCACTGCAGTACTGCCGTTTAGGATAGTGAAAAGGCCTCTTTAGATTGCGTTGTTTGGCATCAGTAAAAGCTACAATTTGCCTGAAGTTTAGTATGTTTCATATATAGTTCATTTTAACAACTCAATTCTTCATTAATGTTGACCTAGATCCAAAAATCGTGAGGAGCCATATTAAAAAAAAAGTAGTCAACTTTTGCACAGCGATAAAGATAAATAGGCCACTGACGAAGCCATTCTAGCGGAGATTTTTCGTATCGTATGACTTTAGTAGATAGGATCTTCCATTCAGAACTCTTTGTAATAACAACCAGAACTTCATTAAGTAAATTAAAACTTTCATTATTATTTCTATACCGTCGATTAAAAGTTGCTCCAAGCCAAGCCCTCTTAACCAAAAACCTTTTTACATTATTTGAATCTTATTTCTATAGTATTAAAAACTATTTTTCTGTGTTTCCGAGTTAATTTTATATTTGTAATACTCCTACTAAGTGTGATAGGTCAATCTAGTGACGATAAGTGACCGTTCTTGGAGTATATTTAATTAATTGTCTGTTTATAAGAGAAACTGTACTGTATATTATTTATTTATTACATACTTTATTGCACTTAGAAATACAACTATATAAACACGTTGACAGCAAACTCCTTGTAATTCTACACACTTCTCCCAACGATGCTCCCATCTCTGTGACTCGTCCAAATGGTACTCGGCGTTTTTCTCTGCAAAATAATTGTTCAAGAAGGTGAAGGTGAAATTGCGTGTACAAAATGTCTGAAAATTTGTTGAGTAACTGTCAACAGATGACCAGCGAAATTCACTAGCTTTTATTTAGGAGTGCTGCTATCTTCACGTTGAGGTCGGAAACTATTCAGACCACCCTAGTATCTGTGAAAGTTTATACAATGAATAATATTCTATTCCATTAATAAACTTAAAAAGCAAAACTTTATCTAAATACGAAATTTGACAAATCGCTAGAGCTATTCTTGAGATAAATGAAAGAAATTTACGTAAAACAATTTGTGTGTAAGAAATGGAAATTAGTTTCTCTTCCATGTTAAATACGAGTATTTTGACGCATGGTTTATATAAATATTTAAATAATGGTATTTTTTAAATTTTATCGGGTAGTGCATATAATTAAATCTAGATTTTAGCGGTCTTAGCGCGGTATTTTATTTCTTTTTATTATATAATAATTACCATAAAAATGAAATAAAATAATTACGATGAAAAAGTTGGCCGTAGGTTATATGAAACCTTGATACTTGACATTTTTTTCTTCCGTGATCACAGCTACTGAAAAGCGGCCGAAACGTCAGAAGAATAGAAATCAAATAAAATACCGTGCTTAAAACCGTTAAATAGGAGTTTTATTAAATGTGTTCTTGTTTAAGGATGAATATTGTATCTTAATTATTTATAATATCCGCTGTTCTAAATACTTTTGATACCTACGATTCATTAGTACTGATATAATTATGCGCTTGCGCAGAAACGCGTTGATGTCTATTGTACTTAAAGTTAACCTTTAATATTTTTTAAGATTCATGCTTTTTGTAAATATTATTTTATATAAATAATAACAGCCCATAATCGTCCCACTGCTGGGCTCGGGCCTACACTGTCCGGGGATTCACTATTGTGAGAAATGAGAACAAAAAGTACCGGGATATTGGGTGAACTGCTACTGGGAATATGGGGACTATGGCGTCTGCCCGTTGCAATGGAACATGGAAAAATAGGCAGACGGTGACTCGCCACTCCTGCACGGGCCCCAAAAAATGCCATAGAAGACAGGGGCAACATGGGTGTGAGTGGCTAAGGGGTGTAGAGAGATGGGCTGCAGGTTCACCAAAGCTACTTCTGACGTGATAATAATAATAATAATTAACCCGCAGGGGGGCTTTGTGGCGAAGCCTTAGGTGAGTGGCGACACCTCGTACCTGACTCCGGGGGCCAAGACAAGGCCCCCGCCTCCGTGCTTGCCTTAACCAGCCGGCACGGAGTGGAGATCGCTAGAGCTAAGACTCAAGCTCCAGGGGTGGAAGTGATAAATGGCCTAACGTCGGAAGTAGCTTCGGTGAACCTGCAGCCCACCTCTCTACACCCCTTAGCCACTCACACCCATGTTGCCCCTGCCTTTTACGGCATTTTTAGGGGCCCATGCAGGGAGTGGCGAGTCACCGTCTGCCCCTTTTTCCATGTTCCCTGAACATTGCGACGGGCAGACGCCATAGTCCCCATATTCCCAGACCGCTAGTACCACTAACAGTTCACCCCAATAGCCCGGTACTTTTTGTCCACATTTCCCACAATAGTCCTAAACTGGCCGGGGCTTGTCCTTGGGTGCATTATTATATGGTGTAGACAGGGATAATCGCCGGTCAGTGTCACGCCACATATTTACATTAAATTTGTCAAGGGGCCTCTACGTGTTGGCCTCCCCATGGCCCCACGCAAGCCCTCCAAAAGTCCGGGCCATTTTTATGGCCCGTGGTCTTGAAAGACATACAAATTATATAATAATTACGCTATTATTATATTAGTTAGGATTACACACGTCGATGTTACCTATATATAGTTTACCGTCGTGCCTTATTACCGTGTGAACTTCCCTCTTGTTACCAACACGGGTCCTTCCAAATTCGTAAAGGCACGATTCGGCTCCTCCGTAATACATTTCGGTATAGATGGATGCAAGTCGCGGTGTGTAACAAATTGCTTTGTCGTGCTCACACGGGTGCAATGACCGGCTAATCGAGTCTCCTAGGTACGAATAGAATGGAATAAATATTACCTAGACTCGAAGCTATGGCTTAGGCGTGTTCGAGACATTTCACCGGGTTATATCGTTGTCTATATTAATATACAAACGTGAAAGTAACTTTGTATGTTTGATTTTTCCATCTATATTCTATATGGATTTAGGAATTAACTAACCAGCAGTGGCGTGAACTTCATACATCTTGATTCCACATAGCCTACTAACAAAAGGTCGAAACCGCCATGCATTCTTTGACGTTTATGCGTTCTGTTCCAACATATTATCAGTAGTGTCTCTATGGGAAATGTAATTCTCTAATCTTCTTATATATAAAATTAATGTTTGTCTTTATGTCCTTTATGAAATCGTAAACTATGTATTTGATCATGTGATGATTTTTAGCAAAGTTGTTGTGCATGAATCAAAGAAGGTTTCTGAGTTGGTTCGCAATTGGACCCGGTAGGTGGCGCTTCTGTCGGCATATCGATTGAAGCTTTTCCGGGCAGGACGACGTCTGCCGGGACCAGTAATAAATAAATGACTCTGGTGATAATAATAACTTACACGAACAGAACGACAAACTAAATTATACATAAATTACACTACAAACAAAAACTTAGAAATTAAATACTACTATAAACATATTTACAAATAAAAGATGTAGTTTGGACCGTTGTCGGTGGGGAACGTTCCGAAAATGCTGGTTGCATTCTCATATTTTATGGCAACGCTTATCCGTTGCCCAAAATACAGGCCAGCGTTTTGGTTTCGTGAGACATCTATCAGCCGTTTTGATAGATCTCGATAAAGGCGATGGGCTTCTGGACCCCATGGCCATATTTGTTTGTTTATATTTATTTTGTTAGGTAAGAAGAACATTTATTATGCATTTTGTACCGCATAATAGGGTAGTTTCTACGGGACAAATTTACGTAATGTAAACGAGTGCAGTCGGGTATAAACTCCTAGCTTCGTTACAAGCGTAATCTAGATCGCTTAATGGCAACACCAGATATTTCCGGCGTGTTATTTTTATGCTTTAAAACCTGTAAATGCGCATTCTTAGCATAGATACTATAATTATAATGTTCTATCTGAAATGAGATCTTGAATATAGTTTAACTTTATTATTCTCCAGTTGTAAAATATTTCAA
This sequence comes from Dendrolimus punctatus, assembly GCA_012273795.1. NCBI lineage: Eukaryota > Metazoa > Arthropoda > Insecta > Lepidoptera > Lasiocampidae > Dendrolimus > Dendrolimus punctatus. The sequence continues at coordinate 23,193,827 of CM022528.1, read as the reverse complement.
GTATTTTACAGATTGTTAGGGTAGTGCAAATGTCGACCGGGATATCTACTACGACGTCAAGGCCTTTATCGCAGCAGCTTGGGCCAAGTGGCGTGAGGTGACATGTGTCATTTGTGACTCCAAAATGCCGGTTAAATTAAAAAGACAGGTTTTTAAATCTATCATTAGACCTGTCCTTTTCTATGGCAGTGAAGCGTTGCCTCTACTTGAGCGACACAAGCAAGAACTGCCTGTCACGGAGATGAAAATGCTGCAATGCATGTGTGGAGTCACGGGTTAAGACCGGGTCAGAAACTCCTGCATCCGCGGCAGTCTTCATGTCCGTGACATAGCAGACAAACTGCAAGAGTGTCGCTTACGCTGGTATGGCCACGTTTTTACGAAGACCGGCTAATTATGTGGGGAACCAATGTCTAGCCATGACGCCTCCGCCAGATCCCGGTCGAAGAGGAAGGCTCAAGAAATATTGTCTTGGCGTTGTGAAGGATGACATGCGTACGAATGGTCTCAAAACGGGAGAAGCTGAAGATCGCGCGAATTGGAGTAGAAAAAGTAAGATAGTGAACCCTGGGCGTAATCGCTCCGAAGGCAACCGGGACTTAACATTCGGATGATAATAATTACTGTATAGGTTATTTACGTAGATTGATTGATAGTGTAGCTTGGTTTAGTTTTCTAAAAAGTAGAGGCTGCGAATTTGATTCCAGACAGGGTAATTATGTAAACGCACTTCCTCTCACTCTTGTGTTCGCTTGTGAGTTGTATATGCTGGTCAGGGATATGTGTTCACTTTGTGAACTAACAACATATAAATGCAAAAAAGCAAAGAATTTTATGAGATTTAAATTCGGTGATTCTTGTATGTTTATGGGAAGAACTGAATAAAATTTTCAATTAAACTTCAATGTTTTAAAGCCAACATTTCACACAACGCTTTATTTGCTTCAAATTAATCCTTTCCGTGGTTTTGCCGACGGTGCGGATAAAAAAACGACTGCGATCGGTCATAGAACCAGATCGTTTTATTACCTTAAGTTATAGATGGTATTCAATTTTGAACCTTATATACTACATCCTTGAAATATCAGAAGTTTTAATCGGCGGAAAAAGAATATTGGTTACCAAATTGTATGTGCAGTTGACAAATTTTCAAGATATTCTATTTTCAACTTTAATGACAAAGATATAAGAACCTAGTGTAAGTTTATTGGTTTGTAAATAAATATTTGTATGTGTAACATGTTGGTGCATGAGGTAAGGGGGTGCAAGGCGAGGGGGGCTGGTCGCGTGGGGCGCTTGGAATGCGGTCTTCTGAGATACCCCATGGACTGAGCAATACATAAGTGGTACGTCAGTACATAAGCTTATGTATCTTATTAACGACGTGTTTGTATGTATGATGTAATTCGGGGATGGAAACTCGTTTTTTTCGAACTTTCTTGAAGGATTCTTCGGGATTTAATATAAAAAGCCTTAGAAGTTTCAAGTTGAGCTCTATTGGGTATTATTATATTAAAATATAAGTTAGGTGTTATCGATCACTTGTATGACTTTGTAAAAATTCACATAATCCTTGTAAGGATCCCAAATCTGCAAGCGATTAATAGTTATTCCACTGATCTGCTAACCCTAGTAAAAGATGTAAAGAAATTTAGAAAGAGCACTTTAACAAAAAGATCACTGAGTAAGGGGATTTGGTTCAAAACAATACAGCTCGTTTGATAGTCGTGCTAGCATAATAAGTAGCGCACGCACCCTAAGCTCGAAGGGCGCGGGTTCGAATCCTAGCCGGAACGCAGGAACCTCGTAGGCTGTTTTTCGACCTAATATTGTTACAATTATCACTTGCTCACAACGGTGAAGAAAACATTGTGATAAAACCGAGAGAACCGTTGTGTCAAAGCTGTCTTGTACAAGCGTGGCGCGTGTACCTACCGGCTGTTCCCGTATAATGGGAGGCCCTAGCCCAGCAGTGAGACATTTATGCGCTGTTATTATTAGAATATAATCTAATATATTAAACCCTCTATAAAAATAAAGATAAAGAAATTTTTGTAATTATTGAACTAAAATATTGATTTATTTTTTATTACATGAGTACAGTAGACAGACAGACGGGCCACTTGATGGAAAGCGGTTGCCATAGCCTATGGGTATTTACAACACCAAAGGTGCTACAAACGCGCTGCTGCTCTCTTATGGGCGACTGGAATCTGGTCACTAATACCCGAACACAACTCGAGGTTGTTATGGCAACATACCTATCTATAGACAAGGGATGGTAGCCATCCAGTCGGGCAAATGCCCTAAAACCTGGCTGTGGGTTGTTTCGTCGCCTCTTACGTAAGAACGCTCGGCCGCAGGAAATTGTATTCTTTCTCCGTTTCTGCATGGATAAAATTAAATTTATAAAAACCGTTAATATAGGAAGAAGACGAGGGAGAACACCATTGTATACAGCAGCGACGTATTGCTGATATTAGACGGATCGAAGAAATTGAATCAATTTGGTTGAAAGGCGCAGTACTGTAAGGTTAAGGTTACCTTTTCATATATTCTTAGGCTCAGATTCCAAAAATATGAAAGTGATTTTAAGTTTTCTTTCTATTATGTTAATGATTTTTATAATTGCATTGTATGGGTTTATTTTGTATTTATTCAAAATAAACCTCTTGTGCTACAAGTGTTTTCACATTATTAATTATTAAAATTTAGATATAACATTTTTATTTCATTATTTTATTTGTGACCTTATTACTAAGATTTCTCGACTTCCAGTTACAATATAGGACTAATATTATTCATTTTATGATAAAAAAATTAAACATTTTTTTAAACTATATAGTTGATATATACTTACTTACTTAACTACTTAGTTATTACATTTCTTTGGCCCAAAAGTCTGCGTCTCCTTTATATTTAACATCATTATTATCAATCAATCTTTATTTGCAAAACATAGGTACATGAATAGGCATACGTAATATAAAGTGGAGCGAAGATGTAGTCTAGGATGGAGCACGTTTACCTAGGAGGTACCTATTCACACGGGACTTGAAGTCACCCAGGTTATAAGTATCCGGAAAGACAGACTCCGGCAATGCAATCCACTCCTTTGCGTACGATGAAGCTAGATGCAAAGCAGTATTAACTTTAAAAATTTCAATGTCATTATCTTATTTTATTGTATTGTATAAAAACCAGATATATACGAATCAAAACTTCTGCCAATGTTCGGTTATAAATTTATATGAATTCTATGTCATTGCAGCCACTGGAGGCTATAAAATGTATTGGCGCCATCCGATGCTGCGGCCATCGTCGTTTCGGCGGGAGCAGGCGGAGGTCGACGACCCCACCAAACAATCAGACCTGATGCGGTGTTTCAACGCAACTCAATCTACTTAAACACACCAATTATATAATATATGTATACTAAAAATATGTTTTTATATGTGTACAGCGTAAACTCCATATAACGTCACTCAATTTAATGACAAACCTTAAGCGTCCAAATTACTTGTCTTCTATACAATGATACTCTATATATTTTTACATCTATTCTCAATAACGACAACAATTAAGTAATAAAAATAACTTTTTAAGTTGCCAACATTAATCAAAACTGCACGACTGTACGTTCTTTTATCGCTTTATTATTCTAGCCAATAAACTTAACTGTTGGCATCATGTATACCCATATTTCTAAGAAATACCGAATTTCTAAGTACCTCCTTCATCAGCAAGATGCCTCAATATCACATATATGAATAAGTAAAACAAATACAACATAATTACTGATGCAGCAAAAGTCATCAGACAAAAATGACATACTTATCTTCATTTAACGACAACTCTCTCTAAAGCCATAAAATGCATAGTCCCTTCAGTGTCGTTATATAGAGTTTACACAGTGTTTAATTTATAAAGTAATTTAAGTATGACCCATGAGTGTCTTACAGATCAGAATAATTTATTCCGTGTTCAGTTAGGACGGTGTTCAAGCGTGAAATGGTATGAAATAAATTTGCGCAAGAGCAATGTACACTGATATGCATAATGTGTGATAGTGAGATCGTGACGTCATTGTCGTGAGTCAACGGGGTGCCTGAGACCCCAATCTCGCAACGCGATCACGAATTTCCAACCGCTTTATATGAGCTATAAATTCACGTGTCCAGTGGCCAAGGATTTTGAGATTATACAATCTGCATCATTTTAGGGCTCCCTACCCATTTTAGCAAAAATCTTTAAAATGGTGATGTATTTTTGTTATATCCGTTTGAGGACTATAGACCACGCGAGGGGGATAGGTCACGGACCTCTGTGTGGGATTCGCCAGCTCGGGGTGGCACCTCACTGAAGTGCTACTGCCACGCCGCAGTTGGGATACCCACTAAAGCCCCTGTCCTATCCTCGAGCGTCCTTTGTCTTGGCTGTGGGTTAGTTCGCGCAATCACCTCCAGTCCGGACGGACGACAGCAGACACCTTTAAGGGCTGGGCTCTTTTGCACTCAGCATATTGCTGTGCCAGAATTATAATTAATTATATAAGATATTTAAAAATACTTTCAACGAATGCTGGGTTGATCATCTGATCAACCCAACATTCGTTGAAAGTATTTTAAACGGATCTCCGTTGATTAGTTTTTGACACGAATTAAATTTTATTAAACGCTTCTTAAAGTTTTCGTGAACAGACTACAAAAACAATGAACTTTCTGCGGAACCGTTTAATATGCGTTGTTGTTGTGCAAAGCGCTGTTGATAATATTGTCATTAATATTAGTACCACAAACTAAAACTACTTGTTATCAAGGGGACTGTCAGTGTGTCTGATATACTTGAGCAAAATATATGTACTTTCTATGCATTAGCATAATATTTTTGTCAAACGTTGTATGTTATTTATGACTGAACAAAAAAACGCAGCATTGATTCGTTGTCTATTAAATCAAATATTTTATTCACGATGCATATACTTTCAAGAAAAATATTTTATAAGTCCAAATTAAAACGAGTTTTTGAGACAAAAAATTCTACGTAATACAGTAAATGCAGATGATGTTTGGATTGCGCCCATTCATCAAGGACTTATGACTTCGCAGACAAGCGGTTCGAAGATTATTAATAAAGAGCGTTAAACGCGCCGACGTGCAAGTATTAGTAACCAGTACTTTCTGTAAATGCAACCTAACTAGTATGTTGTTTGCGAGCCGAGGTTCTGGACTGCCCTTGTTGTGTCCAAGCGAGAGTAACTTTGCATATAAAAGCTGTATTAATAAGGGCGATATTGAAGTTACATTCACCGGGCTATGGCGATGTGACAAAAATGTTATTAATTTCACACAAAATTCCATAAGAATCGGTCAAGCTGATTCGGAGGAGTTTAACTACAAACATCGCGACACGAGAATTTTATATATTATATAGAAGATAGATAGATTTTATTTCAAGTATTATTATTATTTCATAGTAACCGTAACTCGTTACTTATAAAGATATGTATAATTACTTTATTCAAGAACTCTATGCTTCTATTCTTACATCCGCAGTACGGCGAAATAAGGCTTAATCAAAGCCAACTGTTTCCATCCTAATCACAAGGCGTTCGAATAACTAGTGTCTGTTATCAATCGACTGAAACCTAGTTCCATATTCAAAGTTTGTAATTAACTTTTAAGAAAAACTCTGGTCTGAGTTGAATTTATTTAACAATGTTATACTGTATTACTTACTATAATGCTCTCTTTGCATTTATGTCACGCGCGACCTGTGCGAATATCTGCAATTGTAATTCACTTACGTAGTTATTTGGCACTGCTGCCGGTATTTTTAGACATATTGTCTATAACCCACTCAAAATTTTAAATCCACAACAAAAATAAAGAGTAATATGCAATAAAAACATACCGACCAAGTTGAGAACCTCATTCTTTTGGAAGTCGGTTAAAAATACTAAATAATGTTTATGATGCAACATGCTGTATTAAAAAAAAATACCGTTAAACTTGGAATAATTCATAGCAGTAACTATAATAAAACTAAAAGTTAATTTTAAAAATAAATAAACTAAAGTATCTTATAAATAAACGTATACTTACAAAATATCTATATCTATAAATAAAAATCTGTTAATCATTATATTAATAATACGTTAAGCAAAAACTTTATACCCCTCTTTATGGAAACTGCGCGAATGGACAAGTATGAAATTTCGCACACCTATAGTTTATGTAGAGAAGAAGTGACGTATGCTAATATTTTTTAAAATATAAAATTAAAAAATGATAAAAACGATCAAATAAAAATAGTAAATCTCATGAAAATCCATTCATGCATAGACCATGATGTCGCATAAAAAAATATAAACATGCAAACAAAATTATTAATAAGAAACACAGAAAAGATTTAAATGAAAAACATTGATTTTTATCAAATTGTATTACATTAGGAAGGAATGAATCCGTCGTTAACATACATCTTAATTATGTCGGAAATTAATAGAAATAAGTTGAAGTTAATAGCATGTTAAAACTACACGGAAGCCGGAAACATTATAAGTTGGCATAGTTAAGACCGTATTCCAGACCAGTTATCCTACATGTATTCAAAAATGCATTTTAATTTGGACAGTAGATTGCGCAAGAGTGTCTGTCTTATGGAGTACGAGCAGAAGGTTCTTAGATAAAAAGTTTATTTCATAGGCACGTATTCCTCGTTCTCGATTTTTTTTACCGACTTTTTTTATTGCAGGAGTTCAGCAGACAGGCAGACGGCCCACTTGATGGAAAGCGGTTATCATCGCCTATGAACATTTGCAACACCAAAGGTGCTACAAATGTGCTGCTGCTCTCTTAAGGGAGACTGGAACCTGGTCACCAATTTCGGAACATAACTTAAGATTGTTATGGTGACATACTTTAGACCAGGGGTGGTAGCCGTCCAGTCGGGCAAATGCCCTACCACCTGGCTGTGGGTTGTTTTGTCGCCTCTTATGACAGGCCGCCCGGCCGCAGGAAATTGTATTCTTTCTCTTTTCCTGCACGGATAAAAAAGGGGGTTCTCAACTTGATTGCTTTTTTATTTTTTATGTATGTACACTGATTACTCTGAGATTTATGATTTACCTGATTCTTCTTTAGTTTGATGCAGAATAGATGACATTTGGTCGTCTAAAAATTTAACATAGTTTGGCCCCGTAGTTTTCATTTGTTTTTAGGAATAATTTCAAAATATATCAGTGACATATATATGAGATACGAGAGCTGTTTTCCTTGAAAAACAAGGTATTGTAAACAAAAGCAGGCAAAGATATTGCGCTAATCAAATTTCTCTTAAATTTTATATCATTTTTGCTTGTAGCAAAATTAGAAAAAAGTCGACCTGATGGTAAGTGATTGTTTCCGTACCCATAGAATCCTGCATCCCTTAAGGGAGCTAAAACATAGCCTGTATCATTGAGACTTATTTTAGTGATTTATATTTTCTTCGAAAACTTATGGGAGATCCGCGGTAGTTCATTCTTAAGCTTGCTTGCGTAAGGTATTTTTTGTTGCATGAAATTCTTAGATTCATACAGGACATAAAACTTCACATATTTTAAAAGATTTTAAATACTTGCTAGATCCCAAACTCGTTGCCTACTTAGTACCTACTATGTTAACCGCGTTACACAAGCGTACTACAACTAGTTTGTTTTACCTCCTCAAGACATTTCACGTAACTTAATCAAACATCATTACATATCCCAAGAGCTGCGTTTGCGTTATGTATTCACACCGTTTTGTTTAGTCAACGTCTGGTTGAGTTGTAGTATTTTTAAGCAATTTTGAACTCTAATGCATGTTAATAAGGATATTTCCTGAGTATCTGTAGTTTATAAGGTGTTTGAAGGAATGATTGGTAATTATAAATAGTTGCTCAATAATGGGCAGTCAAAGAAATTTGAGATGAACTCATTTTATTCGGATTGCGAGAGATATGAATAGTTTGTATGATTATAGTATTTTCTCAAGTTTTCTTTTTTTTTATTGCGGATTTTCAGCAGACAGGAAAACGGCCCATTTGATGGAAATCAGTTATCATCGCTTATGGACATTTGCAACACTAAAGGTGCTACAAATGCGCTGCTGCTCTCTTAAGGGACATTAGAACCTGGTCACTAATGCCGCATACAACACAAGGTTGTTATGGCGATATACTTTAGACCAGGGGTGGTTGCCATCCAGTCGGACAAATGCCCTACCACCTGGCTGTGGGTTGTTTTGTCGCCTCTTACGACAGGCCGCCCGGCCGCAGGAAATTGTGTTCTTTCTCAGTTCCTACACGGATAAAGACGGTATATCAAGATTTGCGACTAGTATACATATTTAAACTACGTTTTAACTTAATATTTTCTTAAGTTTTCGCGACTTGTATACATAATGAAACTACGTTTTTTTTAATAACAATACTACGGACTCGAGGTCCGTACCCTTTTTACAACATGATTACTGATATTGATTTTTTGAGTTTATACACGTTTATTATTATCTTTTGTTATTGTGTGTGACATTGATTTTGTTGTTTTTATGTTGTGTTGTGTACCTTAAGAATAACTTATATATTTTTTCTAATTTTAATACTAAACTTATACTAATATAGAGTGTATCTGTTGAAACTACGTTTTAACGGTTTTAATTTGATATTACTGTTAATTGAATTGAGATGATCTAGAACACACCCTACCATGTTAAGGATTCGGAATTCGGCTTCTACGACCAAATCAACGGTGTGGCCATGGGCTCACCGGTGTCTCCTGTCGTGGCTGACATTTTTATGGAAGACTTCGAGCAGAGGGCACTGGATACTGCTCCGGCTAAACCGAAGATGTATAAAAGGTACGTAGACGATACTTTAATAAATTAAAGTCTCTGCATTTCTAGACCATTAATAATTAAAATGAACAAGTTGGCGGTAGGCTAAATAAAACTTTAACAATACCTGTTGGACAAATGTCACTTTTGTCGTCCATGACCACGGCCACTGAAAAGCGGCCGAAACGTCGGACAAACCAAAATCTAATAAATTACCGCGCTTAAAACCGTTTAAACGTAGTTTTATTACGTTTTAACTGTTTCGACCATTTTTTAGTTGTTTCACAAAGATTTGATTTCCAACGTTTGATGTTGGAACAAATTCAAATAATCTACCGCTTTTTAAACCGTTAAAACGTAGTTTTACATTGTATAATATCAATCAGGCGACAGTATTCACTTTCCATCAGATGGGCTGTCTGGCTGTTTGCGTGCTTCAGATAATGAAAAATACAAGGATTACCTAAATAAGTAGGTTTTTACTTATTTTTCAAAGAACCTTTCTGTTAATTAAGTTGACGAAGTTTACTTGAATGTTGACTATCATTTTAGAAGAAATGTATAAACTTTTTGCAGCAAAATAATGAAGTTACTTGATTATTGAAAGTTTTCAATAGTAAAGGAATTTACTCAATTTTAATAAGGGCCGATTTTTCAATCGTCAGATAAAAGTTATCAGTCGAATAAATTTTAACCTGACTAATTTCAAGTATAACAATTGCTGTGCGATTCCCGGGACACAAATTACCTCATTATTTTAAACAAGAATGTACGCTATGCTATAGTTTATTGAGAACTGTGTCGGAATAGGTAAATTAATTATTATTATTTATTATTATTATTTTATCCGTGCAGGAACGGAGAAAGAATACAATTTCCTGCGGCCGGGCGGCCTGTCGTAAGAGGCGACAAAACAACCCACAGCCAGGTGGTAGGGCTTTTGCCCGACTGGATGGCTACCACCCCTGGTCTTAAGTATGTCGCCAAAACAACCTTGAGTTGTGTTCCGGCATTAGTGACCAGGTTCCAGTCTCCCTTAAGAGAGCAGCAGCGCATTTGTAACACCTTGGTGTTGTAAATGTCTATAGGCGATGGTAACCGCTTCCCATCAAGTGGGCCGTCTGCCTGTCTGCTGAACTCCTGCAATAAAAAAAAAAAAAAAAAATATTATGCACCCATGTTATTAAAAATTACAAACCGCTACTGGGAAAATTCCTGCGGGATTCCCGGGATTAAAAATCACACAGTTTATTACATAAAATTTGCTATCGATCAGTGAAAAAATCGCATTGGAAGTCGATTTTCTTTTTCAATCTGGTCATTTTAATAATTCCCAGAAAAATTCCTGGGGGGTTCCCGAGATAAAAAGTAGCGCAGATTTTAAGTCTAAGAATTCTCTGTCAATCAGCGAAAACTGCATCAAAACCAGCCTAGTAGTTTTTACGTGAATCCCGAACAAACACACAAGAAATCTAAAAAAGAAATGCATCGTGTTCTCCGTCGTTTATATGGTGTATTCCACTTGTATTTTTTAAAATAGTTTCAATGTACAGACTTACAATTTTATAATATTAAAGATATATTTACAGCATAATTAGGATTGGTCTAACACTGCAAATTATAGCAACAAAAAATAACCATAAGCTTCTTGACATGGCTTGACTGTATTGATGTTGGTAGAGCGCTAGTATACTCCTGTGCTCGTCGTAATTTATGGTACATTGTAGGATCATGTCCCGAGCTCTAGCTGGGGTATCTAGAATGAGACATGAACATTTATTGGTGGCGAAAGCTTTCCTGATTACAAGACATAATTTATGTCTTGTAGATTGCGAGTAGGCTATGTTGTGTAACAACGACTAATGAACATTGCACTTACGTGCTGTACTAGCCTGTGATTAATATTTGTAAATATAATGAGGTAATACGCTAGTAGAATAATTTATTATTATTATTTTTGGAAAGAAGGAAAGAAAAGTGTGTTTTAGAACAAGATTTTTTAAATCCTCAGTTCAGCACACAGGACGTCGACGTGATGGAAAGCAGTAGACCATCGTATACAGACAAATTGTATCAACAAAAGTGCTACAGGTTCCGGGTCAGGACAGGACCAACCAGATTGGTAACGCATTAGTAGCAACCGTTGGTGTTGCATCCATAGGTGACGGTAATCATTTTCATGTATGCGCTGTTTGCTGTACTCACATGACATATGATAAACTTTTATTTATTATTTGAGATATAAAGTGAATTTTATGTGGTTATAAAAAATAAACCACCAAGGTTAAGCTTAGCCTTCTAACCTATGATAAAAAATCAGATCTGTTCATAATAAATAAAAGGTATTTCATAACTATACCACACCCAAAATGTCAGTCATAGGACTGTAAGTCAGAAGTGAATACTTTATATCTAAGCGTGACGGTCACGCGAGTTCATATCTTTTTCCCCATCCCAAAAGTGTTCATGGTGCCTAAAGAAGTTTCCACTTCAAAAATGCTATTCTGACTGTCAGGTTCTAATTAAAATAAAAAAAACTAGTATTTATCTTCGTAAAGAGAGGAACGATTTCAAAATTAACGTAATATTTTAAAAGTAACGGCTTTTTTCCATCCCTCCCAATTACAGCGCGATCTCGTCGCATTACTGGTACAAGCACGATTTCCGTCATGTCATTATTTAAAACCCGATTTTACTTTCCAACACGAGCGGCTCACTCTTTTCCTGGGCTTAATAACGCCAGTACAGGACCGCACTCAGGAGGAACTTTTAAGAACTGCGGCCTTAAAACGGTACTTTTAAAAGAATCGCATTGTGCAATTGACATGGGTAGATTACTGGTAGGTAGTGAAGCGTCAATTCAAGACTCGAGCCGATGGGAATCTTGTACATAAAAATAAGAAATTAGTTCAGAGTATCATGAGTTGCGGCGTTAGTCCACGGCTCGAGGTGACCGGATTTTATATTTGCAAATGGGAGTTCTTACATGCTTCACATGTAATTAATGTTCGCGTTTGTTTTAGAAGGCGTTCGATGCTTTGTTTACAATTTTGAAATTGTTAATTATTATGTTTCTATATATAACCAAAAAGATTAGTTGTTACAGTACAATACATTGTATAAAATATTGTTCTATGTTATTATGAAACTTGTCATATTTTATAAGAATTTGCTTAAATTGGTTTTTTAACTCACAGTCCTGTTAATAGCCGGTCAATAGGGAAATTTTGAAAATTTCCTTCTTATCCGTGCAGGAGCGGAGTAAGAATACAATTACCTGCGGCCGGGCGGCCTGTCGTAAGAGGCGACAAAACAACCCACAGCCAGGTGGTAGGGCATTTGCCCGATTGGGTGGCTGCCACTCCTGGTCTCCAGTATGTCGCCATAACAAGCTTGATTTGTGTTCCGGTATTAGTGACTAGGTTCCAGTCTCCCTTAAGAGAGCCGCAACGCATTTGTAGCACCTTTGGTGTTGCAAATGTCCATAGCCGATAGTAACCACTTCCCATTAAATGGGCTGTCTGCCTGTCTGCTGAACTAATGCAATAAAAAAACAATTGATGGGACTTGGGTGATGTATAGTTGTGTAAAAAGTAACAACAAATTTAAAATAAATGTTTAAAACAAAGGTGAACCATGGTAATAGGATATTGACAAGTTTGAATAAACGATTGAGTGGTGCTGAAAATTTAAAATATTTAGTGTAATGTACCTTTTCAAGCTTGCACAAAACTCTCGACCTAAGCAAATGGTCGTTATTATAGTAAATTGAAAATAAACAGTCTGAGTGCATATCTGTGTGTCTTGGTGCCCAGCGCCCAGAAAACCGGCCGGACGACCCGTCATTCGGGTTAATTGATGACTGGCGCGATCGGCCGCGAGACCGCTCGGGACTCCGCCAAGGCCCCCGCCAACCGATAGATTCAATTCAAACTTTGTAATGTCATTTTGTGGTTATGGTTTTATGCACACATAATTATCGACAGTGTACCTTGAACAACAGTGTAAACTCCAAGTAACGTCACTGGATTTAACGGTAAACTGTTTTAAGCGTCAAAATCACTTGGTTTTGGTTGGTTTATCTTTTCTTCCATACTATAGTATACTCTATATAGCATTACACGCACTCTCGATAACGTAACAATTTAGTAATAAAAAGTACCTTTTAAGTTGCCAAAATTATTAAAATTGTGCAGCTGGGTACGCTTTTTATCGCTTTACTATCCTAGCTCGTAATAAACTCGACTGGTATCATCATCCATACCGAAATTTCTAAGTACTTCCTTTACCACCAAGATACCTCAATATAGCAAGATTAGATAAAATAATTAAAAAAATACAACAAAATTACTGGTGCAGCAATAGACGTCAGACAAAAATAACAGATCTCTCCGTTTAAAGATAACTCTCTATGACGCCTTAAAATGTCCTTTCAGTGTCGTTGTAAAGAGTTTACACTGTATTGTCATTATTTTTTGCTGTTTATAATTTGTTCTTTTTATAAAAACTTCTAGATTTTCTCTGACGCTACGCTGCGGGTCAAACCCTAGGAAGAAACTAAGTAATTAAAGATAATAGATTGAGAGGCAGAAGACTAAGTTGGTATGGGCATATAACGAGGAGGGATGACAAAAAGAATGTTAAATTACAAGATGGATGGTTACAGATGTAAGGGTAGACCAAAAAAGATGGATGGATTGTATGAAGGATGATATGATGATTTGTGGTGTGATAGAAGATGTATGTCAGAATAGAGTGTGGACGGAAAAGACATATTGTGCCGACCCCAATTAATTGGGATATGGTGAAAGAAAAGAAGATATATCGGTGTTAGAGCTGTCGATAAGATTGGGCATCTGTGTGTATCATCAAAAATGTTCAATCTCATAAACGTGGCTAATTATTAGACGCCGATATTTTGTGAGAGCATGCTATCACGTCGATCAAGCGGGCTCTAAAACAGTAATCAAGATGCCACGCAAGAAGATGGTGTGCCCATAGAAATTAGCCTCTCGAAGAAGACGGACGACAAAGGGCATTTGAAAACTGGCCTTCAGTTGCTTGACAACACGGATATAGCCCGCCGAACTTGTCTGTGAAATGGCAAAAAATGCGACTACAGCCACCATGTTGACGTTTAATACGAATTAGGCTGCTACCTCGAAAAAGTTATTTATTCGTTAATGGCATTATTTTGAACGCTTTGAATTTTGGTCAATAATTACGGCGATTGAGCCATAAGCTCTCGTCAGTGGTGCGTTATCCTATTCAATGGGGTAATCAACATAGAGGCATCACTCAACTTATATATTAGCCCTACCATGTTTTTAAGAAAATAAATAAATAAATTGATTGATTTTCAGTAGGTACCTTCCTTTTGCCGTTATATCAAAACAGTACGTGTTTAGGCGTTATTTATTTACATTATGGGTGACGATGAATCACACTAAAAGGCGAGCCCAAACCTTTCGACTTATAGAATATAAGCAATCGTGGCAGAGATTACTGTAATGGCAACAGCCACGCAACAGAGTCGTTAAGCCAGACAACTCTTGGCCGAACAAACGAGACCCATTTCGAGCCCTTATTTCAATTACGAGGGCATTCAGAGTCAGCTTTCTAGCTATTTGTCTAGTAATGTTTACTTATCGGCTGTTAGTTAGAATGTTAACGTTTTGCAGCGTTTTAATGGTCTTGGGAATTATTATACACCTTGCTGCTGTTAAAGTCCCATTAAAGTATATATTTAAAATTATAGCCCACTAGATGGTTCAGGAGAAAAATGGCTACAAGTAATAAGGCTTTTCATCCGTGCAGGAATGGTGGAAGATTAAATTTTTTTGAGGCCGGGCGGTTTTTCGCAGGCGACAAAACAACCCTCAACTAGGTGGTAGGGCTCTTGCTCGACTGGATTGCTACCACCCCTGGTCTAGAGTATGTCGGCATAACAACTTTGAGTTCTGTACCGGCATCAGTAGCGAGGTTCCAGTTTCACCTTCGCAGTAAATTGGCAGCACCTTTGTTGTTGCTAATGTCCATACGAGATGGTAACCACTTTCCATCAAATTTGGACCGTCTGCCTTTATGCTGTGCTTAAGCAATAAAAATAAAATAAAAAGTATGCCGATGGATATATACAACATTTTTATGGAAATTCTGTAAATTAAATATTTATGTTATTTGTTATAAATCATATTCTCTATTCTATTTACCCATATAGGACAAGTGAAAATATCGTTAATTTTACTTATCCATATCAGTACAGGAATATTAAAATAAAGAAGCGATTATGATGAAATTCTGTATATACAAATACATATATAAAGATATGAATTTTTTGTTGATGGAGATGATTATAGGTTATTTTTATGTCGAAAAATAAGAAATTTTTGTGAAATTGAACGAAACAATTTTATGCACGCTTAAACACTCACACATTTTTTGTATTGCCTACCTACTGTAGTAGGTAGACGGCCCACCTGATGGAAAGTGGCTACCATCGCCTGTAGACGTTTGCACACCAGAGGTTGCAACGCATTGATGACCCCTAAGAAATTTTATAATGCCCTTCTTAAAAAACACCTTATCATCACGCAAGGGGAAAACCGGGGCGAGAAGTTCTCTCTAGATCCTCATTGTACGCGGAATAAATGTTCTACACATGCATACAAAACACACACAAGCGTAGTTTTAACCGTCAAAGCGCTTTAGATTATTTAATATGGGAAGGGAAATGTTCAACTTAACCTAGTTTGCATATTATAAGAGATATTTTCCCTGGCTATGAAGAGACACATTAAAAGTAATTGTATTTCAGATCGAGTATGTTAACATGTATTGGGAACGCAATGGCAGCTTAGATGAAACGGAATGCTACGCAAGCAAAATTCAACTTTATCGAGATTAGCATTAAAGTAGATATTTCATTTTGGACAAATAGCAGTTAAGAACTCCAGTGAATGCATGTATTTAATAAGGGCTGTACATGAATGTTGCTATATCTGAACTAGAGTATCATAATATTGTATCTATGTATTTTATATATTTAAAAAGAATAATAGTAATCTATGTATTAATATGTGAAGCAAAACCTCAGCAAAAACTTTGTATCCCTTTTACGAAAATTGCGCGGTCGGAGGAGTATAAAATTTCGCACACTTATAATTTCTATAGAGGAGTGCAGAATACTTATAATAAAATAAATAAAAAACAGTAAACACAATATCATGAATTTTGACATACACATATACGGGTTGTGTTATTTATTTCTTATAACATAAATGTAAATACTAGTAAAGTTTCATGCAGACAGCGGCTTTGAAGAAACAAGGGCAGATACATAGGACATAGAGATTAAAATCAACGCATAACGCATACCGTGTTTATAAATTTTTTTTTTTATATATTTATTATATTGAAATATGAAAGATATTCCTGATTTCTGAGTTAGATACACGTTAAGACTGTTTCGGAAGTAAGAAGCTAGTTAAAGAAGCAGAAACAAATAAAGTTCCAACGGGTTGCCGGCCTCTATGACATTTTATAAAGCCCTTCTTAAACAACTCTATGTTATAGCGCAAATGGAAAACCTCGCGGGAAGTTCAAACATTATAGAAAGAAGAACAAACCTTATATAGAACCGTTGCGTAGTTGAGTGTGGCAGCTCAACAAAATGAGGGTGAACATTTTAACAAGTGGGTACAACAACTTTCAACTGTAAAGCAGTGTTAAAATTATATAAGTAAAGAATCTTTAGTAGATAATACCACAAAAAAAACAGTTCAGACAGCCCTATTGGAGCGCCATTATTAAACAACACACACTATCTACAAGCGAGAATGTCCTGAAGTTGCATTTATAAATTAGTGTTTATTGTACTGCAATAAATGTTCCACAATGGCTTATGTACGGACATTTTACCATATTGAGTATGTTTAGGAAACAGAAAGCGTTTTAAAGTTTGTGTATGATACTCACGCAGTCTCGCCGCCAAACTATTGTTACAATTTGTGCCACCTGCATATCTGTAAACAAAGCACATTTATTACCCGTCGGCGTTTGAGCCAACAACATTAAAACTCTTTTACGACTTTCTTCTTTGTTTACTTTGTGTTTAAATTTTGCAATTGGAAAAACAGTCTATTGTGTATTGTATCTTTAGGGTAGTCATTGGCCAGGTGTGATTCTTGGAAATTCAGTCGACGCGGTCGAGCAGACATATTGTATTTATACAGTATAAAGCAAGGCCCCATGGAAGGGATGAGCAGTCTAGCGATAGCCACAAGCGAAGCAAGACGTTAATGGCATTACGTTTGGACTGGTTGTGTACAATTATATTTGTACATATGTTATACATGTTTGTATAGTTTTGATAAATTCTATAATAATTCCGATGGCATTTTAATTCGAGTCCTGTAACTCGTAACACTATGTGTACCTTGGTTTTTCCTTACAAGTAAAATTTTCGGATCAAATAGTTAAATCATGTCATGTTTAAAAGTTCAGGAAGAAGATCTCGTCATGCTAGCCTCAACAAAAACCTTCCGTATATTTTACAGAGTTCAGAAGATATAAATTTATAAAGTCAAAGTCCCACGAAAGAAACAACGGGCATAGCTAATAAATATATTTCTTAAAGAATAAACAAAATTATTTAAATTAGATCTTTAAATAAACTTTTGTGAGTCACCTAGCTGCTCCGGCATTTTACCGACCCAGTCTAAAAACCTGTAGGTGCGCCGCCACCCGCATTCTTAAGAAACTCTTGTAAAGTATAAAGATCTCAAGTATTTTTTAGGTTATCGTGACTGTTAAACACAATTAAAACAATAATTTAACAGTTGTGAAGAGGGCTTTTATTTTTATTTTACCTCATACTTTTTTGCTTTGAACTCAAAATAAGCGTAGTGAGATTAGAAACTATAGGTAAATTCTAAATATACTAAGACTGGTGTGCACCGAAATTTAACCGACGGTTAACCAAAAATTATCATTGTTTTTCCATACATTTTTGGCGATTATTTTATTTTAACCATCGGTTAAATGTCAGTGCAAACCGACCTAAGAGCACGAGAGGTTTATGGTTACCTTTATTTAGGCCGTGTCCTCATTAGACGAACAGTAGCGGCTAACAGTTTGCATCTCTATAATATTGAAATGAAGTGTCCACACAACGAGTAAGGTACGCAGTTTGCCGCATTTTGCTTGATGACTCATTCAGTGAGCGCGCGATTAGCAGCGAACGAAACCCGCGTTCAGCGTAGAAGTTCGTTTACTATGCTGGAGCACTGCGCGGCGTTATATACTACCCGTTTATATTTCCTCTCAAGAGTTTACAAGCGCTTCGCGGCTAATACGCTAGGGTTCGCTCCTAACTCGATATTGAGTTAGCGACCGATACGCCGCTCAGAGTCAGTAAGCGAACATCAGCGGCTCACACCTCGTCTATTGGGGACACGGCTCTACTATTCGCAAAGTATAATCATTTGGCTAGAAAGAGACGGTGAAAAAAGATCCTCTATATAATAGCTGCTACTTGCTTGCATTCATCTTTTAGTTTCTGCATGAAATAACAACGGAAATGTAACATTGAAACACGTATTACTTATCTATGACCCTATTTATGAATTTTCATATTTTTAAATTGAAGTCTTGAGGTTGACAAAACAAATTATTATCTCGTACGTCACCCTTTTTAAGATTATTTTTTGAGGTAAAAAATAGTCTATGTCCTACTGCAGCATACAGTCTATATTTTTGTCAAATTTCTTTAAGATCCGTTTAGCCGTGAATTATAATACCATTTAATCAGTTTTATCCGTGTAGAGACGGAGAAAGATTGTGATAAGGCAGCTGCCTGGCTACTACCCTAACTCTAAACTATACCCCTATAACGAACTTTATTTGTGGTCTGGTATCAATGGTTAGGTTTCAGTATCCCACTTCGAGTCGGACAGCACGATAGGTGTTGCAAATATCTATAGGCGACGTTAACCGCTTACCATCAGATGGAACGTCAGCCTGTCTGCTGTAACTACAGCAATTGAATAGTAAAAAAAATGTACCAAATTGTGAAATTATATTACAATATTCTTAAGGATACACTTCGGTGAGTTTGCCACGGAACTGCATGAATTAATTCCTCCCTCACCATTTTACTACCGGACTAGCAGACGTATGCGCTCACGCCACCGATATATGGTGGAAATATCAAAAAAGCGGACGAAACGCTATGCTTCCACTTTTATCATACGGAAGAGTGGAACACGTTACCGTCGTCTGTTTTTTCTGAAAAATTCAATCTAGGTATCTTCAAGTATCGCATGAACAGGCATCATCTAAGTAAGCGTGCTCCACCAGGCCCTATGTCAGTCAAACGCGAATCTATCCAATATAAAAAAATAAGAACGAAACGAAACTAACACGGAGATTTTCATCGTAGGTTTCTCGTCAATAATTATATTTAGAGATTGCACCTTCAAAATAATTTTGCTCGGAATTTTATATAAGTTTCTTGTAACACGATATAATATGATTTATTTGTCTGTCACGTCCTTGGGCGTAGACATTCAAGACTTGCTATGTTTCATGATAAATGTATCTGTAATAAATGAACTTCCAAGGATGACTATTAATTATAGCTGAGCATTGTGTCGACTCCTTTATTATGAACTGCTGAATTAGTATTTGTTATTATTATCGCGCTTAAGGTTTGAAGACATAATACCGATGACATTTTGTTTTCAAAATCCATATATTTTTAGTAGTCAGTCCAATGCACACGTCATACGGGCCTTTACCGCCATTTTGTTTTAAGACTAAGTTTTAGTTAGATTAGACCCCACTGACTCAAAACCTCTCTCTCTCTTTTCTGTCACCATGTCTCAATTAATTGGGTTCGGCATAATATGACTTTTCCTTCCATAATGCTCTGTTCTGGCATACATCTTCTGTCACACCACAAATCATCATATCACCTTTCACACAACCCATTCACCTTTTTTTTGTTCTACCCTTACATTTGTACGGATCCATCTTGTAGTTTAAAAGTTCTGTTAAATCATGAATCTCTTGCTCATATTTAAATTTATAATACTTTTTGAAGTTATACTTCTTTAGGCGCGATGAGAGTAAATTTTTACTATGCGCACGCACACCGTCACACGAAAAAGCTACACCATGAAGTTAGCTATAGTCAACATTTTAGTTTTTTAGAATGGCCGAGTGTAGGACAGTGGTTGATCAACAACTAGTTGAGTAGCACCACGAAATTACACACTGCGAAAATTAAACAAGATGAATAACCAAACCCCTTAGAAGCGCATTTGATCAATACATTACATGGTCTCACTTTAATACTATAGAGATAATGAGACGAAAGATATAATTCTAATTTTCACCATGCGTACGTGGCGCCATTTGCAAATGCGAGCCATTTTCATATTAGAAACGTCTAAGATTGTTGCTACTTTCCGACTGATATTTATGTCTGTTTCATTACAAATTCTACTGTTTTCCCGCTAAGTGTTGAAAAATGTTGTATGACGCATGTGCGGTTGGTTTTTGCAAATTTTTGAGTATAGTAAACCCTCGACGTAGTCTCAGGTTAATTCGTCTATTCGTTTGTAAAAACCACTTACCGCACTGGTATAAATAACTGTTGCTTGTCAATACAAATTTATAAAAAAAGCTTAGTACAGCTTTTAAAGGCGTAAAAGTCACAATTGGCTTAATGCGCCGAGAAAATGTGTTTTATTCAGTTGGATTGATGTATTTTTTACGGCATGAAGAGCAAATGGAAATCGAAAAAAGCATTTCAATTAATATTTAAGAAAGATATCAAACAACAAAGCCATTATTATGTTTAAGATAGTATTTAAATTGGATACGTGACGTACTTTCCAAGAATGCAAAATAATATGCCTATAAGTAAATAATTTTCTTTAATGCTCTATAATTTTCATACTACAAAATCTCAAATTGTATGAAACGTTTACCTTATAAGTAATAAATGCCGTTGTCATGTTTTTTTCTTTAACAAGGAATATAATAATATGTATAATTGTATATCCTTAGTATTATGCAATGAATTGTTGGTAAACTAAATAAATAAATAAAAGACCAGGCCTTACAATACTTTGTTGTTATCTTGTTTTAAAAATATAATTGAAATATATTCCTGTTTAAATATGATACAATGATTTATAATATGTTTTGTAAGATAATACGATCTTTACATAATATAATATAATAATATTTTTGTTTAAGAAGATCTTTCTCTAGACGAATGGACGAGAATATCCAAAACGATAGGTTTTTCGTTTAAATTCGTATAATTAGTACAATAATCGTTATGCTGTTACAAATTTGAACGAATGTAATGAAGTGGTATAATGACATAAAAAGTTAAGAAAGTGTTGTTTTATCTGTCAATGTCAATGTGACTTACGTGTGTTTAATCTCTAGATGTCGTTGTTGTCAATAGCAATTGTTGAAAACGCCAAAGGTATTGGAGCTGAAACTAAAATACGTTTATTGCCTGAATAATTGTCAAACTGCATCCTAATGTAAAAATATTTCGACGTTTGTTTGTACATACTGCATGGCCTTAGAAATGAACAAATTATCATGACATTTCTTATAAACTTGTATGCATTTAAGATGTTGGGTTGTTGTGTACATACAATATATTTTGTTGAATAAAAATTGGACACTTCGTGGTTTATAAATTCGAAATGTACATAGACAAAAACCACTAACGATATGCCGTTTGACACTCCTCATTCCTCATACAGGTCTTGTTTATTTTTTCAAATCAGCCGATTCGATTGTAGACAAGAGTAATAGTTTTTTCCAAATCTAACGATACCACTTTAGTTTTTGTTAAAATTGGCCTCGAGATTTTGACTTTGAATATGTTTCGTTATTTAGCATAGTTTAGGAGTTGGCCCATTTAAAAAAATAACTTGTATTATGTACTTGTAACACACCCCTGCATGTATATTTACTTTACATATACATAAGACATATGAGAAATGCTTTTGATTTATTTTCCCACCTGTACGGCTTTTATACCCGTATTTCTGGATAAAACGACGGCTTCATATTATTGCGTCTCTGGTATATAAATTAACTTAATTAATTTATGGATATCTGTCGGGCATAATTCAGCTATGTTCTAAAGCTGGGTTGTCCCATTTCACTTAATAAATATTATTTGCCCGGCATGCTCAGGAAATTGAAAATATATCTGATTGCGAAACGTAAATATGACTGTTAAATATTGCATAATGGATTCTAAAAATATATTTGAATGAATTTGAAATATCTTTATAGACATATAAAATTCTTCGGTCCCTGTGTATGTCACTGTAGGAGAGAATCGCGTACGGCTGTATAAGTCAATTAAAGTGTTTAGTTGGAAAAACACTGGTGTTTTCTTCCAATTCTGAGTTCGTACGCATATACGTTATTAGTATATAAATGAGGAAACCATTTTTTTGTTATCTTTTGCATTACTAAATATCTGGAAAAATCTTAGTGAAATATGGTAAGGAAATAGATTGTTTCCCGGGGAAGGGTGGTGGCATCGAGGATTGGGGAGAAAAAAAACTATGTTCAAGGTGATGAAATAATAGATTGAAAATGTCAGTCGAGCAAATCGTGTACATTTTCATTAGCAATTCAAAAATGTTAAAAGTTTTTTTAATGAGCTCATAAACTTGTTTAATAATTTACACTGGTCGGCAAAAAAATATGAAAATTCACTCCTTGTAATTATTGTATTTTTTTTTATAATTTCGACACTTATGAATATAAATATAGCATTAAAACCTTTATATCACGTCATTTTTTTTGTAATTGATGTTTTAAATTAAGCGCTTTTTTTGCTTTACATACAAAATGCACATTGAATTATTATGACAATAGCTCATTTAATTCCTTCGAAAACATTTAAAATCGTTAAAATTATATGTCTAATTAATTAATAAACTCATTCCAGTTAGTAGTTTTCTCCAATTTTATGTATTCTATTGTAATTTTGTGGCGAATGGAGTAACATATAATTCTGAGCATTTACCATTCGTATCGTTTCTCTATATATGCCAAAAGGGTAATAAAATGTGTTTCTACAGACGCAGGTGTGAATTTGTCTTTTGTCGGCATTCAGGTCGTAACAATATTATATTGCTTAAAGATTTGTGGAAAAGAAAATTAAATCTACTGACATGATAAGAAAAAAGTTTTACACAAAAAATATTCAGTTAGGAGCAAAATATGAAAAACAAATATACGTGATAGCAAGAAACTAAAACCAGATCTAAATTCAGCGTGTCAAATTCTATATATTTATAGAATTTTGATTTAAAGGAGGTTTTGGTTGCCGACCAGTGTTATTAATAAGAGCGCCAAAATTTACCCTTGTTTATATTTAAAAAAGTACATATGTCTGAAATGAGATCACAGAAAAGGCGTTGCAGAAATCTTGTCCTTGATAATGCTGAAGGCTTATTATGGCCATGTTTGATAATAATTTGTGACCGCGCCCGCGGATTAACGTGAACAGGCACTTGACTCTAGACCACATATGTAGGCGGTCGTATACATTTTTGTATAATGTAAGGCTTAATGTTATTGTAAACATCTCAACTGCATCTTATGATCATCCATTAAAAGTTATCTTAAGCAATATATCTTTTAGACATTATTTAATGAATGATTTCTAAGAAACTTATACGGGAACACGAATATTTCTAAGAAGGGTTTATATTTTATGGTTACTGTAATTACGAGTAAATGGCCTTATAATGCGTAGTTCAATCTCGCTTAAGCACCAACGGATAGTTTGAGGTGAGTTGAATCGATCAATTCTTGCAAAATTACGATTTACTGCAACTTAATAGCTTATAACATTTTCGTTGTTCATCATTATCATAGAATTTAAGTTCTAGTTGGTGGCGGTCGAATGGTCAGCAGTTTCTGAGCTAACCGGGATTTTCAATAAGAGAATGGTTCAAAGCATAAATTTATATTAGCAATGAAGAGACACTTTTACATAAATGTGATCTGCTCGCGGGCCGATACAATTCGGTTTTTACTTGTTTTGGGAGGCAATCTACGATTGTAATTCAAAAACATTATATTTCTTAATATATATGAGGTTAGTCGTTACAGTACTTTCTATAAAGTTACGTTACTTTTTTTAAGTTATTCTTCCTCAATTCAGTATGTATGTTTATACTACGCCACCACTCCGTCAATTGTGGACCGATTTTTTTATATTCAATAATGTACATATTCTTCCTATATTCCTGAGGTGGTCCCATTGTCACCAAGTCAGGATCTGATGAGGGGATCCTAGCGATAGCAACTCCTGTTGAAGAGCGCAGAGCGTCTACACTCTTCGAAATGCAAAGTTGTATACGCGTACCATTAGTATCTTCTATGACTACAAACGCTTAAAATATATCTAAAGCTATTCAAGCAACTAAAAAGTAACGTACAGTGAAATATTTCTTATAACAAAAAAAAACTAACCTCAAAAATAATAACATAATTGCTTAATGCATCGACTTCAAGATGTTGTAAAAAATATTTACGTTTTGCGTTTCAGTTGAAAGTAGGTTTGGTTATTGTTAAAAAAATTGACAATTCATACAGAAAGAAACAGGTCTTTTAATCATTTAATACAATCCTAATAGGCGCAGTAAGGCTTATTCTCTCTAAAGAGCATTGCCAGCGGGATCCCACTTCAGTTTATATAGACTGCATTCATCCAGCACCAGTGTGCTGTACACAATTCACTCCAGGGCGTACTCTATTGTGTCGCACGATATGGTTTACAGGTACGGAGCTATTATTATATTTATCACGGGTTGATTAGGTTTCTAGTACTGTGTTGGATAGAATTGAGTCTGTTATACTGTAATTCTCTTTGTTAGGTTCGACGTGTTGTAATTTTATTGTGTAAGCCTAAATACTATTAAGGTACCTTTTAGAAAATTGACTTCTGAGACACCGGGTTTTAGTAAAACGTGCCCGTATTACGAAATTTCAGTGTTATGTTCGACCGTTAAACTTTACTTTAAATGGATATAATGGTTACCTTTAATCTAGTTTGTGAACGAAATGATGGGTTCCCAACAGCATCTAAAGGGTAAAAGCCGGATAGTTGCCCAACTTTTTGAAAACGCTTTATATTTTTTAAATATGAACTTGCTGAAAATTATTCAGTATGTATTTCACAACATAGGTCTTTTATCTTCTATAAAAGCCTATTTTTGTATACATAATTAACAATGGTTTTGAATAAATACCGTTTTATTTCACCTCTCAGAAGAGGGATAGTTGCCTACTATGGCGGATAGTAGCCTAGCGTGGAAAATGCTTCAGGGGATACTTGCCTCGTGCGGGGATAGTAACGTCGGTATGATTTTTATTTTGGATAGCAAGAAATTTATATAAATTACCTAGAGTAATCTTTATTATTTATTTAACAGTCTTTTTAATTTACTGAGATCTTTTATTAAATACTATTCAGCTTCAATATATGAGCTACCACTCTTTTTCATTCTCAATGCCAAGAACAGGATATTTTCCTAGAAAAGACAAAAGATACAATAAGGTCAGATAAAGAGGTAGGTATGTAGGTAGAATTTTGTATTTATACTGCTAGGTACACCTTTAAACCAAAAATATACATTGAAATAGCAATTGCTGGTTACTCTTTTCATAGCGTCTTCTTAAGGTTCGAGAGGATATTCCGTATATTCGAGAAATTTCATTGATACGTTTTTTGTCTCAATTCTTCCAAAGCAAGTGCTAAGATATCTGTCCAGTGGATGTTGTGTTGCACCACTCCTGGTTTTCGCATATATTTTCGAGGCATTTTGCTTACCTGGAATAAATAGGTACATAAAACAGTGAAGTAGATATTTATTTAATTTACAACAAGTTAGAGCTTTGACTCTATATTCGAAAAAACAGCAAAAAAACAAAAATCCGTCTTTGCTTCTTAAGAAATTTTTAGTCACTTTTTAGTCACTCTAGGGGCAACTATCCGTGACAGCAAGTAGGGCGACTATCCTTTTTGATGCGGATACTTGCCCTTTTCATTTGCGAAATAAATAAAAATTATTTAGCAATAAAACATAATAAACAATGTAATTTAAACTCTAATGCATGCAAAGAAACAAAAAGTTGTCTGAAACCACGATTAGTAATAAAAATATTCAATAGAAATTACTTACCAATATAATTATAACGCCTGTCAAAGTATTGCCGCGGAAGATTTTTGCTCACACGGACAAAACATATTTGGCTATTCCGATGGCTTACACGGCATTGAGGCCTATGGGGTGGTCACTACTTATCGAAGTAAAGCGCCAACACAACTTATAATCTTAACATGGTTTATTAAAGACCGGGGCATGTATCCGACCGAGGCAAGTATCCGGCTTTTACCCTACGTGAAGCAAAAACTTTGAACCCCTTTTTACAAATATAGTGCGGACGGAGGACTATGAGATTTGCGGGGTAGGCACGAACAACAGAGTGCCATACAGGCTTATTCTTACACACCTCACTTGCTTCTTTGACATTAATAGCTCTTGTCATGCACGCTCGTCTATTCTTAAGGCTCCTGACATCACCTTCTGCTAATACACGATCAATTTGATCATGGAAGGTGTGTCGTAGCCTTCCGCGACTTCTGCATCCATCCACTTTTGTATTGTATATCTGTTTAGTCATTCTTTTTTTAATTATGCATAATAATACATTAAATTAATAAAAAATACATTACGCACACTTTCATGTATTTGACACACACTCATACTCTTTTGTTAAAGTCAAAGTAACAGTTTATGTAGCCTTGGCGAAGTCTGTGATTATAGAAGTATAGTCTTTGCCATTAATTATTATGGACGAATTTCGACCACGGGCGACCACTAGCTCTTTTAGTTTTCCATTTCTACGTGTGTAGTTAATATTATATGTAAATCTATCATTTGCAACTTCGGTCGCATTTAATTTTTAGTTTTTAATTGAGGTTAAAATTATTTTTTGAAGCTCTAATGTATTCCCCTTTAGGGATGATTTAATAGAAACGCTGAAAAAGGTACTTTTTTATTTCTTATCAAAAGCATGAATAAATTTGCTGATATCAAGTCGGGAAATTATGTGTTTCATGTAGACGTTTTCATTTCCTACTTCATCTCTTTTAAGACTGTTTGTTGAAATAAAGTGTAGCTAATGTCCCTTCTCAGAATACAATCTATCTCATCAACAAATATTATTAAGATTTATTTCAGCCGTTTATTCCTTAAAAGGTAACAAACAGTTACTTTCGCATTTATAACACGAGTATTTATTGTTATTCGACAAAAATGTGTAATTTTGTTGCCTTCAATTGCTATGTAAATGTCTATATTCTACCAGTGGTAATTAAAATTATAAGTTTGAATATTATTAAGGTTCTGTTATTAAAGACTATATTTCTATAATCACAGATTTCGCCAAGGCACTGTTAATTTGACTTCTACAATAAACAAAAGAGTATATATGCGTGTGTGTGTCAAATACGTGGTATTGTGTGTAATGTTTTATTTACTTGATTTAATGTATATTTTTTATGCATAATTAAAAAAAAAATTATTAGCTATCTGCACGCCTTCTCTTTATATATAAGTATGCGAAATTTCATACTCCTCCGACCGCGCAATTTTCGTAAAAAGGTGTACTAAGTTTTTGCTTCACGTATTAACATAAGGATAATATTATCTTTAGCGGCTTCGTGTGTACGGATTATCCAAGATTTTATTTACCTTCGGATTCCGCACACTCAATTGTTATGATTAAAGTGATTAAATATTAATTAAGTGATTGTTTTATGTCGTTTGTTTGTAGACATCATTATGATTCTATTCTGTCGTCGTCGGTATTGGACAATAGTTGACGGTGCAACGGGTCTGTTATTGTTGCATTGATCGAGTTTCGAAAAAAGGCACGTCAAGATACTGTTAGTGAATCGAATCTATTATGTATTGTTTATATTTTCAATTAAAATAGATTACTTGTGTTCATATAACATTACAACATTTACATATTTCATGTAAGATTTTATACGTTGAAGTTATAGTGTCCTGAGAATATCTTTCCATATTTAACATGTAATAGTTACAAAATTTATGTACAAATGTAGCTAAAAGAACACAGCCTATATATAGTATGATATATCCTATTTTTGTATAGTATGTAAAATGTATTATTATTTATTAAAAATTCCAAGCATAAGTATTCTTGGAATGTTTAATATTATTTATTGTCTTCACCGCCACTGTTGTCTTAGCTCGGGGGGTGGGTGGGGGGGGGTTGCTTGGAAGAGATCGCTTCAAGCGATAAGGCCGCCTTTGTCCAACGTTTACTGTAGCTAGTTTTAAGAACGTAATTTTAATTTTTGGTGAACAATAAAGTGTTTTCATTCAGTCTACAGAACCCACGAAATAGATTCAATCTACTGAATGAAGATACCTTCTAAATCTCATTAAAATATGTATTTTCTGAGAATTTTCACACGCACACTTTAGTCTAATTTGATAGCGAATATAGGAAAACTAAAATTACAGTTAATAGCGTAGTATATTTCAGTACTACAAAACGTAGACAATACAGGTATATAGTTTTTGCCTAAACAGGTTTAGTTGCAATTAATGACTACAACATTGTAGTTTTATGATCCTCTTAATAGCAGGCAGATATTTTATCCATTAAAATTCATACGGAGTTCCTTTCAGGGTTCGATGTCCTTTTTAGCAAAAGAGAATCCTAATGAAACCTTCACGTCATCTGTCTGTCTGTGTCACACTCATTTGTCTCGTAAACTACTGCATCTACATAGATGAAATCTGACGGGAACATGTTTTCCGCTACAAAAATACGTCGTGAAATATGAAGACAAGAAAGTTTAAGTCTAGCCGTCATACATGTAACTAGGCTTTTTTATTCGGTGTACATAGTCGTATAGGATATTGTTAGGCAGATCTTTTAGGTCAATTAATGACAAGCTGATATGATAAAGTTTTAAATTATAACTTAGGAAGTTAAGGAAATATGAAGTGGAAAATTCTGAAAAAATCAGAGTGACGGAGATTAAAAAATTCTTTCAAAGAAAAATATTTTGATGAACATTTACATATATGATACATACTTATATGTTTATAAATAAATAAAATATATGTAAGTAACTGCATAACCTCTAATATTTATGTATACCACCTTTGACCAATATAATACGTTTTATTCCTGCCATGGTATGTCTGGAAGAAATCACTTCTTAGCGATTAGACCGCCCATTGTGCACATTTAGAATCTTTTTAGGCTATAAGTTTTTCTGTTTTCTCTAAATGTTGTACAATAAAGTGTTATCTATTTATCGTAAAGTTTTTAAGATTTAAGATATGTTCCATTAATATTTTTTTTAATTGCTTCTTAGTCAAAATCCAAATATAGCAGATGTTTGTCAGGTCTCCAGAATTCTTTCTATTGCGTAGAGAGCCACGTACTTGGACGTTTGATTTGCAAATGAAACCGGGAGCTGAGGTATGCTGAACTAATTTGCAATAAAACACGATCGGAAAAGGCATTCGCTGGAGCGGCTCGCAGCAAATTGATATTACCATCTTCATTTCCTGTTTTCGAAACCAATCGAATGGAGATTTTGCAATGAAGCTATATCGAGTGAACCATTTCGTTCAATATGCAATCAATAAAAGGGTAAACTACTGTTATGTAAGAATGGTAGAAAGTTTCCAACATAAATGAGAAATACTGTAGATAACCATTCCAATGCTTTAATATGTTAATGATTAGTTGTATATAATGTAATATAATATAATAATAATAGCTTTAGAAATAAGTTATTTTATACATTTTAGTTTTTTAGTTTTTGAAGTCGGTTTTTTTAAACGAAGTTTTCAAATTTTTACTATTATATATAATGACCAGTCATTATGTATAATAGCTATTTAATCACTATGACTGTAACATATATATCGATTAGTGTTACATACAAACACATACGAACAGAGGTTCTATTATTCCCAGAATGTTAAAGTAACCCTAAAATGCTACGTTGAATACTATTATGAAATAAGCATCACGAACAGGTTATTCATGAACAATAATTGAAAACCTTCGCTTCTCAATAGGGCCCTTAAAATTAAAGATCCATTGGCGCCAGCTATTATGCTAACGAAGCGTGTCGTTTGATTAATCAATTCACAATTAACAATTCAAATATTTATTCGCTCACACGGCCATATTTATTTTGTGTGCTTGACTGATCGTTTTAATATTTATCAACGGCATCGTCTAAATCGTTTTTTAAAGCCCTTTTCAAAATTGCTTTTCTTTTAAAGATAAAAAGTGACAGATAACGTTTTCATTAAGTAAATAACTCCAACTATAAACATAAACTAAACTATACTGTAAATAAAACTATACTTACAAAATAACGTAAATCTATAAATAAAAAATGAGACTTAAAAAAATATAATTAAATTCTTAAAATAAACAAATTTATAAATTAATTACACTAGAAACAAAAAAAAACTCAGAAATTAAATACGACTATAAACATATTTACAAGTAAAAGGTCTAGTCCAGTTCGCTGTCGGTGCGGTGCGTTCCCATAATGCTGGCCGCATTCCCCAGTTAAAGATTATTATAGATAGATAGATAGATAGCACTTTATTGCTCACGAAAAAAAACAAATACAAAAACAAAATGCATAGCTACAATACTTAATGTACATACAGGTAGCCTTATCGCTAAAAGCGCTCTCTTCCAGGCAACCTAGCTTAAAAGAAATTCTTAACTAATCTGGCGATGTAGGTGGAACAGAAAAGATAGGACTGTACAATTTAAATATACATACCTAAACTATTTTATAAATTTAATACATACATAAATATAATAGTAATTAATATATATAAATACTAGATAAATATATTTGTTAACATTATATGTGACAAGAACTTTATATTCATTAACATAATATTACAATAGATTATTTTCATTTGAAAGATTATTTTTTGTTATAATTTAGCTTTAAAAGCTTGAGAATCCTCGTAACCTATTAAAACAGAGCATGAGATTTTTTTTATTAATGCAAATACATCGCAATAGATAATATATCGGTAAATATATTTAATCTTTCTTTTGTGTTGTACAAATATTTTAAATTATTCAAAAACTAAAGATTTTCTTGTAGGATAGATAGATGGATAGGCAACACTTTATTGTACACCATTACAGAAAACTCATAACCTAATAATATTTTAAATGTACACAATGGGGGCCGGTCTTATCGCTAAGAAGTGATCTCTTCCAGACAACTCGTGACAGAAATAAAACATATTATATTGGTCAAAGGTGGTAAACATAAATATCAGAGGATATGCAGTTACTTACATATATTTTATTCATTTATAAACATATAAGAATATATAATATTATATAAGTAAGAATTATACTTAATAGACATATATATATATATATAAATACACCTATTGATATTATATACTTACATAAATATATATGTAGTAGGTTGTTAATGTAACACTGAAAAAATGGATATTTAAAAAATCGCATAAATGAGTGGTTGTCCTCACACTACGAAAGGGTCTCTATAACGACGTTACTGTATCAACCCTTCCTAATCTTCAATAAACTTTATAAGAAAATTATAAATAGTGAAGATCTCACTCCCTATTTGATAAACTGACATATTGTGACGTGTACACTTATTTTAAATAAATTATATTTGGTTGTACCTTTCTTTGAAAATCACCGCAGGAGATGCGAACTTCTATGCTCTGTATTTTCATACTTTAACCTTCGTACCGCAACTAGCTGAGTAGAGAAATTAATAAAATAATATTGTAAATGGAATTATATTGTAAAATAAATCAGACAAGGCGATGTATTTGCAGTTTCCTATTTTGACCTTTTTTTATAAAAAGTATGTTAGGTTTAAGTTAGTAACGACATACCTACTAAATATCGTATCGAACTATACATCCATAATACATAAGTATCTATAGTGGCAAGCCCTGTCTCGCGGCCAGGAAGAATGGAGTTGCGAAAAAACTGGCCACACTCAGAACCCGATCGACCGGTTCGGCCAAATCCGCGGCAACGGCGCTGTAAGTCGACTGATTCAGTTGTAGCACTGGATGGTAGCCATACTTATATTAATGTAAAAGTGTCTTTGTTGACATGATTATTTATTTCGTATTTGTTTGGTAGGTAGGTATTACTACTTTTATTATGTTTATGTTCTTAAAACGGACATTTTTTAATATAGGATATTTTTTATCACGGAAAATTTCATAATCGCATCTTGTGTCATTCTTGTTTGTAAAAGGTGTTTACAAAATAGGTAGTAGACTAAATTGTTAACTTATATATAATATGTATACCCGTGGAAGAAGACATTTTTCATAATGTGACCTTCAAAAAATTGTTCTTAAGTGGAAATGAATAGCTTGAAGTACTTTTATATATGTTGTAATTTTTTTTTGCACGTGAAGCTGAAAGACTCAGTTCAATATTTTTAGTCCTTATTAAATTTTATAATATGATAATAAAAGTCATTTCAGCTATGCATTATGCAATAAAATTCATATTCTCTAAACGAAATTTATTACGTAATGATATTTAGAATCTTGATAATGCTGAAAAAGTATTGGCTTCTTAAGCAGATCTCTATTGGTGATAGTAACTACTCACTATCAGATACATTGTTTTCCCGTTCCTCTTCAAGCAAAGCAAATACAAAACTGGAACTTAATTTTTGTATACTATTTTTCAAGTTTTCGCGACTAGTACACACAATTAGAACTATCATTTAATGGTTTTAAACGTGGCATCTTATTTACATAAATATGTTAGTAATTTCGTATTTATTCGTCAAAAATATTCTGTGTAGTTCGAATATTAATAACCAAGACTCAAGTTTTTATTTATTTTTGTTGCATGAGTTCAGCAGACAGGCAGACGGCCCACTTGATGGAAAGTGGTTAATATAGCCTATGGACATTTGCAACACCAAAGGTGCTACAAATGCGTTGTTGCTCTCTTAAGGGAGATTAGAACCTGGTCGCTAATGTCGGAACACAACACAAGGTTGTTATGGCGACATACTTTAGACCAGGGGTGGTAGCCATCTAGTCGGGCAAATGCCCTACCACCTGGCTGTGGGTTGTTTTGTCGCCTCTTATGACAGGCCGCCCGGCCGCAGGAAATTGTATTCTTTCTCCGTTCCTGTACGGATAAATGCTTTGATAGAATACTTACATGTATACGTAACGTAAGACAAAACAATAAGCGATCAAACTGAATGTGTACAGTTATACTGCGAGCGTATTGCAGCACCCAATAGCGGTTGGAAAATCGATGTTCATACATATTTTTATTCCTGAGAGACCGTTAACGGTTTTATGCAACCAAATTCATTTATTGCGAGTTAATAAACCAGTAAAATTGTTTAAAGAATCTCATGAGTAAAGCCCTCAGATAATTGAAATATTTCATAAGAAATGACTCATAGTAGTTGGGATAGTGGATATATAACAGCTTTCTGATGTATATGTTTAAATATTGTATATATTTCCTATAGCTAATTTGCCTTTTGGTTTCACTTACATTAAGTTCACTGCAGCTCTTTTGGGTTTTACCATTATATTACAGATATTACACAGACTGCGTGTATTACAGTCTTATGTATAAAGTAGGTTACTAGTACTATTCACGCGAGTTTGTTGTGTTTATGAACATAAGAAAACTCTTGAAAAGACGAACAATACCTACACATCAATATTTAAAAAAAAATTATATACACAGATGATGTTGCGGCACACTACAAAAACATTGTAATCTGACGAGGAAAACAAAATATAAAATTGACCACGCAAGATTTATAATAGTGTATTATCTTTTAAAATGCTACGGTTATTATACGCTGGTATGCTGATTAATATCAAAATTTAATACTCTGATAGATAAGACTGAATTATAAATTAGATGTAGTACAAAAAATGGTGAACATGCATCGAAATCTGCGTGATGTGGCCGTTGACTCCAATGGACCATTTGGCCCAACTCGACGTGGCTGGACGGGTTAGCAGCACGTCTCCATTGTTTATGACGCCAGAATATATATTAAATATAGAACACGTTTTAAAACAATATTCGACAAAACCAAAAAGAATTGATCAGTTTATGACTGGCCGATAAGAATGATGCGGGTACATTTCCAAATAAGTTTATTTTGTTTTATTTTTAAATTGTTCTAAATTCAAAATTAAACACAAAAATCTTATTTGTGAATTTACGACGCCAGTATGTATTTTTAAATATAGAACACATTTTAAAACAATATTTGACAAAACCAAAGAGTTGATATGTTTGTAACTGGCTGATAACAATGATGCTAGTAAATTTTCAAATGAGCTTTTTTAAATTGTTCTAAATTTAAAATTAAACAAAAAAATCTTATTTGGAAATTTACGACGCCGGTATATATTTTTAAATACGTAACACATCTTAAAATAATATTTGACAAAAACACAAAGACTTGATCAGTTTGTGACTGGCTGATAACAATGATGCTAGTGCATTTCCAAATGTGTTTTTTTTATAATTAGAACAGTTAAAAAATTCAAATGAATTCTAAAATAAAATTATGTGAAAAACTGATCAAATGGCAAACTAATCCAATGTTAACTAACATTAATGCTTTAGCAAAGGTTAATAAATCCTATAGGTGTCGTTAGAACGCTGCCTTTATACTTTATCGATTAATGATAAGTATACAAATTTAAATCTATACTGGACAAATAATAACTAGGGAAATAACAAAATTTTGTTGTTGACTAGGGACTTCATATTATGATTATTCTTTTCAGTAAGTGCTTTAATATAAAAATGTAGTTGAGTACCTACTAATTACTTTGCTCTATTTAATACTGTTTATGAGCTGGGGCTTCGAAGCCGAGCCATATGAGGCAACCGGGATTTAACTTTAGGATGATGATAAATCGGGTTTAATATGACGATATCCTCTGGTCAGATTTGTATGCTTTAATAATCGTACTATTTTGTTTTCAGCGTATATTTTAATGACCCATAACAAAACAAGATTTTGGAGACTGTTAATAAAGTTAATCGAAATTATATTATGCGTTGTTAATACGATGACACATTTAAAATTTTAGAACGAACGGACAAACTGCCGTTGATATAAAAAAAATCGATCGAATTGATTTGACAGCCATTATGGGTCGACCAATGGACACGCTGTGCACGCACACACGCGCACCGTCGCTCCGCCCACGTGCGCAAGAGTCGGTCACGATCACGAGCCGGGCCGAGATTATACGGAGATTGTCTTCTGTCTAGTCTCGCTACACTGTCTTTGTATATTAAGGATATGGCCATTTAGTACGCGATTAGCGATTCCATGATAGTACAAATTCTTTAATTCTTAACCGATTTTAAACAAGGGCGGTTCTTAATTCTGTCTCAAATACTTTTGTCTAATTTATATTGCATATCAATCGAGGACTATATTTTAATATATAGGTATGTATTATACCTATATATTATGGGTTAAGATTAGAGAAATTTTGAGAATGATCACCGATAGTAGAGAAATGTCGATTAGAATTTTGGTATACATTGTATCATATCAATAGTAAGTTTTTAAGGGTCACAATAGAAAGAAAATGAAACTGAAAATTAATTTTAATAGTTGGAATTTTTTGTAGTGGGCCCTCGATTGAGATATAAATAAAACAGTATTAATGTGTTACAGCATTCCAAACAACAGTAACTCTCTCGCATTCATGTAGGTATTTCATTAAATCTTGCTTAGTTAAATTTTAGGTTAGTATTTTAATAGTTCTATTTAATTTAGACGTATAAAAATATATTTCTTGATGGCTTTAGTCAGTCCCCATTCTTTATTGTTTAATTAAATTGTTAAAACAATTTTTATTAAAAATTACCGCTATTCTCTAACTACGAGACTGCAGCTTCAATACATACCGGTCAAATATAATCCTAAGTACCTATTGTTTGTGCCGATGACTCGCAGATAGTCTACATTATGATTTGTAGAAGGAAAACCCATTGGTGTAAGTTTTCAATGTTACACGACTAAAAAAGCGAAATATACATTTAAGATAATTTGAATTTTATTGGATATTTCAGCTACCACTAATTAAATTGATAACGTCTGTAATACTCATTAGTATTAAGATAAGTCAAACAATTTGATCACCAAGTGGGAGAAAGACGTGCGAGCAAGTATGTGTGCTTAAAGTTCGGCAACCCTTTTTGCTGTCTGTCACCGTGAGCACGCGAAAATGTACGATTACTACCTTGCACGTATCTCAGTCGTTTTAAATATGAAGTATTGTACTCCTAGGATTTTATGTTTTCTTTTTTTTAGGGTCCTATGTAGGAATGATCGCTCATTGCTACGCACGTTCGCTTTTATATCCGAACGATGGCGGAACGAGCCGAGTGGTAAAACTACCCGCAAATAATATTTCATCAGTAATCCTCATTACAATAGTTTTTTTTGCATCACCCGATGGACAACGGTTACCATCGCTTATGGACATTTGTAACACTAAAAGTGTGCCAATATGATGCCGCTCTTTAAAACGAGACTCGTGGTAGCCATTCAAACGGGCAATATCCTACCACCTGACTGTAGGTTGTTTTTTTTGTTTTTTAACAATTCTACGGACTCGAGTTCCATACCCTTTTTTACAACTTAATTTCTAGATTTGATTTTTAGAATTTAACACGCTTATTTTGGTTCTTGTGTGTGATTAATTTAGTGATTTTGGTGTTGAGGTGTATGTATGTATGTTACGAATAACTTATGATATTAATTAATTATTAATTTATTCTACTTTTAATACTAAACTTACACTAATGTAGAGTGTATCTGTTACATACTGGTATTGTGAGGAAGCGCGTGTGCAGTATGGGCCTTATGTGGACTGTAGGTTGTTTTGTCGCCTCTTACGACAGGCCTCTCGGCCGCAGGAAGTTGTATTCTTTCTCCGGTTCTGCATGGATAAACAATAATCTAACATTATTTACTTTTATTTAAAACGTAGTGAGATATGTGTATCCAAAATCGTGAAAAATGCTCCTCCTAATATCAGAAAAAAATGGCAGTTGATAAAGATCAAATTTTTTTTAGTTTTTTCGATATGGGGTTTCACTAAATGTTGTTTTAAGGTTTCATAGCCAAATGAATACCAGCGGCAGATCTTTACCTCTAGGGCGTCCTTTAATATGCGTAAACTGACACACTTGGCTGTTACTTTTTTATTGGCATATTGTCCAACATTATCATTAGTAATAACTGCTTGGCACGGCTTATAAAGGTGTTTACACACTCAAAATACATTTATAAATGAAATACTATTGTATTCTGCGGGAAAAACTTGACGTGTCTGTGACATATCTGCTTTTTCTTGCCGGTGTGAGTGATATTTTAAATATGAAAATTGATATATTTAACTACTTGTTAAAACCGCACTGAGCATATGTGGCGAGCAGGATGATCATTGCGGTAATCTTTCATATACATTTTTAATTATTGATGATGTAGCTGTATAAGTTCCTATTTTTACACTAGTCTTCGTGTTTAGTGTTCTTTTCTAAAGATTGTTGATTGATATTTGTTTAGAACTGACAGCTTGTTATAAGTTTGCTAGATGTGAATGATCTGAGCAATTTTTTGAGGCCCCCAAGATATAAACATACTGTAACAGCAAGGAGTTTTTGAGTAAGAAAAACACCAAACGTGAAATATTTGGGTAGGGTTTCCCCCTTTTTATTTTAAAATCTTGTGATGTGACTACTCACACTGCACAGAAAGCAATGAACAATGTCTACTACTAATAACATTGTATCATTGCAAAAATAGCAATTACATCATAGTGTTGCCAGAACCACAAAAATAATTATAACAATTAATTAGTAATGCACTAAGCTGGTTTAGAAATATATTATCTATGGTACCGATAAATACTTACTATAAACCGAGTTATCTAATGAATCGACTAAAAATATTACTACCTATGACGACTGTGGTATTTAAGTACTCTATGGTTTTTATAACTGTCTGTGGTGGATATCTTGCAACTGTTAATAGAACTTTAGTACACCTATCATTGAGAATTACTATTTGTTTAGGCATCGTATGTTTCTAAGCTAGGAATGTTACACTCGGATTACAGATAAAATTTAACGGACAATTCTAAGATCAATCCCTGACATTCAAACCAAAGTAACAACAACCACGGGATCGCTAGACTACAGATATCAACGTTAAAATTAATATAAAAAAATTTGTTCAAGAAACTGTCAACTTTTTAGTGGAGTTGAATAAAAATACTTCATTTCTATTTTATCTATATATTTTATTGAGGAACTGTCAGGACTAACCGGTATACCAGTTCGATTATGAGCAGGATTTATAAACAGTGCTTAGAGTGGGCTTTTAAGATCCGAATAGACTAGGTTTCCTGACAATTATCGCACATTTAAAACCATAAAACCTCCATATAAAACGTTGCGTGTGTATCTCCCTTAAAATTACAACCCTACAAAAAGCATAACAACTACTGCTAATTAAACTACAGTCTTTAACTTTTTTTTTCTACACATGTAAGACAACGGCATACCTCAGCTGCGTAGTTGCGTATAATTGAAATTAATTGTGTTAATTCCCTTCAGTTGTATAGACCTAGTAGTTACATCTTTTTTAGATTCGTTCACTGTTATTACGATTACATCAGTCGCGTTTGCTTTATTTATGACGATAAATTCATTTGTAATACACCGATGGACAAAATAACTCCATCAAAGTTCAGGTTGATATTCAAGTAAATATATTTACGAATTTCGTATAATCTAAAGCTAAGCAGGTTGGCTTTTATTATCTATTATACATATAATAAAATTGTAGAGGTCAAATTTATGTACAATGAAGAAAAAATGGTAAAAACCGAGTCTGGGGATGTAAGAAGTGAAATAGAACTGTTTTTTTTTTTCAAATTTTGTGTTTCTCTGTTTGTACCGGCTAATCTCGAAACGACTGGACCGATTTAAATGAAATTTTGTATGGTGGTAGCTTATATCTCTGGTCAACATATAGAATACTTTTGATTTCAAAAAATTAAAGAGTTCCCGTGGGATAGTTAAAAAAAACATTCCCCGCACAGGAAGTCGCGGGTGGAAGCTAATGGGAAAATAAACTACTGACAACTCTGGGGCTAATTCCAGGCAATAATAAATAAGGAAAAAATGTTTATAAAATTTACGATTCCAGGACCAGTAGTGTTTAGTATTCAAGCGAGCTAGGCGTACAAAAGCTTAGACCACTCAACCACAGAGACCGTATATAAGTGTTAAATCTATCGTTTTATTTTAAAAAATGCTTGTCTTCTGAGCACCTTACGCATAGAAGACGATGGTCTAAAGTCAGTAATTTACTTATAGTCTTAAGGAGTTATCAGTAGAGTACAATATGAGTAATTTAATTTTCTTTATTGTATTAGTTTATATTATTTAAGTTTAATAAATTGTATTGAAGAAAGAAAAGGAAAGGTACCTAATCTACAACTTTTTATCTTCCTCATATGAATGGAAAAGTTTATACGTTCGGTAATTTTATTTTATTTGAAAGTCATCTTGCAGTTTGATGCAGTTTATATGTCTATTAGTGGATATATTTTTTAATATCATACGTAGTTGCCGTGCTTTCTTAATCTTTTTATTTCATTTCTTTGTTTAATAATAGAGTTTGACTGCTATAGGATATTAATATTATATCAGCTTTAAACGTTTTGAATGTGAGGCTCAAAATTTTTTTCTATTTGAGGGCAACGGATAGTATACTCGTCTGCTTGTCTAAGACACATTGGTAGGTGCCCCAGATCGGCACAATAAATATAAACAAGTTAGTTATTTATATATTTATGTAACATTTTGACATTATAGAGAAGATTTTCAGCCAAATCGGTCCAGTCATTTTTCCGTAAAATTATAACAAAACAACAGACAAATATATTTTTATCCCGGAAACTAACCCATTTTCGGATTAAAAAGTAACATATTGTTACGACCTAAATGCCGACAAAAGACAAATTCAAACCTGCGCCTGTAGAAACACACTTTATTACTCGAATCTTTTGTTTACTTTGTGTTTAAAATTTGTAAGTAGAAGAACAGCCCATTGTGTATTGTAATCTCTTATTGTCATGAGCCAGATGTGATTCTGAGAAATTCAGTCCACGCGGCCGAGAGACATATTGTAATTTGGCAGTATAAAGCAATACCCAAGTGAAGAGATAGTCTACCGAAGGCCACAGCCGCAGCAAGACGTTAGTGGCGGACTTTGCGCGTGTAATTATATCGTGCATTACGTTTGGACTGGTTGTGTACAGTGTTGTTTGTACCTATGTATGTCATCTTCGGCATCGAAATATATATATATATATATATATATATATATATATATATATATATATATATATAGTAGTTGTTCCGTGTGAACGGAACAGACAAACGGACAGGGTTACTTTCACATTTATAATATTAATAAAGATAAGGATTATACCTTATAAATACTATTTAAAGCACTTTAAATGTTCTATTATATGAGTCCAAGTTACAGAGATAATGGGTCACCGGAATATGCTTTTTTTTAGTCTCTCCTCCTGTGTCTTGTGCCAGGGTAAAGCGTTTTATACTCCATTTTTATTCTTTTTGGGTAATTAAATTTCAAGGTATGTTTTTCTTTTTCCAAAAAAAATTACAGCATATTACAATTTTGATAACTTATTAATAAATCTTAAAACTAGATAGACGATCCTATTTCAGTACTTACTTTAAGGAGATTAAGGTCAAGGATACAACGGGTTTAGAATGAGTCATTTAAATAACTCGATGCTAGCCACTGAATAAGAATTCCAAGAACTAACATGTATTTCGCAGTATGGCCGAGTAAGAAGGAATAACCATATTTAGAAATGAGGAAAAGTTAGCCTTCTTGAAACTCGACCTGGTTGTAACACGTAGGTATTGTCATCATGCCTCTGCTATGCCTGGTACCTGCACTCTAAAGTTTTAACAAACGCAGATGTTCCTAGCTAAAGTTTTAATGTGTTATTTGACGGCATTGTTAATAACATTAAGCTTTAAAAAATTAATCAGGTGGTGTTGAATTTTGATGTAGCTAAGCTTATAAAACATTTGAATGGATACATTGTGAATGTTTTTAAGTTTTTTTTTATCACGTATAGGTTCGCGTTTGACCATTATCTCGCACGATTTGAGAGGAGATATGGTCTAAGATCGAGCACGCTTACCTAGAAGGTACCTATTCACACGAGACTTGAAGGCACCCAGGTTGTAGGTTTCGGGAAAAACAGGCTCCTTTGCGGTGTGTTATACACACCGCAAATGGAGTGGAATACACTGAAGGTGGAATCAAAGCGCTTAGTCCGAATAGGAGGTATGTCCACCATATAGCGGTGCCGCATGCCAGTGCGTCTGGTTGTCCGATGATGGAAGGGAGACGGTGGGATAAGATTGAAGAGCTCCGATGCACACTCTCCAAAATGTATCCGATAGAAAACCGACAAGCTGGCTACACTGCGTCGATGTTCAAGATTTTGTAATTTGTCTCTAAATAGCTGGTCGTTGCCTATCAGCTTCCTGGCTCTCCGCTCAATCAATTCTAGTGCCTCGAGTTGGTATTTAGCTGAGCCATCCCAAAGATGAGAACAGTACTCCATACATGCCCGTATTTGTGCTTTATACAGCATCAGCAACTGTTCTGGAGTGAAGTACCGCCTCACAACTCAAACGTACTCGCCTTCGATAGTATGCCCAGCTTTTTGGCCGCAGTTTGGGCTTTAGACTCGATGTATGAGCCGAAATTGAGACTAGATGTTAGAGAGATACCAAGAAGCTGAAGCCCGTCGGTCACTGGCACAGACACTCCCCGGAAAGTAGGAGTCAGATCAAAGGAACTCTTCATTGTGGTGAAAAGACACGCCTGAGTTTTGGAAGCATTGAACGCGACAGTCAGAAACTACCCTTAAAGTCTCGTTCAACCGCTCCACCGCTCTAGTTTTAAGTGATGCAAGTGGAATGTCTTTACTTGGGATACAATCCTTGGGCCTGGGGGGAAAGCTTTATATCGAGAGATGTTTTTGTCTATTGATCGGCGGTAGGCCCAATGTGACCTCCAGTGGAGGCCACGGGGATCTCACTAGCTTTCACGGGGCGCCAAAGGAACTATACCAGAAAGTAAGGGATCTTTGACGCCTCAACCCTCTTCAACAAAAGGGTCCGCTCGATCCTCCATCAGTTCACGCAGCTCCCTGTACTGCAATAATGGAGGGAGGAGATGTTGTGCGTAGCGACGCCTCCGACTCCGCAGCTGCTTTCTGTGAACGGGGTCCGCACAGTCTTCTTCCCCTTTTGTCTCTCGACGCCTCCTTCTGAGTCAGGGCCGACACACAGAAGGAGGCAACCGTGAACCAACGCTTCAGCTGGCGAACAATTCTTTAACCCATCCTTAAGACTGACAACCCGTTGGCTTCGTATTACAATTGTCTATAGCCGACGGTAACCAGTTTCCATAAGCATAAGCTGTGCTGTGCTGTCTGCCTGTTTGCCAGCCTCTCAATAAAAAGCCCTGTTAAAATACAAGAGGAAAATAGTTGAGCTGTTTGAGGTTGTTACATTTCTCCTATCTGGTATACTAGTGTTGTTACCCTTTCAATGCTGTCGACGCGAGTCCGATGCGGCAACCGCATTAATTGACAGTTGAATCGGTACCGGTCACGAATTAATCGGTCGGAGTTTTGAATTATTTATAGGATGCAATGTGCAAGTGGCCGGCGAAGGGAGAAGGCGCGCGGGGGCAGGAGGGGGAAGCAACAGGTCCGCATTGTGTCGGGATGCAGGGGATGAGGACCAGTGCTAGGGCTGGCACGCATGGAATTTAAAAATTATATTAATGTTTCAAGTAAGTCGTGAAAGTCGTGGTAGCGTAATGGCTTGCGCACGCGTCCCAAAATCAAAGGGCGCGGGTTTGATCCGGGCCATGCATGCTCGAACCCATGCACCACGCATTGATCGAATCGATAAACTATTGAGTTGCTATTAGTTGTAACCTACGATTTCATCTACCGCTAATTTAAACCAGTAACTCCAGGGATCAGCATCTAAACATTACAACTGCAAGAATAAATCACTGAAACTACGAGGTGTATTTATTCGCCCCTCTATAAGAAAGCACCTCCACCCCAACAACTATAGCCAGCATCCACCAGTAATACCAACTAATGTGCAAGTTTACAACACACACAAATGTAATATTATATTAGTTTTGCCCATTGTTTCGCTCGCGTTCATGTCATCATAAAATCCGTATACTTTTCCGGTATAAAAAGTAGCCTATATGCTATTCCAGACTATAATCTATCTCTGTACCAGATTTCTTCCAGATCTCTTCAGCCGTTCTGGGGTGATTAAGCAACTTCAACAACAATAACCATCCAAACTTTCGCATGAATAGTATAGTAATATAGAGTTTTCGATTAAATAGTATTCAGATTTAATTTTCCACTCCCTGACACCCCTGGACCACGACGGGGCATGGGCTCAGCGGGGAGAGGCAGGAATGCAGCCTCTTGTTCGTTTTGGGAGCGTCTGCGCAGGTAGGCGCGCCGCGCACGTCCCCCACTCCGCTCGCCCCGCAACCCGCACTCGCCTACGCCTGTTGCTAGGCAGAATTATCTGGTGTTTAATGTCTATTGAATACATTTTCCTTTCTATTTTCTATTAGGAC
Source organism: Dendrolimus punctatus (assembly GCA_012273795.1). Lineage (NCBI taxonomy): Eukaryota > Metazoa > Arthropoda > Insecta > Lepidoptera > Lasiocampidae > Dendrolimus > Dendrolimus punctatus. The sequence continues at coordinate 23,150,012 of CM022528.1, read as the reverse complement.
ACCAGGCTATAACAAGGAAACATTTTGACCTATTCAGTGTTACGTCGCAGCTTAGATAGTATTAATAAAATATTAAGAAATTGATTCAAAGGTTACATAGTTTTAAATCAATTTAATATTTTAAGTATATCTTGTCAGTGTTAGGGAAATGCGATATTGTCTAACCTATGGATTTTTACGTTATAAAATCTGACATATAATATTATGTATTTCGACGTTTTGGTCTCGTGGTAAACATAGAAGCTAACAGACTCGCATTTTAAATATCAAGGAAAAATGTCGCGATGATTCTGCATACCGATATACCTGATGGGTGAAATCCACTAGTCCACTTCGGAGAAGGTTTGGTGGCTTTAAAAATGAGTATATCTACTCTGAAATCTGACTTATCTCAATGTGCAAATGTCATATATATATATATATATATATATATATAAATATAGTAGTTGTACTACCTTTTAGTAAGTTTTTCGTGTATTTTTCTATGTAACGTTGGTGTACAATAAAGAGTATTGTATTGTATAGTATATTTAAGTATTGCGAAAATAAAACGCTCCGTTAGTTAATCAACTGTATATTTTAAATAATAAATTATCTATATGTAAAGTCATTTAATATTATTCATTTATAAATTATATAATTATTATAACAAGCTAATATTTACGTATCTATGTGTTTTAAATACCATTAACTAGTTTTTTAATATACTTGAGATTTGTTACGAAATGCCAAGTAGGACAAAAGCAACCTTTTCCGTAATAAGGATTTTATATTCCAAAAACGAAAAGATGTTTAAAATAATTAAGCTCTTATTACAAGACACATTCGTATTGTTTTCTTTCAACATTTCAAGCGTTACTGACCACAAATTGGAAAGGTTTAAAAAAGCTTATAAAACCGGTTCGTGCTCCCAATGATCCCTTCATTACTTTGTTTTGTTTGTTATTAGTTCGAAGGTCAGGTGACTTATAAGTAAATTGAGTCAAGTAACAGGCCTGTAACGCATGCACCGCTTAGTCAGTTTTCTGATCTAATGTGCATATTGTTACAATTACCACGTGCTAAAAACGGTGAAGGAAAACATCGTGATGCAACCTGCACATCGAGATAACCGATGTGTCAAACCTGCCAAGCCGCCTTGGACAAGCGTGGCGGGTATACTGTCCGTTGCCCTATAATGGGAGGCCCGAGCCCAGCAGTGGGTCATTTATGGGCTGACATTATTTAACAGGCCTGTCTGGGCTCAGGACCACATCAGTAAATGGGGGCAAGATAGTTGCAATAACTACTATGCATCGATAATTAATAACCTGTCCTTGGAATATGATGACACATATGCATATATTCATTATTCATACATAAACGTTTATATACTTTGTATAGATGTGTATTTGTATGATATGTATATTAAGTATATCTATACATACATATAATAAAACTGTAGAGGTCGAATTTCTGTACTATGAAAAAAATGCTAAATACCGAGTCAGGGGGATGTAAGAAGTGAAACAGAACTAATTTAAATTTTATTAAAATTTTTGTTTCTGTGTTAGTCTGTTTGTGCGGGCTAATCTCGGAAACGGTTGGACCGATTTTAATGAAATTTTGTATGGTGGTAGCTTATTTATTATCCCTATATATAGAATACTTTTGATCTAGAAAAATTAAAGAGATCCCGTGAGATAGTTTAAACACCGCACCACGCAGTCGAAGTCGCGGGCAGCAGCTAGTATCAAATAAAATATTAAAAAACGTCTGGTCGGTACAACAGGACACCGGAAGGCTGGAGCTTATCTTGCTCAAAGAATTAGACTTTGTACCCAGCGAGGTAATCCTGCCAGCCTTCTACTCGTAGGTACAATGCCCAGTGACAGTGGTCTGGTGGATTGGTTTTTTTTTACTATTGTATATATATTTTTAAGTTAGGTTCTTTATAGGATAGTTTACTTTTTTGTATTACAATAGATATTAATAAACAAGTATATGTCTATGTATGTACACAATTTGTGTATTTATTACTAAAATGTAAGTAGTCTTACTACAGTTTGCGTATACACCGTCAAATTCAAAATTTTTAATTAAAACAAGTTCCACTCGAGAACACTTTTTAAAACGAAAACATGTAAGACACGATTTAAATCTACTTCCTATTCTATGTACACTGCTTAGCAATATATTATCACTGTTCAAAGGAGAAGAAGCGGTAAGAAACTACCCAGAAACACGTATAGCTAAAAATACTTTTTCATAATAATTACTTAATATCTCAAGCCCTTTTTTTAACACATATAGAAGCTGAAGAGTTTCTTTGTTTGCTTGAACGCGCTAATCTCAGTTTTTACCCTGTTAGATGTCCCATTTATCAAGAAAGGCCATAGGCTATATATCACACTAAGACCAATAGCAGAAGAGTACCAATAAAGAATATTTCAAAATCGGGGATTTTTATTATCTTACTTTTTTTAACTATTTCACGCGGGCGAATGTTATAAAATTTAAAAAAAAACATCAACGCGTTAAAGTCTTTTATACTTGTCATGAAAATATTCAAGACATCCGGATTACTGCTTTAAAACGGTTAAATGCATATTAAGTCATTAAAATATGGTATTTTATTATTAACAAGGCCCTACCTTGTACCTGTCTAGACACTGCTTTAAGAGTTTATTGGCGAAAGGTTAATTAAAAGTTTAAGCAAACAACTTGTGCAATTCATTAAAGTTTTCGTAAAGGAATTATTATTATTACTAAGAATAATTTATTATTTTTGCATTGCCATTTTGAATAAACACAATCTCATCCGTGGGTGAACGAATATTAATCCATGTTGCCGGGGGACCTGTCGCAAGCGACAAGATATCCCACAGCCAGTTAGCTAGGTATTTGCCTACCAAGATGGCTATCACCCTTAGTGTGGAGTATGTCCGGGATTAGGAGATTTTTGAAGTGATAACTTCTATATATAATAGTATTGTGTGTATAATGATAAATAATTAATCCATAGGGATAGCTCTAATTAATTAGTGATTTTTATATGTAATAAATTTCTACTGGACTACCAAAATGTCTAAATTATTAAGTTCTTCAACCAAAGGACTCTTAAGAAAATTACTTATTTACGATATTTTAAGTGCAATTTTAATTTAATCGAACATGTCCATTAATTTTTAGCTTATCCTGTAAAATATTATTATTGAAGTGATCTCTTCTTATGGGAACCCTCCCACCGGAAACCGCTTCGTTACGTAACGCGTTACGGAGGCAGTCTGTCTGCCTTCCCTTTCTCTCACGCATACGGCAGCGGTAGGTAGGCTCCTCCTCTCTCACTCTAATCCACAGCGCTAGCCGTATTTCGGTAATTAGATTAAATAATGATACTAATAATGTAGACACACAAAATTCTAATGTACATGTTCAAGAAATGTAATTTATTGTTTTGGGTGTGTGTTTACCATCGCCTATGGACATTAGCAACACCAAAGGTGCTACAAATGCGCTGCTGCTCTCTTAAGGGCTACTGGAATCTGGCCACTTCGGCATAAGTCAAACACAAGTCAAAGTCGTTATGGCGGCATATTCTAGACCAAGGGTGGTAGCCATTCAGACGGGTAAATATCCTAGCACCTGGCTGTGGCTTGTTTTGTCGCCTCTTACGACAGGCCGCCCGGCCGCAGGAATTTGTATTCTTTCTCCGTTCCTGCTCGGATAGCAGCACTTTCCAGCAGATAGGCCGCCTATTGTCTCTTGAACTCATGCAGTATTAAAAAAGAGTCAAAATTACAATGGAGAAGTCACGAGGTCACCCCTAGCCAATTATAATTGGAAGAAAGTTGCGAAATTTCCAGTATTGAGATTGCAGTCATAACGGGTACAAGTTTATTTGAAAGGTCACTTTACTCTCAGACCTCGGTTGTCACAGACTTATTTATTGTAACTATAAAAAAGCATCGCGGCCGCAAATGCCAAAGTAAAATCAAAACACACTATTAAATATAATTTAGCACATATTAAAAGTATAATAAATATTGAAATTGACATAACTGACTATTTTTAACTGGACTTCGGCTGTCTTAAAAATGGACACTATATAATTATGAATAGTGTGGTTGTACAATAAACGATTTTCATATAAAATCAAGCATCAAATTCAAATCCAAAATTTTTATTCAAAATAAGTTTTGTTGAAGAAAATAACAATAATATCGGCATCCGACAGGGTGGGTTTATGACGAAGCCTTAGGTGATTACGACACCTCGTACCTGACTCCGGGGTCAATGCAAAGCCCCCGCCTCCGGCACGGATTGGAGATAGAGCTAAGAGTCAAGCTCCAGGGGTGGAAGTGATAAATGGCATCACGTCAGAAGTAGCTTCGGTGAACCTGAAGCCCTTAGCCACTCACACCCATGTTGCCCCTGTCTTCCAGTCAGGGGCAACAGACACCAACAGACAGCCAGGTGTGTCTTTACACTTTCTGGCTTTTCATAAAAATAAAAGGTAAATATTTTGATAAAGTCTGTAATTGTATTGATATTCTGAATTGTGATACTGGACAACCTGCCAATATCTATCATGGGGTACTATCAGTTACCTTTGAGATGATAGACCCAAGCACAACAGAATGAGATTGATAGGCTGGTATTATTTCGTACACATTATAACCGAATTCATTATTATACAATTTGGTACATATTCCTGTAAATTTCCCAAAAATGAGATGGTTTCCTCTCTTTTATTTCTTCACCTCCTCCCAATTATTTGGGGTCGGCACAACCTGTACCGATGGAATAGTTCCGTGGGATATGAATTCCTAACTTACGTGACTGAAATTGCAGGAAAATCCATTAACAACAACAGCTTGTTAACAAGTACATTTTGTTTGATATTTTTCTCAAATGAGAATAGTTTTTTATTGTATTAGCAAATCTTTATAGAGTTTCTAACAAAACGCAGCGATAAGTAAAATCTTATTGTTTCTTGATAAAAAGTATATCCAAATTTTATTTTATAATTACAATCATAAAAGAGGCCTAGTAAAACCCATGAAATATCTTCATCGACAAACATATCCTCAGGCGAATAATAAACGTAAATATTACAAGTATCGTAAAAAGTTAACAACAAACGAAAAACCATTATGTACACAGACGGCGAGACAATACATATATCGTTATATGTGGAACGTAGCTATATTTGTAGTTACAACCGCGCTCTCGCGAAATGATAACCTTGGTACAAAAATATGCGGTTACGATGCTGCAGCCTCATTGTAGTAAAATATTTTTCAGTATACAAATTGGAAAGTAACAGCCGTTCGCATTGTCGACGATCCCATACTCACAGATGGTGTAGATTCGCTTGACCTTCGAAGAGACTTCGCATCTCTCTGCTTATTCTACTCTCTCATCATAGGCTGAGTGCTCATCCTCACTTCCTTGAGCTGCTTTGTTCATGTAAACAACGTTTCTCAAGAACGTTTTTCGTTAGGCACTGTACGGGTTTATATTGAGCTCCCAGCTGAGGTTTTCCTACAGCACTACAAAATGGGATTTTTCAAAAAGGGTGTCATAGTATTTCTTTGAGGCTGGCACTGTATTGGTGACATCTCTGGTGAGGTAAACGTTCTTAGGCGATGGTAACTTCTTTCCATCAGATGGGGCCGTCTTGTAATGTAATAAAATGCCAAGGTCTCATTAGTAATATTTATTTAGGTGCATTCCTAATTCAATAATAGATAAACCTATCGTAGCCTTAGGAAAGAAGTTAACGCGATGTTCTAAACGCGTACTATTTATCTTAAAAGTCTCGAGTTCTTTGAGAGTAGATGACGCCGCCGATGACGGCAGCAGGCCCTAAGTTGCAGTCACGTCAGCAGCAGCAGGGCGGCGGCAGGTGGGCTGCCAATCGACGAAGTTTGGGCGGCACTCGCAGGAACTGCAGCAACCAAGGTGTCGAGTAATAGCGCGCACAAGACGCTCGATACGCCGTTTAGAGTGTTGGCAGTACGTTCAGTGCGCCAACAGGATATTAGGGGGCTGTCAGGACGTTCAGGGTGCCGGCAGTGTTTAGAGTCAACGTACTCAGGTCGGTAGAAGGACCTACTTGCAGGGCAGCGTCGAAAGCTCGGAGTGGCACAGCTCTCTGGTTTAGAAGACCTTAAGTTCTTGCTTCAGACGGAAGGGTTATATGAAAGAAGAGCTGCCTGTAGTAGATATATACTAGTATTATCTTACAGGTTTACTTCAGTCAAATGCTGAGAAGAGGAGGTTGCGCCTTATATATCATGTCCAAGGAACACGCGGTTTCTTCTATTTTTGGAAATTTTCAAATATAGGATCAGAACCTGAGAATATTTAAGAAAAAAAAAGTTTATGAAACCTACGACAAGTTCACATTTGAATAGAAAATAAAGAAAAAAATTAGACATATTGTCATATTTCTGAATGTCAATTTCAAACAATTAAGTAATAATTCGTATTTTCAGCAAAATAAAGTAATAAATTAAAGGCTGAGTCTATTAATACGGGTACTGAAAATGTTCTTAAAAAGGCTCGGCCAAAAAAAAAACCTAACCTAACCTAATTAAAGATTGAAAATAAGTATTTTACGAAGTTCTTCCAATCCATACAAGAGCAGTACGCAAATACTCGCGTATACTTTGTAGTAACATATAAGCAGATCTTGTTCCGTAATGTACAGCGCCAGTACACATTGGGACTAATCGTGTATGTGTCGAAAAATTATTTTTGGGTGGTTACAAAAAAAATAACCACGAAGGCTAAGGCGAGTGCTCCGCTTCGCTTTGCACCCGCTCTAACCTATATTAAAAATGTTCCGATTTCGTTCATAATAAATAAATGTGCCGTGTATCTATACCCCACCCTCATTTTAGAATTTATTTATTTATTTTTATTTTCATGTTTTCAATAATTCTTTAAAACATGTCATTAAAAAAAACCTAACCTAACCTAATTCAAAAACAAGCTAATCATCCAATTCATTCTTAATTAAAAAAAATAATAATTGAATGACTGTACGTATAAATATAATTTATTCGTCCTGTACCCGTACAAATAGTCACATCGTAAATTAAATGAATATCAAGTTCACATTAATCAGGAAATTCAGGGCAGTGTTCCCATACCCGAACTACAAAGTTCAGAGAAGTTCAGCTTATCTAGCAACATTATAAAATATAACAATACAAACTGGATAGCAAAACGTAAGTTATCTGAGTCCTAACTATTAATAAGCATTAACACCGAAATAAGTTGGATGCACTCCAGCTATAAAAAAGTAAGATATTTTATTGGCTATTGCTAGTCGTCCGCTAAACGGATGAATAAAATAATTTAATCGTCCGATAACATCTATCTATTGTTATACTAAATAATTAAAAAATCTGTTTAATACATTTTTTTTAACGTGACCCTTCTGTAATAGGTACAGTACTCATAAAAAGTTAAAAGGTTATCTGGTAATCCGAATAATCGGACAATTAAATTATTTTATTCATCCGTTTAGCGGACGACCAGAAACTTCGTATTTTATTTTGTATTTTTTGGCTAAACGAAATTCTAATACTCGAATTAAATAAATTAAATCGAAATTAAATAAATAAATAAATATCCCTCTATCCGTCTGGAGATATACAATTTTTCAGGAAATAATTGGGTAAATGATATGTGTTGCAATAAATTGTAACATTATTTATATAAACTACATATATAGTAAGTAACAAACAGTAATATTTTTTTTAATCTTGCCGAGCTTGTAAGGAATTTATGGAGACAAGTTGCAGCATAAAAATTTGGTACGTCATGTCATTATTATAACTTTAATAATAATTTTCTTTAATTTAATTTTGACTTTGACTTATTTAGTATGCACTGTTTGCTACAAATCTTCATTAATTGTTCAAAAGTAATTCTGTAACATATTTCTGGATAAAACTTTTGCCGCTTCTTCTCCTTAACAGCAATAATACGTTGCTAAGTGCTGTACATAGAATAGGAAGTAAAATCAAATGTTAAACTATATGACCTTCAAACAGCGTTCTCCAGTGGAATTTGAATTTGAACAAGATTTAATGCTGTTTTAGCTCCAAGAAACTCAAAATCCGAAGTTCTAATAAAATGCCATTGAAACGGTAGGCCAAGCCTTGGTCCGTAGTAATAAAAATAAATACAGCTTTGGGCATCATTTCAAAGGGGTAGGCAGAGATCAGGTAAATAAATAACTTACCTGTCCACTATTTTTTAACGCACTTGACTTACCGTCCTTATGAGTACCCATCCGTTCGGACCTGCCGAAGGAGGGGTTCACTTTTTGTATTATTTTTTGTATGTACTTGTTTTTTAAAACTCGACTCGGCCGTCGGGGCTACGCGTACCGCTTTATCCTTAGCCACTAACTGACAGTTCATTTTTTATGTCGAATTGTTCAGTTTTTTTATAGAGTTATGTAACACTAATTGAACATAGACGACTCTTGCCGAGAGTTCTTTTTAATTTATTGAATATAATGTTTATATTGTTTAAGAAAACATTTGAGATTACGACTATTTGTTCAGACAACCCACTTGATGGAAAGCGGTTACTATTGTCTATGGACATTTGCAACACCAAAGGTGCTGCTGCTATGTTAAGGGAGACTAGAACCTGGTCACAAATGCCGGACTGTAACTCAAGGTTGTTATGGCGACATACTTTAGATTAGACCAAGTGTGGTAGCCATCCAGTCGGGAAATGCCCTGCCACCTGACTGTGGGTTGTTTTGTCGCTTCTTACCGACAGGCCGTTCAATCGCAGGAGAGTGTATTTTTTCTCCGTTACCGCACGGAATAAATAAAAAGATAATTTAAGAAAAAAAACGATATATTTAGAATTATGATAAAACTATAATATTAATTTGTTTATGAAACATTTTGAGTCTTAAATGCGTGACTGAAAAATACGTAAGAGTCCAAATATTTCAAGCAGTTATTTTTATAGCATGTCAAGTCAACCCAGAAGAAAACATATACTAAGTTTATTTTTCTTTTATTCCATTAGTTTATAATGTCTTAGTTTAAGGCTTGTAGCAACGCTAACGTCGTTAAGGATAGCGGGATTTTTCAGATGCATTATAATTTTATTATAAAAAAGTGGTATTTAAAAGAACAAAATAAAAACGTGTGCGTCTCGGACACACGACAGAAGTGATAACTTAAACTTATAAAGTTGAACTGTTTAATATTTAAATTGTTTAACTTCAGAAAAGCTTAGGTTATTACATACATTTTATTTATATTAATATGATAATGTAAGGAAAGATTATTTATTAATAAAATATTTCATTGATTATAAAATATATTTTATTCTTAATTACAATTCTTGAATATGCATATTAGAATTTTGTGTATGTATATTATTAGTATAATTATTTAATCTAATTACCGAAATACGGCTAGTGCTGTGGGTTAGAGTGAGAGAGGAGGAGCCTGTCTACCGCTGCCGTATGCATGAGAAAGGGAAGCCAGACAGACTGGCGCTGTAACGCGTTACCTAACGAAGTGGTTTACCGGGAGGGTAAGTAGTAAGAAGTTATCACTTCAAAAAAACAAATTATTTATCTCTGTTTTATAAAGATGTAGATATTTTTTATTCTGTTTTGATAACAATTGAAGGAGTAAAATGGTGTGATGTCAAAAATTTGGAGGTGATTTGGAAAAAAGAAATCTAACTTGAAAGAAATATGGGCAAATCACGAAATAACCACGCCATGTCTCATATCTTGAAGATTATTGATGATTTTTAGATAAATTATTGATTTGTAAATACCAAAGAGAAGTTCGTTTCGTTTGCACGCCACTTTCGACCTTTTGCGGCAATAGGAGCCTTAAAAAAGTACGTTAAAAGACATATTTGCACCTTTGTTTTATTATTAGAATAGTAGGTATGAAATTACTTTTATAGATACTATTATGTTCTTTTTGTTTCAACTTATGCAGAGACGGCGCCTCGGGCGTTTGCGAGATGATAGATATGCTATCTACATGATACAAAGCCGTGTTAAATTTAATGTATTTTAGTTGAACAGATACTAGACTAGGTAACGGTTAAAAATAATAGGTACGATGAATTGGTTATTCTTTTTCAATATTTATTTGTACTTATACTAACGCTTTCACGTGGTTTCGCCAGCGTAGCCTTCGATTTTATGATAACGGTTGGAGTTGCCGACATCGAAGGATCAAAACCCAACGTCGCTATGAACGCTTGGCTGCCACAACCCGGTTATCCCTGTGGTAATTTTTCGGACACCTCTTGCTGAAAACTCGCTAAGTTAAAGAATTGATAGGCAGTGCTTTCGCAGTCAAGCTAGCTTTTACCCTTTTGTTCCACGTGAGATTTCTTTTAAGAGAGTCATAATTAATCTTCTTGGCATCTTTTTAACATCCACTCTCAATTTCGGCTCCTATATTGAAAGATGGCTGCTAAAAATATCTAAATATAATTAAGTGAGATTTACTGTGCTCAAGTAAGATATTGCATGGAGTACTGTTTCTACCTTTGGGACGGCTCCGCCAAATACCAGCTTGAAGCACTAGAGTCAATTGAGAGAAGAGCCAAGGTGTTAATTCGTAGCGACCAGCTTATCAATACAAGGCTTCAAAGCCTAGAGCATCGATGTTGGGTTGCTAGTCTATCGATTTTTAATAGATTCATTTCGAAGAGTGTGCGGTTGAACTGTTCGACCTGATCCCTACAGCATTCCATTTTTCGACTACAAGGTGCTCTGGCCTACGCCAGCGTTTCACGGTGGAAACGCTGCCAATGCATACTAAACGTTTCGCCTCCACGTTCCTTCTAAGTACGGCAGATTTGTGGAGTGCACTACCAGAGTCCGTGTTTCCCGAAAAGTACCATCCAGGTATATTCAAGTCCCGTGTGAATAGGTACTATCCAGGTAAGCGTGCTCCATTTTTGATCGCATCATCGTCCGGCATTGGACGTGATCGTGGTCAAACGCAAACCTATTTAATATTAAAAAAAAAAAAAATCCAGGCGTTTACCCGCGCTTTCTCGAATTTCTTTATGTTGACATTCAGAGCACTGGGCAGTAGTTATGTACCTTGAAAGTAGGACTTCATGCTACACGTAACACAAATACCACAAAATCAACTTCAATGGTTGACTAGAGCCTTGTGCGCCTACGCCTGTCTTTGAGTACCACACAAGTGCACTCCATCGGTCAAAGTCATTCCGCTTCGAGTTGTCAAAATATACTTGTCGTTCTACTATTAAATTTTGGATTTATAAATAAATGACCATGGTCTAAAGACTATTTATTATATGAGTAATAATAATTTAACAAATTCTACAACAAGAATTCGTTAAATTATATGATTTTAAATTATATATGATTTCAATGAAAATTTTGGGGATTGAATTAAGAATTTTATATATTTTTTATGTATATTCTATTCAATACTCTGCTGAGTTTATTATGCACTCTATTTTATTATAAAATTAACATAAACATACCGTGTCTGTACATTGAAACTATTTTAAAAAAACAACTGGAATAGACTACATAAATGATGCAATTTTTTTAGATTTCTTTTCTGTTTGTCTGTTTATTCGGGATTCACGTAAAAACTACTAGGCCGATTTCGATACGATTTTCACTGATCGACGACACATTCTTAGATTTACAATCTGCGCTACTTTTTAAACTGGGTATTCCACGAAAATTTTTCTGAGGATGGTTTAAAATGGCCAAAAAAAAATCGGAATTCCAAGGTGATTTTTACACTGATTGATAGCAAATTTTACATAATAAAATGTGTGTTATTATTAATCTCGGGAATCCCGCGGGAATTTTCTCGGGAGTGGTTTTTAATTTTCGGGTGCATAAAAATTAGCTTATTTCCGTCAGTTTTCACTAAAACGATAGCTTATATTCCTTTTATAAATGGCGCACTATTTCGTGTCCCGGGAATCCAAGTCAAGTGTGGACAAGGCCGCGGGCATATCCTAGTGTTACACGCCAACAAAGTGAATGCACACCTGGTTAAGTACCTTTCACGCCCTAAGGCAGTCAAGCGAGGATTACGATACGAGCAAGACGTGTACAGTCGATAAGCTATATAGTGACGGACTTTGTGCATGTTATTGAATTGTACAGTTTGTACTAGTTGTGTCTATTTATATTTGTACCTGTGTTATACGTGTTTGTATAGTTCTAATAAATTCTATAGTAATATAGTCCGCGAACGAAGTGGGAGGCACAACTAGTAGTGAATGTGGCTGGTACGTGCCCAGCTTGACCTCCCACCGGGCCATCTCTCACAGCAACATGTCATTAAAGATTTGCATCGCTTCACATAGTCAAATGTACACCTATGACCTCGGGCGTGTTTCATATATCATTACGGTTCATTTACACCGGCTAAGATAATGTGCATTTAGTTCTTTTTTGTGCTCGAAACAGCCTGGCGCGTTAACAAACGATTTGCGATAAAAGAGATTGGAAAAAACCGTCTGAGAATAGTTGAGATTTTTTTGTTATATTAATGTGCTTGAAGAATAATCTAAAAACAGTTTGTAAGTTGAATAACGGACATAATTGGCGCCGATTCCAATAACATTCAGACCATTTCTTCATATATGTATATATTTATATCATTTATGTATTTATTATTAAAATGTAAGTAGTTCGTAATATATGTTATGTATACCACCATCGCCATTATCATCTCAATTCATTCCTGGGGTTGTCTGGAAGAGATCGCTTTTTAGCGATAAGACCGCCCTTTGTACATAAGTAGATACAATTTTAGTCTTTAAGTTCATGTTTGTATTGGTGTACAATAAAGTGTTATCTATCTATCTATCATTTTAAGAAGATCCTTGAGCAATCAGAAGATGGTTAATCCGGGTAGTATGAATCTAATTTAGCAGTTCAAACAAACAGTCATCAGTTTTCAAGTGAAGTGCATACTTGCACAGAGTTATACTCGTTCATGTTTTTTGAAAAAAATATTCATGATAATTAGTGTTTGTCTTATTTTTTCGGTTCAGATACTTATATGTAGTAAATAAATTGGGTAATTGCTTGACAGTCCGCGCACGATAAAAGCTCCCATAAAGGATATAGATCCATTGTTTTTATCATTTAGTTACGGAAACACAAAAAGAGGATTTAATTTATAATCCCCTATGTTTAAAGGAATTGATTAAGTACTACATAGTCCGCTTACAACACAGGGTTTCGAAGAGGTAACCAACGTTTCCTGATTTCGCTATTGTAACAACTATTCACAGTCGTTGTTTACTTATTATATATAATTAAAACTATAAATATTTAAATTAAAATAATACATATAATTAATAAAATATATGATTATCAATTAAATATAATATATAATATAATTTAAAAGTCACCTACCATAATGTTTTACTATAATTCGATACACGTAAAGGAACGTCGCAAGGCGAACAAAAAAAATACGACTGAATGACGGTGGAGAGAAAAAAAGACATTTTGGATTGGCTCAGAGATGAGATTGCGTATTTTAACTGTTACATATTTTGAATACTTTTCTATTTTATTTTATTCTAATATCTTAGTATTAATAAGCCAAACTAAATATACTATAATTTGTTTTTAAAATAAGTGCTCATTATTCCCATACTGGGAATTTGGTTGGGAGTAATCTCCTCCCACTCTCTCCAGAATTTACTCCATCGACGTGCCTGAGCCTCATGTATTAGAATTTGCGAATAAGGAGTGCCGTGCCGTCCAGCATACTGCAAGGAATCTCAGGGGAGTGCGGTACCTATTCCAGGACTAGCCAGGAAAGCTGATTTTTGTTTGGCAAGAACCCTCTTATTTTCTTTAAAAAAAAGATAGTTTAAATATACTCATTTTCTTAACCTTATTTGATCGCGTTTTATTTATTTTAAGATAAAATGTGACACTATTTAAATACAGAACCATGAGAAAGCATTCAATAGAAAATACCCCAAGTCAAGTAGTAGGAGGATAACAATTGATAAAAATAACTGGATGATTCTCTCGCGCACAACCGCGCGCATCATTGGCAACTATTGACTTATATGTACTAAGTACTAGACAAGATATTCAATACCATAAAATTGAACTTGATGAAAGCGGGTACCTGCGTGGGGAGAGTGTGCCGTGGACTGACTCCTGTATTTATTGCACCGTTAAAACACTAAGTATGCCGTTAAAACATGCAGTGCTTACAGAGTATTATTTAAAATTCGTCTAAACATAGCCGCAGCGACGACGCATCGAGATGAGTTGAAATAAATAAAATTTAATTAAAATAAGATGTTTTATCGAGAATACAACAAACTTACCGGTGAAAAGTCACCCCTTGACTTTTATTTGAGATTCTTGAGTGGCTTGAACAGTACCTTAGTACATATGAAGGCATTTTTAATAGTTACTTTTCACTCAAACACGTATTAGCGACAACAGTCCGGTGCAGATTAAGGGGGTTGTTGTCTATGGAACATAACCATTTCTAGTACGTAGAAAAATTAAACTTCATTGGCCGCGACCATTGAGTTATATGTACTACGTACTAGAGAAGATATTCAATACAAAAAAACACGAATTTGATGAAAGCGGGTACCCTGCGGGGTGCACCTGTGCCGTAGACTGACTCATGTATTTGCTGCAGCATTTAAAACAGTAGTTATGCCGTCATAACATGCAGTGCTAGATCGCTTAGAGAGTATTATTTTAAATTCCCCTAGCTGCCGAACATGGCTGCAGCGACGACGCGTCGAGATGAGTTGAAATGAATAAAATTTAATTAAAATAAGATGTTTTATCGAGAATACAGCCAACTTAACGGTGAAAAGTCATCCCTTGACTTTTATTGGAGTTTTTTGAGTGGTTTAAAAACGTAGTTGGTACACATGAAGGCATAATTTAATTATTACATTAATTTCCACTCAAAAATATAAAGTATCGACAACAGCCCGGCGCAGACTAACTGAGTTCTTGCTCATGACCATAACCTTCTCTAGTACGTAGTACATTAAACCTCAGGCAGCATCCAGGGTTAAAAAAAACATTTAGCTTTAAAGAGTCTTTCCATTCCAAGTGCTTTGTTGATAACAATAATGAGCGCTGATTAGTTATATTGTAGTCAAAAATTAATGGTCTTGCACTAGTATTAAATAACCTGGTTGCGGCTAATGATGCGGGTTGGAGAATCGCCCGCAAACAAAAATGACATACCAAAACTAATGGTTCCATTTTTGCTGCAGTGTCTACAAAATCTTAAAAACGTCGTATATTCGTAATCTTGTTTTACGATACGTAGAATTCTTATTAGTGTTTAACCTTAAACTCACACTCGCAACTTGAAACGCGGCCTGCCTTACCAACAATAATTAACAAGCCATTTCGGAAAATGTGAAAGCAGCTTCATTCTCGTTTTATTACAAGGTATCTCAACGGATATTGGCGTCGTATTCCGGCGGAGTAACGGTACTCTTATTGAATATACAGAGTTTCTTGAACTCACACATTATGTATTATTAACGTTACAAAGGTCATCATCTGATGCGTTGGTGGCGTCACTTTTTTTGGGTTTCGATAAAGAATGACTGACTTGTTAAACCTAATTTTACTATCGCGAGATAGTTTCATAAAGGAAAATGAATAGTAGTGTGTAGTAGTGGTATCGTATATATCGTATAACAAACTGCAAGAGACCCGCGTCTACACGGGTCTCTTGCAGTTTGTTTTTTGGGATGAATCTCGATTAACAAAAGCTCATCAACTGTTATGACAAAGCGATCCAAAAAAAATCTTGGCCTGCGAAACGAGAATAGAAAGACAGAAAGTTTATTTGCCAAATGCGACACAAAGTGTTGACGACGGAATAGCATCATAGAAACTCGCCGACCCGTCTACACAGGTGATAAGAGCATAGGTGTAATTTGCTAAGCCTCGTAGATAACATGTATACGGCCGTTAAACGCAAGAAAGAGACGGGTCGGACAGAGATGCATATAGTCTTATAATATTTCATATAACCGTGTATATCGTTTTGTTTAAACTTAATTTAATTAATTAGTGATATTATAGTATAAATAAGTATTGTCATAATAGCCTTAAGCTTGTTGAAATAAACGTTTAATGTTTTGCGTTTCATTAACAACCCAAATAGATCCTGGTAAATGAGACCAGGCTATGGGCGTGCAGAACGCCGCCTGTAGCCCTGCACTCAAAGTAAATAAGGGAACCGGGTTCCAGGCGTGCAGAACGCCGCCTGGAGCCCGGGACCCAAAGGGGTAGCGGAAACGGGGCTTCGGGAATGCAGAACGCAACCGGAGCCCCAGATCCGTGAGGTATGCCTGCACTACTGCCTACTCCATAGCGAGTAGGCCATAATGTTAGTGCAGGCAGAGGTCCGCGCGCCACAGCGCATGGTTATGCAATGAGGTAATCGCTCGCGCGCTCGACGCTTTATATTTATAGTCATGAAGCGGGGGGCGAGGAAAGTGCCCGTAAGAATGTCCCGCGTTTCGAAACTATGGATCATATGTATGTAGGAACCCACAGGATAGGCTAGGATCTATGATGTTGTAAATATTGTAATAGCGATAAGGTAAAATAAGGCTTATGTAAAGTGCAATTAAATAAATAAAACAAAGGGGGTGTTACAACGAAGTGGGGGGTCGGCGGAGGCGGCATTGTATAAATATAGGGCGCCTTGCGAGGCCCGTTTGTAGTTCGTGATAAGCAGCAGTTCGCGCTAAGCAAGAAAGAAGCTCCCTTCCGCCGACCACGCAACCGTTGAAAGCCGCCCGTAGCAAATATTTCATCGTTTCATTTCGGCATCCTTCTCGCACCAGAACCAGCAACCAACCAACCAACAGTCCACTGCATCTCCAACATTGTCTGGTCAGCTTCGAGCCGGATTGGAAGAACGGAAGAATGCCGAATACTAGAAGCAGAATTGAAAAGGATGCTGCACAAGCGAGCAAGAAGAGTGCGAAAGAGACACCAACAACTTCAATGACGACTGGCAGTGTCACGGCGGAATCTGGAACAGAGACTAGCTCCGTAAAAGCAACGACAGTAAAAGCAACGCCGACACTGTCGGCAACGACAGTAAAAGCAACGACTACACAAATTGTGCCGGTCTCTGTTACGGATTCGCAGCCGCAGCCACCGCCAGTTTTGCGCGAAATATTTCGCAGAAAAGAATGCACTCAAGAAGAAACTTCAAGACCGCAGTCACGCCGCTCCACAGCTTCCCGCAGACGACTTGCCGAGCTGGAAGCCAAAGAGAGACTAGCTGCATTGAAGTTGAAACAGTTGGAGGCAGCCGTTGAACTTGAACAAGCAAGAATAAATAGAATTCAAGCCGAGTCATCGGACGATGATGACGTCATAGAAGAGAGCGAACTACCATCAAGAAGAGTGGACATGTGGTTCGAGAGACTGCCGCAAACGCAGGAACCACATGCCACGGAAACCCCCGCCCCAGCGACGCTAGCCAACGATATAAGGAAAATGGAAGAACGGGGACAGGGCGTCCACGTCGGAAATATGGCACGCGGACAACGGGTCTCAGAACGAGGCCCGCCTGCACGTTCAAACGTCATGGATGTGACGTCACTGGCAGAAGCGATCACCGAGGCGGCGCGAACGTGCACAAGGCAGGCGCAGCGATACATGCAAGAACTCCCGACTTTCAACGGAAATAGTGGCGAATGGCTGTCTTTCCAGGCAGCCTTTCGGGAATCGGGAGGGAGCTTCTCGCCCGGGGAGAACGTCGCGCGCCTGCGGCGAAGCCTTAGGGGAGCAGCACTGGAGGCCGTCAGCGCCCTGCTGATTACCCAGACGGGGCCTGAAGATATTTTAAAGGCATTGGAAAGAAGATTCGGCCGTCCAGATGCCCTTGTGCTTGGAGAAATGGAGAAAATGAAGACATGGACACGAGTCACCGACAGCCCTCGGGACTTGTGCTTGTTTGCCAACAAGATGGCAAATTTAGTAGCAACAATTGAAGTATTGAACAAGCCGCAGTATTTACATAGCCCAGAGATGCTACGCATGGCAGTGGAGAAGCTGACTCCAATCGTGAGAAACAAGTGGTACGACTACGCAGCTGTGAAGACTGAAGGGATTCCAGAACTTAAGAAACTTGCGAGCTTCCTGAATGAAGAAGCAGACAAGTGCGCTGCGTACGCACCGATCGAACGCGAGAGCGAGATGGCACGATCAAAAAGGAGGACGGAGCACATACACATAGTGAATAACAACAATGAACGTGGGAATATAAGAAAAAACGAACCGTGCCCAGTCTGCAAGCGAGATCATAAGCTGAGTGATTGCCGCAAGTTCATCGGAGCAGATGTGAGTGCGCGGTGGGACTTAGCCAAGAAGTATAAAGTGTGCTTCCGTTGCCTGAGAAGTAGGCATCGACGGTCGTCGTGCCGCACCCCGCCTTGTGGAGTGGAAGGATGTACACTACACCATCACCGGTTGCTGCATCACCAAAGAAGACCTGAAGTTAACGAGGTAAGTCCAAGTGCAGTGAGTGTGACGTCAGAACCGGCGGGAGAAGTGTTAGCATCCGCGATCAACAGCGTTATCAACGATGGAAGAAAACAACGACGTGCCTATCTGAAGGTGGCGCCGGTCGCTATAACCGGACCGAGGGGAAGCCGTCACACTTACGCACTACTGGACGAAGGGAGCACCGTGACCATCATTGACGCGCAGCTAGCAGAGGAACTGGGACTTAGCGGACCTCGAGACCCTATGAAGATGCAGGGTGTCAACGGTGAAGAATCATCGCACGACTACAGCATGCGAGTGTCCGCCAAGATAAGAGGCTCGTATGAAACGGAAGAACATACACTGAGGGACGCTCGCACAATACGGAACATGAGCTTCTTCAGCCAGACCGTTCACCGAAGCGATGTGCAGGGCTGTGCACATCTGCAGGAGATAGAAAATGTGCTTATTTACGAAAAAGCTACACCGAAGATATTAATCGGCCAAGATAATTGGGAGCTGATTATTTCAAATGAAGTGCGTAAAGGCCCGCGTCACCAACCGGTCGCCTCTCGCACGCAGCTGGGTTGGGTGCTGCACGGCTGCCGCACCTCAACCACATCGCCGGTCGCATTCTGCTCACACTTGAGCATGGTGGAGGAAGAACACGACCCGCTTGAAGAAATTATGAGAAAATATTTCGCGTTGGAATCATTGGGAATCGAACCCAGGACGCAGGTTAGCGATCCCCAACAACGCGCCTTGGAAATTTTGGAAAAGAAAACTCGTCGTTTGGAAAACGGACACTTTGAAACGGGACTTTTATGGAAAGATGAAAGTTCACCTATGCCAAATAATTATGAAAATGCATTGAAGAGGCTCCAGAATTTGGAGAAGAAATTGGATCGCGATGAAGAGCTTAAAGCGAAGTATGAAGAGCGAATTGAAAATTTGATGTTGTCAGGCTACGCCGAGCGTGCCACCACTCCCCCCACCAACGGGAGGACGTGGTATCTTCCCCACTTCGCAGTCGTGAATCCAGACAAGGAGAAAATAAGGGTGGTCCACGATGCAGCCGCCAAATACCATGGCAGAAGTCTGAACGATATGTTGCTGCCTGGACCTGATCTTCTTCAATCATTACCGGGAGTCATCATGAAGTACCGGCAGTATCCAGTGGCAGTATCTGCTGACATCAAGGAGATGTTCATGCAAGTGAAGATCATAGAAGCCGACAGGGACGCGCTACGCTTTCTGTGGCGTGGTAACCGACGCGACAGCGAGTCTCCAGAGGAATATAGAATGACGTCGCTCATCTTCGGTGCAACGTCTTCACCTTGCGTGGCCCTGTACGTGAAAAACAGGAACGCGAGGGAATTTGAAAATGAAGACAGAGAGGCGGCGAGGGCGATAGTGGTCAATCATTACATGGACGACTATCTGCAAAGCCTTCAGACAGTTGAAGAAGCCAGGAAAATGACAGCGGCCGTTGACAACATGCAGCGACGCGCGGGTTTCCAACTACGAGGGTGGACCTCCAATTATAAGGAGGCGATTTCAAACTTCGCGCCATCCGGTCAAGTCACCGTTGAAATCGGCGGGAGCGAAATAGAAAAAACATTGGGCCTGATGTGGCATGTGAAAGAAGACACGCTTGGCTTTCGTGTCAACCAGAGAAGAGTTCCGGCTGAAGTGTTGGAGGGAAGTCGAATGCCGACGAAGAGAGAGGCACTGGGGCTCATCATGTCGATATTCGACCCCCTGGGATTCATTTCCCCTCTTACCACACCGGCGAAACGCATCATGCAAGATACATGGAAATACAAAACAACTTGGGACGAAGTTATTCCAGAGGAACTGCAAGACAAATGGAAAAGTTGGCTGAGAGACTTGATGTCTCTACCGGACTTGCGCATCCCGCGCTGCTACGAATATACACCGGCAGCGGTCAGGGAGTTGCACACATTCGTCGACGCAAGTGAAGAGGCATACGCTGCAGTTGTGTACATACGGACGACACGAGCGGACGGCCGAGTCAACATCATGATAGCGGCAGCTAAAAGTCGCGTGACACCCACAAAACCGGTCTCCATTCCGCGACTCGAACTTCAAGCAGCTGTTCTGGGAGCCCGCCTGACGAAGTCCGTACAAGAGGGACACGACTGGGATTTACATCGCCACACATACTGGAGCGACTCGCGCACTACGCTAGCATGGATACGAGCGGAACCACGAACCTACAAAACCTTCGTGGCCCATCGCCTCGCCGAAATAGAAGACCTTACTAAGAAGAACGAATGGCGATGGGTTCCCTCAGCGCTGAACGTAGCAGACGACGCAACGCGCAAAACACCGAGTGACTTCAACCCGGAACACAGATGGTTTACGGGCCCCAAGTTCCTGTATCTTGACATAGAAAATTGGCCACAAGAAACGAAGACCGAGGTGCCAACCACCGGAGAAGAAAAATGCGCGACACTAAGTGAAAACAATGACGTCGTCGTCATCGACTTCAAACGTTTCTCACGTTGGACTGCCATAGTGAGAACAATAGGACGCGTGCTCCAATTTATCGGACTGTGTAAACGACGAGGGAACACAGTCGCGGCCGCGCGTCATAAAAGGACAAAGAAAAATGCTGCGCCAGACGACGACTGGAAGAAAAACATGAAGAAAAAGAGTAAAGAAAAATCAGAGTGTCCGAAAGGAAATAACGTTGGAAGAAAATTTAAGAACATCAACGGGGAAATATTAATGTTGTCCGAGCGTATACTCATCGCGCTCGCACAACGCGAATCGTTCGGCGACAAACCAATCGATACGATTCGTCGACGTCATAACAAGGGAGAGCTCGCCGGTTTAACTATAGAAACCGACGAACATAGCATACTGCGACTACGAGGAAGAATCAACGAGGCGCAAGATATAAGCTACGAGATGGCCTATCCTGCCATCTTACACGGGAAACATATATATACAAAGTTGTACATACAACATGTACATGAGAAACTACACCATGGCGGCGTCGAGATGGTGGTCAACGAGCTACGACAGCGGCTGTGGGTCATGAAGATACGGCCCTCAGTCAAAGCAGTGTTGAGGAATTGCCTCCATTGCCGGCTGAGGCGGGCCCAGCCAGCGAGTCCATCGACGGGAAGCCTGCCCGCAGCTCGCCTGGCACATCACTCGCGCCCATTCACCTTCACAGGCCTGGACTATTTTGGCCCATTGGAGGTGACCGTGGGCCGTCACCGGGAGAAGAGGTACGTGGCGCTGTTCACGTGTCTGACGTCACGGGCACTGCACCTCGAGGTCGTCGCGTCGCTGAGCACTGACTCAGCCATCAACGCGCTGCGCCGCTTCATAGCGCGGCGCGGCGTCCCCACCGAACTCTGGAGCGACAACGCTACGTGCTTCCGCTCGGCCGACCGCGAACTCGCGGAGGCTGGGCGCGCCATCGAGGAAGAGGCGTCACGCAGGCAGATCGCCTGGCGGTTCCTACCGCCGGCGGCACCGTTCATGGCCGGCGCGTGGGAGCGCATGGTACGCACCGTCAAGGAGGCGCTGCGAATCACCCTGCGCGAGCAGCGCCCGAGCGACGAGACGCTCGCCACGCTCCTCGCCGAAGTCGAAGCCACCGTGAACTCGCGGCCGCTCACTCATGTGGCCGTGAGTCCCGACGAGCCCCCAGCCATCACGCCGAACATGCTGCTCCTGGGACCAAACTGCCACACGCCAGCCCCCGGGAACTTCGAGGCCAGCGACGTGACTGCGCGCGCGCACTGGAGACGCGCGCAGTACCTCGCCGATGTCTTCTGGCGACGGTGGGTGCAGGAGTACCTACCGCTACTACAACACCGGCGGGAGACCTACGCGAGCGGTGACAGCCCTAAGGTAGGCGATTTGGTTATAATCTGTGACCCAAATCTGCCCCGCAACACGTGGCCCCGAGGACGAGTGACTGCAGTGCATCCCGGCAAGGACGGCGAGGTTCGAGTCCTGGACGTGACGACGGCCAGCGGACGAGTGCTGAGGCGGCCTACCAAGAGAGTCGTCGTGCTGCCCATAGAAGAATCGCGGGACGCGACGGCGGGAGAATGTTGACGACGGAATAGCATCATAGAAACTCGCCGACCCGTCTACACAGGTGATAAGAGCATAGGTGTAATTTGCTAAGCCTCGTAGATAACATGTATACGGCCGTTAAACGCAAGAAAGAGACGGGTCGGACAGAGATGCATATAGTCTTATAATATTTCATATAACCGTGTATATCGTTTTGTTTAAACTTAATTTAATTAATTAGTGATATTATAGTATAAATAAGTATTGTCATAATAGCCTTAAGCTTGTTGAAATAAACGTTTAATGTTTTGCGTTTCATTAACAACCCAAATAGATCCTGGTAAATGAGACCAGGCTATGGGCGTGCAGAACGCCGCCTGTAGCCCTGCACTCAAAGTAAATAAGGGAACCGGGTTCCAGGCGTGCAGAACGCCGCCTGGAGCCCGGGACCCAAAGGGGTAGCGGAAACGGGGCTTCGGGAATGCAGAACGCAACCGGAGCCCCAGATCCGTGAGGTATGCCTGCACTACTGCCTACTCCATAGCGAGTAGGCCATAATGTTAGTGCAGGCAGAGGTCCGCGCGCCACAGCGCATGGTTATGCAATGAGGTAATCGCTCGCGCGCTCGACGCTTTATATTTATAGTCATGAAGCGGGGGGCGAGGAAAGTGCCCGTAAGAATGTCCCGCGTTTCGAAACTATGGATCATATGTATGTAGGAACCCACAGGATAGGCTAGGATCTATGATGTTGTAAATATTGTAATAGCGATAAGGTAAAATAAGGCTTATGTAAAGTGCAATTAAATAAATAAAACAAAGGGGGTGTTACAACGAAGTGGGGGGTCGGCGGAGGCGGCATTGTATAAATATAGGGCGCCTTGCGAGGCCCGTTTGTAGTTCGTGATAAGCAGCAGTTCGCGCTAAGCAAGAAAGAAGCTCCCTTCCGCCGACCACGCAACCGTTGAAAGCCGCCCGTAGCAAATATTTCATCGTTTCATTTCGGCATCCTTCTCGCACCAGAACCAGCAACCAACCAACCAACAGTCCACTGCATCTCCAACACAAAGTATTACTAAAACTAGTAAAGAAATTTTTTTTGATGTTGTATGCCGCAATTCGGCAAGTGAGGTTGGCACTCAGTATGTATCTGTGTCGAAAGATACTCCGCCACAGCACTGATTCTCAGTGCCCATCTCTTAGTATAAAAGTATTTTGAGACCCGAATAAAAAGTATAATTGTTTAATTTACTGGTGACAAAAAATATTTACAGAAATATAAATACATAAAAAGTACATTTCTTTAAGTATTTTTGACACGATTAAATTAAGCAATTATACTTTTTATTCGGGTTTCAAAATAATACGCCACTGTTTACTATCTAGCACTATTAGCTGTCAAATACAAGGCTGAGGCTCATGTAGCAAGTCTCCACCACATCACTTCAGCAATATCTAGGGCGACTAACCGGTAGGCGTCTAGATAGCCTGTCTTACTTACTCCACGATGCTTCGCAACTGGCGAAGCCAGCGCAAGGATGTGCTTTGTTCTCGCCTAAAATATTTGGTTCCCCCACCACTTCTTCAATTTCGGCATTTTTTATCAGTGCAGGAATGGAGAAAGGTTTGTTGTTAAAGGCGTCAAAACAAGCCACAACCAGGTGGTAGGTTATTTGCCTACCTAGAGTACGTAACCATAACAACCTTAGTTGTGTTCTGGCATTATTGGAAAGGTTCCAGTTTCCCTAAAGAGAGCAGCAGTGCTTTTGCTGTTACAAACTTCCATAGGCGATGGTAACCGCTTACCGTCGGGTGGTCCGTCTGCTTGTCTGCTGAACTCTTCAATAAAAAAACGGAAGCAGGATCTTTGGTAAAATCTTTCTTTCGGCTACTAACAACTTGTTTTCCTCCTTAGGTGTTAGTGTCCGAGTATCACATCTGTTTAATAATAGTATTGTGTGTATAATGATAAATAATTAATCCATAGGGATAGCTCTAATTAATTAGTAATTTTTATATGTAATAAATTTCTACTGGACTACCAAAATGTCTAAATTATTAAGTTCTTCAACCAAAGGACTCTTAAGAAAATTACTTATTTACGATATTTTAAGTGCAATTTTAATTTAATCGAACATGTCCATTAATTTTTAGCTTATCCTGTAAAATATTATTTTTGAAGTGATAACTTCTTATGGGAGGGTAAACCGCTTCGTTACGTAACGCGTGACGGCGCCAGTCTGTCTGGCTTCCCTTTCTCTCGCGCATACGGCAGCGGTAGGCAGGCTCCTCTCTTGCTCTAACCAACTAAGAATACAATATATTTATTAATAAATAGTAACCTAATATAAAGTAATATTGATAGAGTATTATCACAGCTTGGTTACTTGACTACCAGTTAAGTGAGTAACCAGCTAGTTAAGTGATAGTTGACAATGTGTCGTTAGCCTTCCTCTCAAGCCTAAGATAGATAATAAATTCCTTTGAAACAATTAAATTCATTGTCTGAGTAACAATGGCTGGAATATCGGTGGTTTTGTCAAAGAGATTAAACTGAGGCGTGCTTGCTATTGTTTAAGATAAGCTTAGAAGAGATGCACTTAAGCTCCGATCCAATGATATAAACCTGGTAATCAAAACAGGTAGATATAATTTCATAATATTTTATGTTCACTATACTATGTACACTATATGTACACTATACACGGTGATTTTTTAAGTGAGAACCACTCGAACCACTCGAAGAAGTATCAGAGTGCTTACTCTCAAACGTTTTTCGTCGTTCGTTTTTGTTTAAGAACTTTTTAACCGACTTCAAAAAAAGAGGAGGTTCTCAATTCGTCGGTTTTTTTAAATGTTTGTTCACATTCTGAGATTTATGATCCGATTTACGTGATTCTTTTTGCTTACAAGAAAACTACGTTTCAACGGCTTTAAGCGCTGTAATTTATTTGATTTTACTTCGCTTCTACTCTTCAAACCACAACAGGTTACGAAGCGGTGGTAAATTAGATTGGGCTCCCATAGAGTAAATAATAAACATAAACCAAAAAAAATCTTAATAATTGATTTTAACAAGTTGGTGGTAGGCTAAATACAACTTTGACAATACTCATTATCACTTGACAGCTTGGTCTTCAGTAATCACGGCTACTGAAAATTGTCCGAAACGTCGGAATAATAAAAATAAAATAAATTACCGCGCTTAAAACCGTTAAAACGGTTTTTATTATGTATACTAGTTACGAAAACTTAAGAAAGTATATTTTTGCTTGTTTTTACAGTTAAGTAGATTTTCCATTGCATTTATTTTTATGATATGTATATATCTATTATTATAGTATACAGCGTGTTTCAGACCTTACGACAATAAATCAGACCACGTTTTCTTCATGACTTACTCTGCCCAAATACAAAAATGAATCAAGGTAACTTCTTTGGTTTAGCCACAGGACCTCATTTTTCATTTCAGAATATTACAACAACATGTATCAGTTATTGTGTCTAAATCGGTAGGTTAGTGACCAATGTATCATGTTGCCAGCTCGTCTCGTCATCATTAAACGCGAAAGTTGTTCATTCTTACGCTCTCGTTCGCGAACCAATATTTACAAGATGTTCTGTTTTTTATTCCCTTTTTATCGTAATTAATTTGTTCGGAAATTTCAAAATTTTAATTTTGACATTACGGTTGATTTAATAGTACCAAAAAATTTGTATGGAGTACGACCGCTAAAGTTATGATTTATTGTCATTTGAAATGAAACACGCTGTATAAATTTAAAGAAAACTTCTGTTCTATTTTTCTTCCATCTAAAATTTTATTGACTCTTTCGGGATGATCGGACTAAAATTCATGATGAAAGGTGTTTGAGAGTAAATACTCTCAGGAAGCCTTACTCCTAGGCCACAGGACAATTTTTAACCAATATCAAAGTGGTATCATTTTGAAAAATCTATTATCATTGCCAGAAATCGAATCAACTGATTTTGAAAAAAAGTGATATTTTTTCAAATCATAGTGTATCTTGTAAGGATAAATGCAACGTGAAACAGCAGAAGTAAGGGAAAGTCGAGTATTATTGAAAAAACCTGTATGAGTGCCCATTTGAAAAGTTTACCTGCATGAGTGCCCATTTGAAAAATTCACCGGTATAAGTGCCCATTTGAAAAAATTACCTGTATAAGTGCCTATTTGAAAAATGACCTGTGTAAGTGTACATTTTTGTATTCTGATTGGTACATTTAAGTGTTTTTATATCTGTTTTAATACCTTTTACAGCACTTATTCTAGCAATGCAAAAGGCAGCTAATTGCCCGGCCATTCACTGAATTATGCATCATTCTGCGTCGTGTATGCGTTAAGTTCAAAAAGCATCGATTGGTGCTTCCTCATTGAATTTCACATTGTAAAGTATCACCGATAAGTTGCTGCCACGTTCTTTCGTTTAGTTTGTTCAGTTCTAGTTAGTTTTTGTTTCCGTTTTAAATTTCTAGTCTTTTGTTCCATGACGAGCTAGTTCTGGTATTATAGATTTAAAAAAAATCATGTCTCGTCAGGCGAGATTGGATACGTAGGTAGCATTAGTTAAGCTGCCATTCGTTTGAGTGCAGTAGTAATAAAAAAAGTAGTTTTTTGAGAGATCGAACTCGAACTTCTTCTTTGATTGTATTTATTTCGAGATGTTCGTATATCTCGCTGTTTGTTACATACCAAGGTATTAAATTATATATATATGTATATAATTTTCTCACCTTACCTAACCAAAGAGTGAAAACCTAATATATTTTTTCTTCTATTCATACTTACATCTTTTTAGTGTGGGCACATTCACCTACACATATTACTTATCAAATAAGTTAATTATTATTACTGTACTTGTACTGAATAAGCTATCTTTCAAAGAATTCTCCCATTGAGTTACGAGTTAGTACATTCTGTCGGTGTAAACTATCTCAACATTTACGACCGGTCATTTTATGTGAGGGAATTATGGAGTGAGCGTATATATTCGCTGCCTTCAAAAATAAATTTAGTGAATGGCTAGAATATGGACATTAGTTTTTTCTACCGCTTGTGATTCTCACTCTTAAATTATCTTTGTTTTTGCAAGCTTTCTCATTTTTATCTAGATAATCTAAAGATTGGACATGTGTCTGAAAAATTACTGGTGGTGTTAGTTAATCTTTAGTTTTGAGGAAGAAATGTAACAATAATATAATTTTTTGATGGTTTTCGTCGCCTATAGATGATTGCAATCGCAGAAGTGAGTCCAACGGATTTATTGTGCCTTTAGCACATGCACAAATTACGTTACACGAATTTCATGACTTTTTACCCCTCCACCGTCCTTGTCACATTTATTCATATATGGGAGACTTCTCCCTTACTAGTGTGACATAACAACAGCCGTTCCTGAATTATTTTTTTTTTTAAATTGAAGAACTATGCTCATAAACGGAGTTGGAAATATTTTGAAGATTTTCGTTCAAAAGCCAAATTTCGTGTTTTAAAGCTTAATTATATTAGACTTTGTTAAAGTGACGTCACGATATTTAGGACCCCTCCCACCTTCCCACCTTTTGTCACACTTCGTCGATACGTAATTTCAGATTGGCCCCTTAGGATGGGGTGAGATAGGAGGAATGGAACAAAGAGATTGGAATTGGATAGGAGGGAAGGGATAAAAGAATGAATGAATGAATTAGGGGAGTGGGAAGCAGGCTATCGGAACTCTCACTTATTGCACAAAATATGATTAGCTCAGAACGTCAGAAACGTCGGATAAACGAAAATCAAATAAAATACCGCGCTTAAAACCGTTAAAATGTAGTTTTATTATGATATAACTATGGTTTACCACTTCAAGCCGATATTCTGTGATAGCATGCTAACACATCGATCAAGCTGGTTCTAAGCGTATGGCCTGAGCACGCGCTCTATTCGAACGTGTAGCGGGGCGTGGCGAGCAGCGTTCGTGTCAAACACATGGAAACGCCAACGCCGCGAAACGATGTCCATAGTTGCAGCGGGCTAGCGGCTAACGCGGCGGCTCTAGCGGGCCTGTTGCGTTGAGCGACGCGTCATGTATAGGAAAGTTGCACGCTCCACACGTCGAGATGTGGGTCGAGCGGGGCGTCGCTCATAGGCCTAAACTAGTTTGTGAACGATGAATGCTGAACGTGCATACAAGCCACTCCTTAGGATGCTCTATTGCCTGTAACCCGCCCCTCTGGTAGCCCCGCCGGACACTTTACCACTCAGGCCATATACTAAGAGCTGTAATCGAGATATTAACTGCAGCCTGGCGCGTTTAAATGTGTATATACGAGTAGACTTGGGATTGGTATGAGAAAAATGTAGAATGACATGGGAAGGAACAAGGAAGGAGTAACAATTCTCTAACTTTTACTTTAACTGGCTGATCTTACACTCTCCTGCTGCTGCATAAAAACGCTGATGGTACTGCTTAGGTCTAACTTTCTCTCCATGCAATACGGGTAGTGTAAGGAATACAGAGCTAAAAATCACCTACAAAATTGATGCACAGTTACCTTGGTGGATTAATAGATAAGATGAAATGCAGATAACGGATAGATGTGAACATGCCCTAAAACAGAAATAATGGTTCAGTATTAAGTGTTATCCATTGATTTACGTAGGTAAGCATAAAGCCTGTAAAATATAAGAAGTAAAGTCTGGATTAGATTTATGTAGTATAGTTATTAGAAGCATGAATCAATATCAGAAATAAGTAGTTTTAAGGCCTGATTGCGTATTCTCACTTCTTAAATTTAATTTTAAACTAGTTCTTGAGACGATAGTATATCCAAATTAAAATGCATTTTCGAAAAAGCGTCACGTCACAGGACTACGCGACTTTTAAATTTACTGATTACCATATTGTTACGAGTTGGAGGACTCGAATTAAAATGCATTTGGAATTATTATAGTGTTATACAAACACATATACAAATATAGCTGAACACAACCAGTCCAAATGAAATGCACAATTCAATAACACCTGCAAAGTCCGTCACTAAATAGATTACCGAATGTAAACACGCATTGCTTCGCTTGTGATTATCGCTCGACTGCCTCGTCCATCAATCGTGGCATTCCTATATACTGCACGGATGCAATATGTTTGCTCGGCCGCGGGGGCCCAATTTCCTAGAATCACACCTGGCTAATGACTGCCATAAAAGATTACAATACACAATGGGCTGTTTTTCTAATCAAAAATTTTAAATACAAAGTAAACAAAAGAAGTTCGAATGCTGAAAGGTAATAAATGTGTTTCTACAGGGTTGCAGGTGTGAATTTGCCTTTGTCGGCACCTCGGTCGTAACAATATTAAGGATGTGTTTGTGATTTTTATAGAATAAACCTTAGTCTTAACAAGAGTTATACGTTATGGTAAATCGAAGAGTTTTTATTTGTAAAGCAACCTAGATCGCCTATATTATTTGTAATAGATGCTAGTAAATAATAATTTGTCTATCGGATCTATCAATCATGTATCTAGAACGTTCCCCACCATTATAAAAATAATGAAGCAAGCTAAAAGGGAGTCGCCATAAAAGTCTGTACCTAGTGTTTTTACTAGTATTATTTTTGTCCTTTACGCGATGAAATAATTTTTATACCGTACTAGTGTCAAATTATTTCCTGCTGTAATTGAAGAGAAGTTTAGAAGGCGTTTTTAAAGGATTAACTCTAATAATCTATACATTTGTAGGTTTATGTGAGCCGAGTGTGTCAAAAAAGTTTTATGAAGCAAAGTATATATTTTTATTAGTTTATTTAGCTTCGTGTTTTTTTCTGGAAATTCTAGTGGAAACTAATTGAAGTTCAGGGCATAATTTTTGTCTGTAATATTTTTTTTCGTGGTAGTGTAACGCCTAGCGTACGCGTCCCAAAACTCAAAGGGCGTGGGTTCGAGCCTGGCCGGAATGCATGCTATATATGCTACTTAGTCAGTTTTCTGATCTAATGTGCATATTGATACAATCGCCACGTGCTAACAATGGTGAAGTAAAACATCGTGATGTAACCTGCACATCGATATAACCGATATGTCAAACCTACCAAACCGCATTGGTATACTGTCCGTTCCCCCTATAATCGGAGGCCCGAGCCCACCAGTTGGACATTTATATTTTATATTATTTTTATTTCTGTACTATGTTATGTTTATATGTAATAGAAAGAGTTACTTTATTTCTTGGAATTTAAGTCTTATAAAATAATATTTCATTTACATACATACATACATAACTTCACGCCAGGTCCCTTGCGGGGTAGGCACGAACAACAGAGCACCATACAGGTTAATTCTTATACACCTCACTTGCTTCTTTGACATTCATAGCTCTTGTCATGCACGCTCATCTGTTCTTAAGGCTCCTGACATCACCTTCTGCTAATACATGATCAATTTGATCATGGAAAGTGTGTCGTGGCCTTCCGCGACTTCTGCATCCATCCACTTTTGCATTGTATATCTGTTTAGTCATTCTATCATCATACATTCTTTCCACATGCCCGAACCACCGGAAAGATGAGTAAAATATTTCTTTTACTCATCTTAATATTATAAAAAAGTAATGATGAACAAACAAACATGAGTATATGTGGATGAAAAAAATATACGAGGAGAAATTACAAATTCAATCTTCAACTACAGAACCAATGGCGTCTCCCTTTAGTGTTGCTCAGTACCAAAGATATATACAATAACACAACATATATTAATAATCTAATTCGACTGAGGTCGATGACACTAACCAGTTTGGCATCCCACCATGCTATGTACAATTATTCCAACTTGTTTATACTTTGTTGTATGAGTTATGATTAAAGATTTTCCTTAATAGTTTTCTTTGAATGGTCTTTTAATTAGCAAACTTTTATATGCTTGTTTCACTTGAATAGCCCGACTGGGGTTATTGTTAATTGATTTTAAAGAGTTATTATATAGCTTTTGAAGTATAAGTCATAAGGTTTTCTCTAAGTATGGTTAGAAAGACCAGGGACGTTTTATCAAAAGACATATTGTTTTTCGAGTATTAAAGATCTGTCTAAAGATACAGTTGTTTTGTTAAATATAATATCAAAGATTTTTGAGCAGGGTAATGGATGAGAATCAATAGAGATGATTTCCCCACAATATTTGTTTCTAATTTGCTCAGTCCTAATTATTATTCTGTTTATAATAATTATATATATTGCGTGTATATCTATTATTATTATTCATACTATAGTATAAACTAGCTTCTTCCCGCGACTTCATCCGCGTGGAATACTAAAAAGAAAAGTAAGTTAAAAACCCCCCCATTTTGAAACATTCTTCATTGGTGCTCCGCTCCTATTGGTCTTAACATAATTATAGTAGTTCCTCGATAATTGGGCTATGTAACACTGAAAGAATTTTCAATACAGACCAGTAGTTCCTGAGACCAGCGCGTTCGAGCAAACAAACAAACAAACAACTCTTCAGATTTATATATTAGTACTCGTATAAGATATCAGTGCCACATCCGTCTGTCACAACAGAGCACAGATCGAAGTGAAGTTAAACATTAATAAAAGTCAGACTTTCGATGTCTTAGTATTTGATCATCTTGGCTGTCTATAGAAATAAGATTCTGAGTGTACAC
The DNA here is from genome assembly GCA_012273795.1 of Dendrolimus punctatus. NCBI lineage: Eukaryota > Metazoa > Arthropoda > Insecta > Lepidoptera > Lasiocampidae > Dendrolimus > Dendrolimus punctatus. The sequence continues at coordinate 23,117,744 of CM022528.1, read as the reverse complement.
CAAAGCCAAAGACGAACAGCAATAGAAAAATACAAAAGATAGTCCGCATATTAGTAAGCGATCTCTTCACGGCAACTCTTGGCAGGGCTTGACAGATTTTCAATACCTACTGACGCTGATGCAGTCTATAAATAATGACTAAATAGATAAAGAAAAGTTTTTGTAGGTATCTACTTCGCCCGTGGTCGAAATTTGACCATAATAATTAATGTCAAAGACTATATATAGTATATTTGTATAGTTCGATAATCACAGATTTCGCCAAGGCTAAGTCAGGAGCCTTAAGAACAGACGAGCGTGCATGACAAGAGTTATGAATGTCAAAGAAGCAAGTGCAGTGTATAAGAATAAGCCTGTATGGCGCTCTGTTGTTCGTGCCTACCCCGCATGGGAACTACCTGGCGTGAAGTTATGTATGTATGTATGTAATTTGGCTTTAACGATAAACAAAAGAGTATAAATGCGTGTGTGTGTCAAGTCAAATACATGGCAGTGTGTGTAATGTTCTTTTATCTATTTAATGTACTTTTTATGCATAATTAAAAAAAAAAGCATTCGTTCCTTCTTCTCTATATAAACAAACTTTAAGTGTGCAAAATTTCATACTCCATAATTTTCGTAAAAAGGGGTACTAAATTTTTGCTTCACTTATTAATATATAGATACTTTCAAGACTATAAATAAAATAAGTATTTCAGGTCATCTTCTTGTATAATAACATCACATCAAATATTGTAATAATTATTTCATGTCGTGTGCGTATGTGGGTTATACACGGTTTGTTCTCTTGAACTTAACTGGGCCTAGAGATCCGGTTGGGTACAATGGCACAATGGTGTATCTATTACGAGACCTGTGGGCGGTTTATTCCGCTTATAATTCAACGTCAAGTCGCCCGCCTCAGAGGCATTGGTGTTTTCCGTTTTTTTTAAAGCCCGACTTTATCGGATAGATCTTGTGCGCTTATCGGATGTAGTAATATTAATTAAACTTTTGATGGAGTGGTGGATATCTATCATATGGCCGTACAAAATGAGTGGATGAGAGTAAGCAGGGACTGGTGAATACTCTGAGGATTAATTTACAGCCGGTTCCTATATCTTATTATTCATGCACTTATCCCTACTATCGGTTAAATTTTGTTATTAATTTAAAATTTTAACAAACAGTAAGGCAAATGTATGGTCGGTAAGATATAGACACCGGCCCTTAAGTTTTATCGAGATATATTTTTAAGCGGTTTTTGTCATCACTTAAATCAATTTTCAAGAAAGGTTTGCACATACTATTTTTTTACCTAAGGCTTCGCTTGCGAAATTAAAAAAAACTCATTTTTTAAATGTAAGTAAAAGAAAGCTACTTTCCAACGTTTCACCCGCGGTGTAGCTGCGAGGAAAACTCTAGTCGATATATAAAGTTAAGAGTTTTTAGAAAATAAATTTCCTAAATAAATAAATTTAAGTTATAAATAGTATGAAAATCGACTACAACTTTAGTCTTAAAGATAAAGTACGTAAAAACTCTTTTGTGTTGTTTCATTGACTCTCAGAATAAAGAGTCTTTGAAACAATTCGTTAACAAACTAGACCAGGATACAGATTAATCATACAATAGTTAGGCAGTTAGGTAGGGATTTGGTTACTTGGTGTAACGGCCGATCTGGCCTTGACTAGCGGCGCATTTCACGTAACCTGCATAGGTCAATGAATCACGTTCTGTAACATCACACGGCGACCGCCGAACTTATGACGTCAGCTTTTGGAATTCCAGTTTAGTCTTCAAGGCTAGTTTGTCTCAAATCTTAGATGTAGTTTTAGGTAGTTAGTTTTATTAAGTAAAGAATAACGCCTGGATACAACGATTTTGGTATAGAGAATTTTTTTTTTCTAATGCTGTGTGATAATTTAGTTAAAATTTATTACATTTGTTTTTTTAATTTTAAAATTTTAAAACAATAAATTGAAAAGTTTAAATGTTTATCGGATGTATAACTATAATTTATTAAAGATTTTAGATAAAACGACATGTATAGTCCTCCTTGACGTATCCGTCAACGGCGAACCTTGTTAAGTCCGGCTGTGCGAGCGCAAGTGGCTACATGTACCGTGACCCCGGCGCTAGGCGGAAGAAGGCTCCCATGAGGTTTTAGTGGGTATACCGGCGCCGGTCGTACTGATTAATCGGCGTCGGGGAGCCCCACATACCGGCCGCGCATGATCCCCCGCGCGGCTGACGATGCGACAACGCATTTTCTCATGTAAAAAAAAAGCGCAAGTGGCTAGCGAAACTAAATTGGTTTTAAAAGTTCTTCTGCAAGGAGTGCAATACAGCCGTCCTGTTGAGTCGTATGTGTAGTTGTAAGAGATTTTAGGGCGGTTCTTTTTGATAAGGCGTTGCACGTCAGTGTTCTACTCGCTGCGTTTCGAAGGCAGCAACCACCTTATCAATAGAATTACATCACTCCCTTCTTTGTAAAGCAAGATCTTCCCAGCCGTCACTTGGGATGTCACATGTCGACAGGTGGAGTCATGGCAAAAAGTCATGGTAGCGTAATGGCTAGCACATGTGCCCCTAATGGCGCGCATGCGCTACTTGGCAGATTTCTGCTAATGAGCATATTGTTACAATTTACACGCGCTACCAACGGTGAAGGCAAACATCGTGATGCAACCTGCACATCCAGATAACCGATGTGCCCAACCTACTAAGCCGCTTTTACAAGCGTGGCGAATTCTGTCCGTTCCCTTATAATGGAAGGCCCGAGAACAGCAGTGGGACATTTATGCGTAATTATTATTACCTTTATATATATAATTCTTCTGTATGTGTGTTGAAAGCGAACTCCACCTTAACGGCTGGACCGATTTGAATGATTTTTTTTGTGTGTTCAAGTGGACCCTGTAGATGGCGCTGCAATCGGGTTCTAAATTTTATTTCTTCAGGGTAGGACATCGTCTGCCAGGACAGTTAGTATTTTATAATAATTTGTTAAATGAATAATATAAGCTTAACAAAAGGAACTTCTATAAATTTTGTATCTACATTTTGAAGGGAGGAATGAATATGCAGAACAGAACTGTATATATATTAAATTTAACACTTATTATCTACGTTTTCGCATTAAGGCTTATATATAGGCCAACGACCTTGACAGTTTGGGAGGAGCCTCTATACCGCTCCCCGGGTCCAGGGGGTTACACCCGGGCAAAATCAATATTTTATCCGTGCGGGAACGGAGAAAGAATCCAATTTCCTGCGGTCAAGAGGCTTGTCGTAAGAAGCGATAAAACAACCCACAGCCACGTGGTGGTAGAGTATTTGCCCGACTGGATGGTTACCACCCCTGGTCTAGAGTATGTCGCCATAACAACATTGACTTATGTTCCGGCATTAGTGACCACGTTCCAGTCTCCCTTAAGAGAGCAGCAGCGCATTTATAGCACCTTTGGTGTTGCAAATGTCCATAGGCGATGGTAACCGCTTTCCATCAAGTAAGCGGTCTGTCTGTTTACTGAACTCCTGCAATGAAAAAGAAAATAATTTTATTTATTACAATTACATGAATAAAACAGTTAATTTTTTTCACTTTTGAAAAAGTTAGTTAGGTTTCGATTTATTCGACCGATATTTTTTATTTGATGATTGTACTGCAGTACCTATCAGTCAATCGTCAGATTTTTCTTGTTCTTATCAATATTGAGATTTTAGATATCAAATTAAATTAATTACTAAGTATTCCCTGTTTGCTGCAACTCCATTATTTCTTCGAAAGGTAATTCTGTATCATACTTATGTATAAAACTCATAAAAAAGAGCTTGAGATATAAATAGAATAAGAAGGATATAGAAAAACAATATTTAGCTAAGCGCTGGGGAGTTTCTTGCCGCTTCTTCTCTTTAACAGCAATAACACGTTGCGAAGCGGTGTACATGGAGTAGGAAGTAAATTTGAATTTTTAGTTACACGTATAACTTTCAAAAAGTGTTCTCCAGTGGAACTTATTTTGCATTAAATCTTTTGAATTTGAAATATTCATCTAGCAATTTGGCCAAATTGTACTAATCACCTGGCGCCTGTGTTTCATTTCAAAGGCGCCAGTAAAACAGCAATATTATAAAATTAGGTAAGGAGTGTCACAAATGTGTTTGCTATTACTTTTAATATATCATATTACGCATGATGACGCCATTAGTTCAGTTCCGAGAATTCGTCATAAAATGTGGTGGAAATTTACAAAATTGCAAACTTAACTGATATTATGACTTTAGGAACCAGTATTAGTTTTACTTAGATATTTTGATTGTTTTAGCTGAATCGAAGAAGTGTTTAGTAGATCTAGTTCCTTTTTTATGTTTACTTGTAGGCAAACGGTTCCTTTTGCAGGCAAGTGGTTATCGTCGGTCATGGAAATATGCAACACTAAGGGAGCCGATGCGTTGCCTACCACGTTGAGACTTGAATATCTGTTTATGCCATGTTTGAAGAGCCCCCCATATTGTAGCGCTCTGGAAAAGCCGCGGGAGAGATCATTCCGTAGCTTGCTCAAGTATGGCATAAAGGAATATGCTTGAGTGTTGCGCGCTCTCGTGGGGCACGTAACAAACCGCCCACGCCTGGTCTAGACCTATAGATAGAAGTCCCCAGGCAATAGAAGAGGCCTGTGAGTGAAGGTCCCCATCTGCCAGGGCACGCGGAGTTGGAAATTCCGTTTTCCCGTAGCCCTGGCATAAGGTGCAGGACAGAACACCTAGGGGTTTTAGTACTATCCCTAACTGGGGAATAGCAATAGCATGGCACTAGTTCTGACCGGACTTCCTAGTGCCACCCCCAATCCGGCGATCCCACACACGGGTTGAGAATTATCCCACCAGGCCTCTGTGCCTGTCGCGGCTTAGTCCTCAAACAGATTTCCCCTGGTTAAATAAAGTGTTGAGGAAGTGTGGATGAACTCCCAATCGTCGGAAAGTGGTGCGATGGTAATAGGGCGATGCACGTACCAAATAAAATAACTTACCAGGACACTCGCCGCTGTACAGACGGTAGAACATCATTAGAGCATTTTATTTCTGCATGAGTTCAGCGTACTTGTATATTAGCTTCACTCAATTTGCATAATATAATATCTACAACAAAACCTGAACAGCTGCTCTTTACAAAAGCAACATAAAACTTTTAATTAAACAGAGTCCCTTTAGAAGCTTCGTATTCTAAGTTATACTCATAGGTGATTATATAGGTACGGTAGTCCTACAGCTTGGAAATTGAAGACATGCCTGTCCACGCTAATATCGTATCTAAAACTTGGACGTTAAAGATGAATATTGTATAAAGGACGGTCTCGATAATGTGGGATCTTAGCTGATTGGTGTTATGATAAAGTCGTCACGGGAGACGCGCGTGGCGTTACGAGATTGACGCGGTACACTTGCCGCAGTTTTGGCTGGTGAGCAAGGTTTTTAGGGGTCTCTAGCGAAGGTTAGCCTCGTACTCTATTGACTATTCGAACTTGTTATTTGGTACTTGGAAATCAATTATCATTGCAGTCCACTCTTCACACGGCTAATTTATGTGTAATTGTAATTAATAAATAAATTAATACACTAATTGCTAAACAGATAAAACAGACGGGCTACTCGTCACATCTGTTCAAGGCAGACTGGCGAGTTTCACACGTTATTGACTCCGGTGTCATTATGCATGTTAGCTTAAACACCTACCTGGTACCTGCGCGATGCGTGCTGCTCAGTTAGGAATCGAATCTAGACCGTTTAAATGTATTCACGTTCCTTGATTTTTGAGGCACTATGATAACTTCATATACATACCTACAATCGTATTACCACTTATTTGTATACCATCTGAAGTCCACAATTGTTTTTTTCACAAAATAATAATAATTTGCTTAATATGCAAGAACATATTGTTATAAATATCGTACCATGTTCACTAAGAAAATGCACTTGAAATTGTATGGAGAAATGAGTCACATATGATACACGGACTTATTATAAAACGATCACATGATTCATATATGACTCATTGGACAGGGAAGTTTTTAATATAGGGAAGAAGCGATGAATGTTATTTTTTTTTTAAATTATGCATAAAGATAAATTAGATCAATAAAAAAATATTACAATCACTACCATGTTTTTGATACACGCATATATACTCTTTTGTTTATAGTTCAAGTCAAATTATCAGTGTAGCCTTGACGAAATCTGTGATTATAAAAGTAGAGTCTTTGACAAAAAATTATTATGGTCGAATTTCGACCAAGGACGACCACTAGTACCAAAAAAACATGAAAGTAAATTAAACAAAATTCCTAAAACGAGAAAATGTTGGTAGCCCTTAGCAATATGAAGCTGTATGCCCATTTATCGTGCCTGGTATGGAAGAACAACGCAAGTGACATATTTTACAGGAGATTTAAAAGTTTAAGTACTAATATACACATACACATACTAGGGTTCGGTGGCACAGTGGTTTTACATTAAGAATTTGAATCAGTGAAAATATTGCATCGAAATCAGATTTTTTCGAACGGGATTCCCGGTATCAAAGTACCAGCTATGGTACTTTGATACCGGGAAGTCTACTTTAAGTCCAGGAATTTGCTGTCGATTTACGAAAACCGCATCGAAATTGGCACAATAGTTTTTGTGTGAATCCCGAATAAAGAGACGAACACAAAAAAAAATAAAAAACAAAAGACATAGATAATTTATGTATTATACTTATCGTACCTACGGGCTTAAGGATTTTTGTATTATAGTCTAAATTATTCTAGCTTCTTATTTTCGGGATTTTTGTCCACATATGTCAATCCTGTTAAGAATCAGTAAATTAAATCTAACTAAGTTACTGACAAGCAATATTATTTAAAAGTCTTTAGCTATTTCTGTAGTAGGCTCTGACAATCTTGTTTGTTACAATAAAAAGTAAAATACATTCTGTCACTTACATACATGCTTTATTATTTTAGCCAAGGAACCGAAAATAATGAATCGCCGAAATTCGAGAGGCAATTGTTGTATGAACTCGTGGGATAGGCCATAACAAGTGCATACGTAACGCCAACTCTGGTCAGACGAAGCGGACCAACCGTACCGGAACATAGCACACTGTGTATCAAATTGCCCAAGTTCTTTTTTGGTGTGCGTGTTGTAAGTGTTTTAGGAACACGTAATAGTTCATTTGCTTTGTTATAATTGCTATATTTATTGCAAGTAAGATGAAGGCTTAGACCGTGTTCTTATTAGAAGTTTCAGTTAAAGCTTTACTGATGAAGTGGGCTCTAACAACGGTCGAATTTTTTAAATTGGTAGAGATGCACATGTTTCAAGCAGATTTGTAACCTTGTTTGTGTTGTTCAAGTACAGGCCACGCCTCGCTGACATACAAAGGGACAGGTCCAATTATGAATTAATAGACCTGTCTTTTTAACTTGACCGGCATTTTGGGGTCACAAATGACACCTGTCCCACTCACGCCACTTGGCCCAAGCTACTGAGATACGGGCCTTGACGTCATGGTCGATATCACCGGATGCGCTAAGACAGATCCCAAATAAAGGAAGTAAAGTAAATACAAATAAAGGATTTATCAATACCGGACTCAGCTGTGAAAGTATGAAGCCGGCATTGACAACCATTTTAGTCGCTTAAGGCTGCTTACATTAGTATTAGTGAATGTTTAAGTAAGGTAAGTAAGGTAATTAGGTAAGTTTTACGTGGTAGAGCCATGCTGGAGTAATTATCTAGATCACAGCTCTTGGGGCCGGCTTAATCGGTATGATACTCTCACAGAATATCGATCGGCATGAAACGGTTTGCCTTGAGCTAATCATGTTTCGTGAAATGAGTTACATTTCCTAGTTCTAACTTCCTCATATCCTATCCCCTCTAAAACATTACTCCTGTTTGATCCCCCTATCCCCCAGAAAAGAAAAGAAACAAAAAGAAAAGAAAAGGAAACGAAAGAAAAAAAGAAAAGAAAGTGAGTTTAGCAGACAGGCCCACCTGATGGGAAGCGGTTACCATCGCCTATGGAGAATTGTAAAATTAAAGGTGCTACAAATGCCCTGCTCTCTTAAGGGAGACTGGTTAGTCTAGCCACTTATTCCAGAACACACCTAAGGTTTTTTTGACGGCGTACTCTAGCCCAGAGATGGTAGCTAACCAGACGGACAAATACCCTACTATCTGACTGTGTGTTATTTTTTCGCCTCTTGCAACAGGCCGCAGGAAATTGTATTTTTTCTCCGTTCCTCCACAGGTAGCGCGAACATGCCAAGTATCGAAACAAAATTGAATTTTATGCTGTGTTATAACTACCAGTATTTCTAGACACGTGACGATTTTACTAAGCGATACTCCAAAAGTGACCACTTTAGGCCCTCAGTTCCTTATAACACTTATCAGTATATAGACGATAGAAAATTCAAGGCCACGCGAAGTCTTCTCAGCGTTATTAAATTGCACACTCATATTTCATACTAAGTATTGAAGCAGCCGAATAAAATCTATTGTATGTTTATTTGAAATATTATAATTATTCTATTATTCTAAAGTTCGTCCGTTCTAAGCCATATTTGGCATCTGTAAAACTCATTTTAGTAGTTCAGTGAACTATCGATGATGATACAATAAAAATGTGAAAAAATTGGTATCGATTAAAATAAATCGATTTATTCTTTAATAATATATAATATTATTTAATAATTTATATTCAGTTAAAACACCATAATTATTTTTTATCTTTTAAAACTAACGCATGCCAATGTGAAGTGTGTCCTGACAGCTAGGCCAGCCAGATCTTAGATTACAATATAGTTTCTTCATTTTCTTAAGCTTATGTCAAGTATAGCTCAGCTGAGCTGTAGGTTATCAACTGAAGTCATTCAACGGAGTTCTTGTGACTGGAAAGGCCGCATTTGACTATACAGTTCACTTTTCTCACAAAAACACACAATTACTACTCAAAAACTATCAATATCCTACAACTATTGTTCATTTTACAGTAATTTTCTACATTTGTAGAAAATAAAACTGCACTGTACAACTTCTTCTTTCAGTTTCCGCCAAAAACTCCTGTTTGTCAACAATTTTTTCTCTCTCAAATATTAATGACGTGACCAAAAAATTGATGTACGAGTATAATCGAAGAGTTTAAACATGAGTTGATATTAGATTACGTATATTTTCTAAATTTTAAGGATAAAAAGCAACAAAACGTAAAATATATATTACATAAATATATAATATAACAACAGCCCATAACTGTCCCACTGCTGGGTTCGGACCTCCCACGGTTGGGGAATGGACGATATAACCCGCTTTTCCAAGGCGGCGTGGTAGGTTTGACACATCGGTTATCTCGATGTGCAGGTTGCATCACGATGTTTTTCTTCACCGTTAGCACATGGTAGTTGTAACAATATGCATATTAGGTAAGAAAACACCCCAAGTGGTGCATGCGTTCCGGCCAGAATCGAATCCGCGTCCGTTACGCTACCACGACTGTATAGTTCTAATAAATTATATAATAATTCCAACGGCATTTTAATAGAGTCCTGCAACTCGTAACAATATATATGCAATAGTAAAAAATGACGCAAAATATTTACACAAGGAATGTTCTAATAAAAGAATGTCACGAGTCCTGTGAAAAAACAAATCCTTAAGTAATTTATGTTTAGCCAGTCTTAAGGGAATGAATGAGTAATGCCTGGTACCTTGCCTAGCGCCCACGCACTAGGATCTTGGCATGCGCCATTGTATGCACAATTGCAGTGTTTATTTAGTGAAAGCGGCTCATGAATCTTAAATAACTGAGGATAATAACCAACCGGGTATTTCTAGCCAGTACAACTTGGCTTCTACTTTTATAGAACGCAATTTTACCAACGTTTCTTTGATGCAAATTATGTTTATTAAAATTTTCACTATCCTAGCTTTATTTACAAGTTTTTAATATTATTCATTATTATTAGAATCTCCAACAAATGGTAAATTTTACAAATTTGTAAATTATAGATAACCTTAAATTTTTAACAATGTGTTCCTTCGATGATTGGACAACACGACATGCGTAAAAATATTATAATAATTATATAAATTTAGTATATCAGGATTGTTGTATGAATAGCCGAATTGTTGTTTCTTAATTATTTCATAATGGTTGCATTGTAGATAATATTGGTGTACTTATTTTACCCTATTCTTTATGTTTATAATGATGGTTTATTCTCATTATAATTAACAAGCTATCCTGATTGTTTCTTTTAAGTGTAATTCTCATTTATTATACGAATTATTCGTTTATTTTAATTAATTTCTGAACAAGTTCCTAAAACTTATTTGTTTTTTGGGGGGGAGTACCTTCCTTGTATGACATATATTTAAAGTCTTATAGACATTTAAGCAAAAACGGATTCCTTTAGAAATTATCATATTTGTTGGTATGTCTTTGTAAATCCCAGAAGTTGTTTTCGGGATTTTTTATAAGTATTAAATTTTAAAGATACAACATTAATATTACAATCTTATCTACGAAAAATTAATGAGGAGTTTAAAATAATTGTTTATAAGAATATTACACTAATAAATATGTTTCTTATCATCATATTATCATAAAATTTTTATACCGAGGGTGGACATGGGATACTTTTATCTCGGATTATGGAATATATTTAATCTATCCCAATTTATGTAAAGATTATCCCAGAAAGTAGGATAAGGAGAGGCAAACTCTAGTGCTGTTATAAATAATAAAATCTAAAATTAACACAAACCTACATTATTATTGAACTCTAAATCGCAATACTAAATATTTAGTCCCAAACAATGTATAGATATGATAGCAATACAATTTAAAACTTTACGAACAAACAAACATATGGGTATACTTTTATTTTGTGAGTATAATCTTGCAAGTTGTAATATTACGGCTAAAATATGATAATGTGCTACTATATAATTTATAAGCACGCTTTTCTTCGAATCCCAAAATGCATTTGTGGAAACGTTTAGCTTCGTGTCATCTTGATAAGGCCATGAATAGAGAAAATGAATATATTTGGCGAGTCATATTATAATGGGTTTATTGCACTTCGGGGAATAACAGTATCTTTTATTGCTTTCATTTAAAGAGTTACACACTATTTATAGTAGATTTTGTGTTCTGTTTTTATTGCGAAGATGACAGAGGGCCTAACCAATGGAAAGTGGTCATCGTCACCTACAGACGTTGGCAGGAGAAGTCAAGAAGCTAACGCGTTGTTAGACTTTAAAATCGAGTGGGGGATGGATTGACCTGCTCGTGTCGCAGTCCTTTACTGGGATTAGACCAAAGCAATGAGAGTTATTCATTGAAGATGGCGTAGATAACAGAGTCAATGGCTGGCTTGTGTGGGGACTCAGCAAGGTATTAAAGGTACCTATTAAAGAGGAGGAAATAATAAAGAATTATATAATAAAATATGGATACGAAGAACATTTGCCCGAAATATTATTATCAGAAATAGCTTTTGCAATTAACACCCAGAAGAAAGATAAAACGCCAGGTGAAGATAAAGTAACCAATGAGATATTAAAATCAATGCTAGAACCATTGCAGCGCCCTTTGAAACTACTCTTTGATAATATCCTCCAAAAGAAAAATACCCCGGAACAATGGTCAAAGTCCACCATTACTCTTCTTCACAAAAAAGGCAATAGGAATGAGCTAAACAATTATAGACCAATTATTTTGATGAGTAATATATATAAAGTTTTTTTCGAAAATATTGTTAAATAGGTGCACAAAAATTTTAGATGAAAACCAACCTCGAGAACAAACAGGATTTCGCAAAAAAATCTCTACTACTGACCATATGTTCGTTGTTTGCCAACTAATAGAAAAGGTTAAGGAATACCATAAGAACTTGTACATTTGTTTTGTAGACTTTATGAAAGCTTTCGACTCTTTAGAGCATTCTGCTATATTTAAGGCATTATTGGAGCAAGGTGTGGATATCAGATACGTAGAAATCATAAAAAAACATTTATTCCAATGTCATGGCTAAAATTCGTTTAGACAGAGAGGATACCGAATTTAAAATATCGAAAGGAGTGCGACAAGGTGACCCGATCTCACCTAAGATATTTTCTTCAGTGCTGGAAACGGTCTTTAGGAAACTTAATTGGGACGAGAAAGGTATAAAGATTGACGGGGAATATTTAAACCATCTAGGATATGCGGATGACATAGCGATCTTTGCACAAGACCCAAAAACATTACAAGATATGCTTCAACATTGGCTGAGGAAGGTAGAAAAGTAGGATTATCAATTAACTATACAAAAACTAAAATAATCACGAACTGTTCGGAGGAAATTATCATAATAGATGGAGAAAAAATAGAATATGTAAAAGAGTATATATATCTGGGACAATTGGTATCCTTCAAGGATCAGACCGAAAATGAAATTAACCGAAGAATAGCTATATCGTGGAAAAAATATTGGAGTATGAAAGAAATAATGAAAAATAAGGACGTGAACATAAAGATAAAAAGTAAATTATATGATACTGTCATTTTCCCATGCCTCACATACGGAAGCCAGACCTGGGCTTTAAGAAAAAAGGATGAAGAAAAATTGTCAGTACACCAAAGGAAAATGGAAAGAAGTATGTTAGGGATAAAATTTCAAGACAGAGTTCACATATCCGTGCAGGAACGGAGAAAGAATACAATTTCCTGCGGCCGGGCGGCCTGTCGTAAGAGGCGACAAAACAACCCACAGCCAGGTGGTAGGGCTTTTGCCCGACTGGATGGCTACCACCCCTGGTCTTAAGTATGTCGCCAAAACAACCTTGAGTTGTGTTCCGGCATTAGTGACCAGGTTCCAGTCTCCCTTAAGAGAGCAGCAGCGCATTTGTAACACCTTGGTGTTGTAAATGTCTATAGGCGATGGTAACCGCTTCCCATCAAGTGGGCCGTCTGCCTGTCTGCTGAAATCCTGCAATAAAAAAAAAAAAAAAAAAAACAACAAAATTATAAGAAAAAAGACTAAAATAACAGATGTGATCAAAAGAGTAAGGACTCTGAAATGGAACTGGGCAGGACACACAATTAGGCAAGAAGACAATAGATGGGCAAAGAAAATCCATGATTGGCTACCCAGAGATGGAAAAAGAGAAAGAGGAAGACCTAGAAAGAGATGGGAAGATATTTTTGCAAAAATGTGTGGAACGAAATGGAGAAGAATAGCTAGAGATCGAAAAAACTGGAAAGAGTTGGGGGAGGCCTACGCCGCAGAGGCGACTTCCATTATTTAATGTGTACACATATACTTATATATATTAAAAAAAAAACTGTACTTAATGGTAAAAATAAAGGCTTTTTTATTTTATTTTATTTTTATTATTAAAGAGGTAACCCATGGGATAATACTCCACTTAAACCTCCTTCCCCCCATTTGCCCCGCGCTCATGGTAGTTAAGCGTGAGACTTGGAACGTAGTTACGCCCACGCTGATCTTGCGCATCAGTGTGCTTGAGAATGCACCGGGAGCACCGCGGGGTTATTATAACATATATCTGTCTTTTTTTTTATTGTTCAAGTCAAATTAACAGTGTAGCTTTGGCGAAATCTGTGATTATAAAAGTATAGTCTTAGACAACAGAACCTTAGTAATGTTACAATTTGGGCAACCTGCAAACAAAGCACATTTATTACCCGCCGGCGTCGTTTGAGCTAATAACATTGCGCTTTTATGACCGTCTTCTTTTGTTTACTTTGTGTTTAAAAAACGTTCTATTGTGTATTGTAATCTTTCATGGTAGTCATTAGCCGGTTGTGATTCTTGGAAATTATTGTTACGCGGTCGAATATTGTGTCGAGACATATTGTATAGTTTAGTATAAAGCAATGCCCGAACGGAGGGGTGAGGCAGTCTAGAGATAGTTACGAGCGAGACAAGAAGTTAGTGACGGCGCTTGTTATTGAATCGTGAATTACGTTTGCACTGGTTGTGGTCAGTTAAATTTTGTACCTGTGTTAACACGTATCGTGTTTGTATAGTTATAATAAATTCTATAGTAATTCCAACGGCATTTTAATTCGAGTCCCGTAACTCGTAACAATAATCTTCAAACTTATAATTTAAATTAATTATGGTCGAATTTGACCACTGGGGGACTACTAATAATAACTAATAAGGTACAATTTTCATGTAATATTTATTTCTTTAAAGTATTTATCAGGCTATAGTCTTAGTTCATTGTGATCAAGAACGGAATGCGGATGTATTTAAAACAGATTTAATTGGTTTCAACCGCGAGCAGTAAATTATGGTCGTCCAAAATAGTCAAATTTTATTATCTGTTATTTCGCCAACCCAGTAGCGTTTTGGCTTTATTTTTAAGTAAATTGACGCTATCTGTGGCAATAAAAAATATTTTCTATATTCTGCTCTAATTTTTCACTTATTTTTATCCACTTCTATTCATTTATGAGATAACTGTGAATGTTTATTAGGCAGTTGCGAAAGTTAACTGCCTAGGCATTTTAATAAAACGGTTGTTTGGAATCTTAGGTGTTTCATTTTATGACATCATATTGTTATTTTCATCAAAACTTTCTTATTGACATTAGAACTTTTTATCCAAACTGCGATATTTCCATAAATATTCTAATAGATATATTATAAAAAGTTAAAATCTGTGCATGAGAACCAAGTACGTTTAGTCTATACCTTATAGTCTTATGTTATTATTATTTAGGTTTATGGCTTGGCAGCTAGGCCTTTAAGCCAGATCTTAGTTTAAAATATAGTTTCTTCATTTTCTTATGCCTTATGTTAGCACAGCTGAACTGTAGGTAATCAGCTAGTGCCATTCAACGGAGTTCTTGGGACAAGTCAAAAGGCCACGTTTGACTATACAGTTCACATTTCTCACAAAACACATAACTACTACTCAAAAACTATCAATATCCTACAGCTATTGTTCATTTTAGAGTAATTTTACACATTTTTTGAAAATAAAACTGCACAGCACAACATCTCCTTTCAATTCCCGCCTAAAACTCCTATAGTCTTGTGTTATCTATACTCTCTACAGATAAATAAAATTGAAGTGTCTATTTGTAATGTAAAAATAAAAATGTACCAAAAAATCAGGGGACAATTCGGCCCAGAAGATTTCAGAAATGAAATTTAGAATAGAATAGAATGTAGAGTTTTAGTCTGTCTGTCTGTCGCAATTTTCGTAAAAAGGGGTACAAAGTTTTTGTTTAACGTATTGAAATGTTTCATATACCAAATTATTTAAGCATCGAATGCTTCTCCCAGAATTTGAAATATTTTCTAAGTTTCAACTCATGGTATCTGTATATGTCCGAATAACTGCTCCCAAAAGAACAACAACACTTTAAATTACACTTTTACAAATGAAACTTGTCCATTCTCCTCTCGTTATCGTTCAAGGAGTAAAGGTCAGTGCACAATAGTCGGTGATTATGACTATATTTTGACTGCGGGCGTCAAATTTCGTGCGGCGACCGGCTCGAATTGTTTTTCGTGCCAAATACTTATAACAATGCGGCTAAAAAGACGATAAAGCTGTGCTGGACTCATGCATGTGAATTTTTCAGTGTGAATTATTTGAAGCTTTTGGTGAACTTTGTAGCAATGTTGTCCACGAAACCTTTTTGGCATTGAAATTGTAAATGTTCATTTTAAGGCGAATTTCACACTTAAGTATCATCAATACTATTCAGCAGTCCACTTAATTCATAGGCGGTAGCTATATTTTACTTACGTATACAATACTATCGGCGAGAGTTAACTTGAGACCTGAGCGGAATGCGCGCTCCCCTCCCGACCCCCGTCTTACCGCTCTCGCCATCGACGCGTCAGTACCTCGTACTTATGTCATCCGAGCGAAGTCTCAAGTTAACTCTTGCGGGTAGTAACAAAGAAACTAAGTCCATAGTCCATAGGCGAGTCGAAGCCAACTTGATTGCAAGTTAATACAATGAATGACATGTGTTTCATGATAACATAGATATTTGTTAGTGAATTGAATAACGCGATTGCGAACGGCATCATCAGATTCATCCCCCTCTCATGGCAACAGTCCAGCCGAGGTAAAACTCCCTAGGGAGCTCCCTCAAGCAAGTCGCCCCCGGGCTCGAGCGCCTTCGCGAAGGCGCTCGCCCCAAAAACCCCGGTAAAGTTGTGAGGTCTTCGGACCAAGAACATAAAGTCAAGTCATATAAAAAAAAGCGATTGCGAAGGAAACGACTTCTGTATCGGAATAAAAAGTATTCTAAGTTAGCTCCGGGATATAAGCTAGTTATATGTCGAGTTTCATTTAAATCCGTTCAATAGTTTTCACGTGATGCTCTGACAGCCAGACAGACAAGAATTATAAAAATTACATTTTCGGTATTTCTTGGTTCGTCTTAGCACCGTGATGTTTTTCAAATTTTTAAACGCATTATACAAACTCAAGTGATAATAGGTATAAAATAGAAATTTTGCTTAGCTTTCTGGTACAGTATCTATCTGTGATTTCATAAGTACCAAAATTTAAGTGCAAGCTGCTTATGTATACTCGTACTTAAATGTCCAACTGTAAATGACGAATTTTAAGTTTCTTGTCTGTCTGTCGATCTGAAAGGTTGTCTCGAATGGTCTCCAAAATAATCTTGTGCTTATTCAGAAATCCAAGTGAGCGCTCCTTTCTAGTGCAGTACTGAACTAGTCACCTTAATAGTACTATTAGTATAACTTTTGATTACGTTCTTTCAACAGATAGGCTGACAGAAAGCAGTTACCATTGCCTATGGATGTGCTGCTACTCTCTAAACGGAGACTGGAACCTGGCCACTAATGCTGGACCACAACTCAAACTTACTATGCTAGCATACTCAAGGGTGGTAGTTATCCAGACGGGCATGCCCTAAACTGACTGTGGGGTTTTATTGCCTCTGACGACAGGCCGCCGGGCCGCAGGAAATTGTATTCTTTCTCCGTTCCTGCACGGATGAACTATTCAGTCATTAGAACTTTTCGATCTTCTTTGTTAGCAATCGAAACACTGTCCTAATATTTCAGTCAGCTGAATGCAGACCGAGTGAACTAATAGATTTATTAACATTCAGTAAAGTGAAACGTTTCTTAAAGAACAGTGTCGGGAATTGGATCCTAATAGTACATCTTTCACGGAATACATAAGATTACTTTGAAACGGCTCAACAGATTTCAATTGAAGTTTTGGTGTGTAAAACGAAGAATTTTATCTAAACTTTTTGTATGTTTCATTTCTTCAGAAGATCTCTCTTTTCTTTCACCATATCCAAATTAATTGGGGTCGGCATAATATGTATTTTCATTCCACACTCCTCTGTTCTGACATACAGCTTCTGTCACACCACAAATCACCGTAGCATCCTTCACACAATCCATCCATCTACCTTTACATTTGTATCCGTCCATCTTGTAGCTTAACATTGCTTCAGACGATAACAATAAATTCCAAGTGAACAAGTTTATTCTCAATGCTATAAAGAAGTATCAAGCAAACATACAAACTAACTCACTTTTTTATATACTAATATGGATTTAATAATTTCCCATTTCTCAAAGCCCGGATTTGTAGCCGAAGTGAAATTAATTAAGCTTAACGTTGCAAAAGCTCTCATGCGAGTTTAGTACACAACTACACACGTCTGACAGTAATAGTGAGTTATGGATTACACCTACACGTAGCAGCGTCGTTATACATTTAAGAAAAGCTCCACAAAGACTTAAGAAATACCTTCGGATAAACATACGAAACTTTACTCTTATAAAGTTTTTGAAATACGCACAACCATTTTTTTATTTCATGAGTTTAACAGACAGGCAGACCGACCACTTGAAAGCAGTTACCATCGGCATCGGACATTTATAACACCAAAGGTACTACCAATGTGCTGCTGCTCTGTAAAGGGAGACTGGAACCTGGCCACTAATACCGAAGCACAAGTTAAGGTTGTTATGGCGACATACTCTAGACCAGGGGTGATAGCCATCTAGTCAGACAAGTATTCTACCACCTGGCTGTGGGTTGTTTTATCGCCATTTACGACAGGCCGCCAGGCCACAGGAAATTGTTTTTATTCTCCGTTCCCGCATAGATACATTTAAGAAATAACAAATAACACAAAAAACAAAGAATAAGTGTGTTCTTCATATTTTATTTGCATAATTAGATATAGTTTTAGTCTAAAGTTCTTTTCTCTACACATCATGTTTTATTTTTTTAATATTAAGTTCTCTATTTATTTATATAAAAATATAATAGTTAGTCATTGTTTTATGTAATACTAGCTGTCCCGGCAGACGACGTCCTGCCCGGTAAAAAAAAAAAATTTAGGGGGATGAAAAATAGATGTTGTCCTATTCTCAGACCTACCCAATGTGCACACAAAGTTTCGTGAGAATCGGTCAAGCCGTTTCGGAGGAGTATGGCAACGAAAACTGTGACACGAGAATTTTATATATTAAATGATAAACATTTGGGTTTGACACGGATATGTCTTTTTCTATACTTAATTTTATAACTATGTTTGTGTTATAAACAAAACAATACGTATTAGAAGTAGAGTTCGATGATGATAATAATGTATGTTCAGCCTAATTTATTTATTAATTACTATCCATAATCAGCATCACAAGATCTGAATAATTAAACCTGTCGAGGTAATACCCTGTTCCCACCTTTAGGTATGTCATGAGGAAATCGAAGCCGCACCTTCCAAAGATAAGGCTTTCGATGCAACTTTGGATTTGCATGGACAAAGACTAACGCTATGTTGAGGTTATCACGCTAATATACCTAATATCTCCTGTCTCAAGGAGAGAGCTTTTATAAAAATTGCTATTGCTGAGCAAGAGCCTTTTTAGGACATTAAAATTAATTGTAATATAATTATATTATCATGTAAGACTTTCTGTATCTTGTTGTAAATAAATACTTTTTCTTTCTATTAATTATTCTTTTTCGTCAAGCCGCGTCAAGAGATGACTTTGTAAAAAAGGCCATTTGACACAAAATAAATATTATGCCTATAGAATAAGTTAATCTATACATATATAAAGGTACGGCTATTTTGAAATGAATGAAACTAGAAATATTGTAATACTAGTAATAACACCAGCCCTCAAACGTACGACTGATGGGTTTGGGCTTTGTCATTTTTAAGAAAACAATCGCCGCGCTTGTCTTATACGGATCAGCGGGTTTCACGTTCCGATGATCAAGGTGTTCATGTTTCCTAGCGATACAATATACAAATTAGTTCAGAAAAATTTCCCAATCGTTGCAAACTTACTTACTTACTAGCCAGGATTTGTACCCACGTCATTCGAATTTGCTGCGAGTGCACTAACGATTAGTCTATCATAACTTACTGCTATTATTGTAATGTAATAAAGTATACCGGTATTCTAGAGCAATACTTACACGAAAGCCCACGCTTGATATGGTAATTCGTCAAAATAAAAAAGTATAGTTTCAAATGCACTAATGTCCTAGGGTCATACAACTTTTTAATTAGGCCATTTTTTGATTTTTGTGCAATGAGTGAGAGTTCCGATGGACCACTTCCCCCTCTCTCTATCCAAACTTCTCTATTCTAACCCATTTCTCCTGCCAATCCTTCTATATCATCCCTTTGTCCCATGCTAAAGGATGGCAATGCGTTGGCTTCGTCATTTTTCACAAACTGGGCCGTCTCCCTGTTTACTAGCTTCGATAAAAAAAAATGTTAGGCAATTAATACAATACAAAAGTGTATTTTTAATCTATGACATCACGTTCCTTTAAAATAGTTTAATGAGTGTCGTATAGCGTCGTCGCCGCCGTCACGTGTTCGTTGCGAATGGCGTGTGTTCACACGGCTTTATTTTCTAAGTTCGTGGTATTTGACTTTGTTACTTCATTTACTTAAATTATTTTGCTGATATTACAGTGTATCAGATAGATCAAACTAATATATCTGATTTACGGAATATAATAATGCTAATACATTTATTATAATAACTTGTGTGTTACTAGCGGCCCCGGCAGACGTTGTCCTGCTTTGAAAAAATAAAAATCTAGGACCCGATCCAAGCGCCATCTACCGGTTCTAATTGGGAATCTAAACCATCCGGGAACCAGCTCAACCACAAAAACAAAATCACCAAAATCGCTCCAGGTGATTAGGATTCTAGAACCCAATCTCAGCGCCGCCTACCAGTTCTAACGGGATAAAAAGTATCTTATGTCCGTCTCCTGGGTCTAAGCTACCTCCCCACCAATTTTCAGCCAAATCGGTACAGCCGTTCTTGAGTTATAAATAGTGCAACTAACACTACGTTCTTCTATATATATACCAAGATATGTATGTATTTGTATACTTATTTCTTAAATTAGTTTGAGTATTTATGTATCTATTGCCTTGTTCCTGCACGACCTATATCACCGGGATAATTTTTTTTTGTCATATAGGTTTCCTGGAAGAGATCGCTTTGAGCGATAAGGCCGCGTATTGTATTGCCTAGAAAATATTTTAAATATGGTCAGTATTTGTAATTGTATATTTTGGTGTGCAATAAAATGTCATCTTTCTCTCTCTTTCTCTGTAATATGTGTTTTTACATTAATATAAAAATATGAGCTTTAGAGGATGTATGCTACTTAAAATTTCCTATCTGTTTCTATCCTTTAATATAAAACTGTATAGTTATATCATTTAAAAAAGTAAATATTAGTTTCATTGAATTTTGCGCCCCGCTGTTTCTTAAGCATATGTGGCGAAAATTTAAAAAATCTGCATATATTATTACTTCACGTTTATTTGCAACTAATCATAATCGAACTAATCAGTTAATTAACTAATATTAATCACAATCAAATCTACCCTATGTCACTCAGGAGTAATGTAGCTTTCCACGATAGAATTTTCAAAATTGGTTTTTTAAATCCAGAGATTATCCCCTACAACGTCAGAAACTCACAAACTTTACCTCTTTATAATATTAGTATAGATGAATGATTTGCTTTACTTTTGAACGTGAAGTTGAAAGACTGTAAATTTTTATAGAGCTAGCGTCCATATACGAGTTAAGATCATCAAGAGGATATTTTTTCAATCTTTGATAAAATTTTAACAACCAAGAACCAATTTTTTTGGGCTGGTAGAGCTTTAAGCACGAGGTAAAATCTCACTGCCTCCGTTGACTCGGTCACGTGGAACGGATGAGAGCGGATCGAAACGTCAAGAAGCCCTATTTAAGATGCTCGTATAGGCAACGTCCGGTCGGTCGCCCCAAGTACTGGTAGAGGGACAGAGTGGAGGCTGACCTGTATGATCTTCAAGCCCATAACTGCCAATGGAGTCAAATTCAAACTTCGCTGACAAATACTCCACTCATTATTAACGCAACCACCACGGAGACGTCCAGTAATTTAAGCTTTTTATCCGTGCAGGAACGGAGAAAGAATACAATTTCTTGCGGCCCGGCGGCCTGTTGTAATAGGCGACGAAATAACCCACAGCCAGGTGGTAGGGTATTTGCTCGACTGGATGGCGACCATCCCTGGTCTAGAGTATGCTACCATAACAACCTTGTGTTGTGTTCTGAAATTAATGACCAGGTTCCAGTGTTTCTTAAGAGAGCAAGCAGGAGTGCATTTGTAGCACCTTTAGTGTTATAAATGTCCATAGGCGATGGTAACCGCTTTCAATAAAGTGGGCCGTCTGCCTGACCGCTGAACTCCTGCAATAAAAAAAGCATGTAAATTACTTTTCGCCGGGTGCGTAGGCATAGGTTAAAAACAATAGACGCACGCGTTTCTATCAGAGGGCGTCTGATGGCTGAACTGCTGATGATGAGTAAGGTAATAAAAAATAAAAACTTCGTTTAAAATACCGACTTCAAAACCTAAAATGTTTAAAACAACTTATTTCTAAATCTATTATTATTAATATATATTATCTAAAACATCTTAAAGTCGGTGCTTAGTAATTTTCAAAATATAGTAATTTGTATGTTTTACTTTGCACCGACTTCAAGATGTTTTAGATAATATATATTTATAATAATAGCTATACAAATTAGTTATTTTATACATTTTAGTTTTTGAAGTCCGTTTTTTAAACGAAGTTTTTATTTTTTATTTGTTACTTTTTAGTGTCTAGCTATGTATGGGTGGACCTGCGAATGGTGCCGCGCTTCTTAAAAAATATAGGTCCCAAGAAACGGGAACAAAAGAATGTTCGTAAAATGAAAACTACTGGGCCAAACTATGTAAAATTTTTAGGGGACCAACTGAAAACTATTCCGCGACGAACAAAAAAAGAATCACGTAAATCGGATCATAAATCACGGAGTAATCGGTGAACATACATAAAAAAAGGAACAAAAACAAAAAAAAAGATCCTGACGAATTGAGAACCTCCTCCTTTTTTCGAAGTCGGTTAAAAATATAGGCGAGCAGAGGCGGCATTTTGTAGTTTTTACCCCTTCGAAAAAATTTAAGATCCGCGGTTGAGAAATCGCACAAGACAAACAGGTGGCATGTTATCGTTTCGGAGGCCAAGACTCATACGCCGCTGAGCCATCGGGGTTAGTTAGAGCCTTAAGTTCGTAATTGGCTAGCTGTTTCTCCATTTAATTGAACTTTGTTAAACTAATGGACTCACCAGCGTTATTCTAATCAAGATTTCTCTGAAAGGCATTACTTGGCTTTTGTATTATAAATTGGAATTAGCCTTAATAAGATACCATTATGTTCGTACGAACTAGTGATAAGTCTTGGAAAGGCACTACTAACTTTTCCATTTGGAGCTTATTAATATTTATCTCCGACAGCACTTAGAAATCATTCATTGCGATCTAACTTGATTATGTCAATTCCTGTTTAATTACTGTATAATTTATATATATAAAAGAAATCCGAGTTAGTTACACTATTTATAACTCAAGAACGGCTGAACCGATTTGGCTGAGAATTGGTAGGGAGGTAGCGTAGAACCAGGAGACGGATATAGGATACTTTTTATCCCGTTGGAACCGGTATGTGGCGTTAAATTCGGGTTCTAGAATCCTCCTAATCACCTGGACCCGTTTTGTTGATTTTGTTTTTGTGTGTTTGAGTGAGTCCCCGGATTGTTTAAATCCACAATTGGAACCGCTAGGTGGCGCTGGGATCGGGTCCTAAATTTTTTTTTTCAGAGCAGGACAACGTCGGCCTGGGCCGCTAGTTCTTTATAAATTATAGCCTATGTGTTATTCTGATGCTATATTATTGTAAAGTTTCATCAAAATCCATTCAGTAGTTTTTGCGTGAAAGAGTAACAAACATACATCCCCATAAAGTCTTACAAATTTTTGCGTTTATAATATTAATAGGATAGGATTTAAATAATTTACAAGGTTTAGAAGATATTATATTTTATTAAGCATAACTTATTCAAATAACTTTTTATCGTACACCAATACAGAAACCTTAGAAGATAGAACTACATATTTACATATTGTATTTTTATTGCCGGAGTTCAGCAGACAGGCAGACGGCCCACTAGATGGAAAGTGGTTACCATCGGCTATGGTCATTTCCAACATCAATGTGCTGCTGCTGTCTTAAGGGAGACTGGAACCTGGCCACTAACGCTGAAACACAACCCAAGGTTCTTATGGCGGCATACTTTAGACCAGGGGTGGTCGTCATGCAGTCGAGCAAATACCATACCACCTGGCTGTGGGTTGTTTTGTCGCCTCTAACAACAGGCCGCCGGGCCGCAGGAAATTGTATTCTTTCTCCGCTCCTGCACAGATAATTAATTTATAATCCTTTAAGACTATACTATAAAATAAATATCTACATATGCAATCCGGCATAACACTTAATATCTAAGACTAATATGCATAAAAAGGTCAATACACTAATAATGTAAAAGTTCTAAGAAAATATAATTTCATTATCTTATATCCATTCTTTTGTGTTAATACTAATCAACTACCTACACCTTTAAAAAAATTCCAGAAAATTAACACTTTAAAGAAACGAAACTTGCAAAACAAACCTGTTTTTTACCTGTCGAAATTCTAAACGTGGTACCATGGTTCGCATTGGCCGAATCGCATGACCTTCTCACAGTGGTTACAATACGGCAAGGGGTTAATGACCACCGATGCAGATGCGTTGCTCGTTCACATGTAGTGGTACAACCTCCCACGTGATCGTCTGAGAGGCAGGAGCCAGCGGGCGGATCAGTGGGTGGACTTGTGTGGACGATTGTATCTTAAGGTGTGTTTAGAATTTAAAACATAACGAGTTTAGAATTTCACAGCAAGTTATATACCTACGTAAAAAGTTTGTGGACTAAGCGTATGTATACAAATATTCATAGTCCATGGCAAGGACCTTATATGGAACCCACCAAAACCCTTCTGTTATGTCCTTTCTCCTTCCACGCAGTTAGACTATGGATCGCCCTGCCACTTACGATCCGAGATAGTTCATCGAGGTGAGCAGTTTAAAAAAGTCAAATCTGTCTTAACATATCCTTATATGTGTATATTTTACATTATCATAAAATTTCTTCAAAGTCGCAAGCGCATTGCTGATGTATCTGGTGTCGGAAACGTTCATAGGCGACGGTAGCCGCTTTCCATCGGGCGGGTCGTCAGTTAAAAAGTTAGTTCTTTCTGACGCTCAAGCTCCTTGTACTATAAATATAGTGCTCGTAATCAATGAAGGCAAGCGGGCTTTGCTCGTGGTTGAACGTATATGGACATTGTGATATTGTGATCAGTTGCGAGCGTGCCTTCCAATCGTATCTGCTTCTGGTCTCACGCACACACAAAAACGTGTTACCTAAGAGTAAAGCGTGCTCACCTTCGTGAATTGCAAGAACTATACTAATTCTCAGCAAAGAGTTTTGTGGGTTAAAGTAGGTTTGTATGAACAACCTCGGCAGTCGATGAGGCTGATGGGCCAACGCCTGCTAGGGTCCTGCGGAATGGCAATGGTTCTTTCTCGGAGGTGCTATTTCTAACTCAACACGACGAATCCCATATGCCTCCGCCACGCTGCCCTAGCAGTGGCAAGTCCTCAATACGATTGACCCTCGTTAAAAAAAGTTTGTACCAACAAAAATCCAAATAAAAAACATATTTAGAAAACAATATATTTGACAATTGTTATATTTTAGGGGACTGTGTTTATATTTACATATTTGCTGGTGTATGAGTGTGTCCACATAATGAAATACATTTTACTTGTAGTATATTTTATAATAATTAGATAAATTATAATGTTGCAAATCAAACAGTTCAATCGTTATTGTCAATGTTAATCGACACCAAGATAAATGATAACATAATGAGGCTTCCCAACAGCCAGTGTCTATGTATGTTTCCAACAACAACTTCTCGACGGTTTAGATTGGCAGTTGCGGTTAGCTTCATTATGCGCACTGCAAAAGAGTGGAATTCGTCGCCGGAGATAGTCTTAGTCTAGTCTTCCCGATACTTACTATCTGGGTTCAAGTTCCGTGTGAATCCATCCAAGACCATATCTTCGCTCCACATCGGGTGAGATCATGGTAAAACATGAACCTGAACTACTATGAAAAGAAAATCAATAATCAGCAACTATTGTCTTCATAACTAACTCCGTTGGCTCAGCGACCCAAAGTGAATCTTGGCCCCCGTAACGAGAGCACGCCACTTCCCTCTGTCCTGCGCAGTGTCTTGCCAATTGGGGGCTTTTAGTGCGGTCAGGTCAGCTTCTA
The DNA here is from genome assembly GCA_012273795.1 of Dendrolimus punctatus. NCBI lineage: Eukaryota > Metazoa > Arthropoda > Insecta > Lepidoptera > Lasiocampidae > Dendrolimus > Dendrolimus punctatus. The sequence continues at coordinate 23,091,919 of CM022528.1, read as the reverse complement.
CTTTATGATTCCAGCGATACTTAGGACAACCAACCGGACGCCGATCGATTGGTCGCCCCAAGTATGCTTTCTTCACTCCCCGATCCTCCTTCATCCGCTCTACATGATCGAGCCAGCGGAGACGGTGAGATTTTATCTCACAAAACTTTGTTAGGCTCAGCCATGAGGTTTTCTATTTCGGAGTTGGTTTGGAACCTCCAGCTGCTATTTTCTTTTATTGTCTTCATAAAGTAATTTAAAATTCGCTTGAACTCATCATTTGGGCCACACCAAACAAATCCACCTACATGAAGTTCGAACTAAATCCGAGGCGATTTGAGAACTTTTTGTTGGTATTTAAATTGGGTGCCTCGTTACCAGTTAGCTTGCGCCGATAGCCATACATGCGGGACCACAAGTCGCGTTTTCTTCTTACTCTTGTTGCCTTCATTTTAATACGATAACATTCATGAACTTGTGTGGAGTCTTGTACTTCTCATTTGGTGTCGCATTTATTTGCTAATCTTCTTTTGTATAAGCATAAATAAGTTTTTATTCAAATGTAGAGAATACGAAGAGCTGATTTCCCGTCATAAGAACATTGTTGTACCTTTATATTTCATAAGTTCAAAATTAACTATAATTTTATAAAACACCAAAATTGTGATTATGTAGCTAACTGCTGCGAAACAAGGGCGTAATTAAAAGTATAATATTTGCCAGTATAAAATATTTTGAATTTCCTAAGTACCTATCTCAATTTGTTCATTTAAATTTTGTGTTACTTGCATCAAATCAGTCAAATATTGAAAGATTTTTGTATTGCACGAGTTTAGCACAGGCAGGCGGATCACCTGATGGAAAGTGGTTACCATCGCCTATAGACATTTGCAACACCCGAGGTGTTACAAATGCGCTGCAGCTCTGTTAAGAGATACTGGAACCTGGCCATCAATGCAAAAACACAACTCGAGGTTGTTATCACGGTATACTCTAGACCAGGTGTGATAGCCATCCAGTCGGGTAAATGCCCTACCACCTGGTTGTGGATTGTTTTGTCGACTCCTGCGACAGGCCGCCCGGCCGCGGGAAATTGTATTCTTTCTCCGTCCAATGATATACGGATTTTTACAACGAACCATTTCAAGAAGTAGCCTGAAGTGGGCGTTGAACACAGAGCATTAATTCTCTCTATCGATACGTTGATAAAGACTCGATTTTCAAATCAACCAGTGACATTCGTGTAATTTGTCGTTAGTTACATAAATACTCTATAATCCGTTCCATTTGAGTATATGATTATAACGCTCGCAAGCAAGAGGAACGGGAAGCAACGTCGGTCACAAGCGTGGTCGTTGTGACGCTCAAGTGGAACGCAGCTTTAGTTTCTGTAATTAAATAAGTACTGAAGAAGAAACATAATTGTTCGTAATTTGTCTTTGGAAAATTGAAAACGAATCATTCTGTTTAGCGATGTCCCATCACGTAAATAGTTTCTGCAGTACACATTTTAACTTATTTCCACAATAAACTAGTTGCCGGTGTATTTGTACACGAGCCCGGGGGAATACTCGTAACGAGATTGGTTTCTGTTTGGCTTTGACTAGGTAACATTGTATTTGGACAACATGCAAAATTTATAAGTACACTTTTGATGTTAGGGTACTGTTAAGCAACTTAATAGAAGTAATGCCAGATATGCATTTATTAAATATAATTAAATTTTAACGTCTAGATCAGCCGGTTCAGCGGCGGAAACAGCTGAATCATTCAAGCGGCGCAAGTACCTATGCAACCTTTAGTGAGAGTTATACGTTTGTGCCGTTTGCTGTCGAGACGCTTGGACCGTGGGGTCCTGAGGCCATGAGCCTCTACCAAAATTTATCAAAACGACTCATCGACTCTTCAGGTGATCAGAGGGCTGGTGCCTACCTCGGCCAACGGATCAGTATGGCGATCCAGCGAGGAAACGTAGCCAGCCTTCTGGGGCACCTTACCCATAGAAGACGGTGATCTGGGCTCAGTATTCTACTTATAGTCTCGAGGGATTATGGGTAGAATACAATACAAATTAAGTTTTCTTACATTATATTCGGTTATATTTAATTTTATTCTTTCTGTGATTATTAAACTCATGTAAATTTTAATTAAATTTTTAGTGACTAACTTAATGCTTTTAGACGTTATCAATGGTTTTAGTAATAAGTATCACTGCAAGTTTCAAGTTTTAGAGCCGGTTTTTTAATCACCAGATGTAAGTTATTTATAGAATGAAGTATAACATAGAAAACTTGAAAATATAAGTTGCGTGAATAAGACAGTTAAATGCTTACAATTTTGAAATCATTCAGGTTATAATTTATTCGATTGATAACTTTTATCTGGTGCTTGAAAAATCGGCCCTAATACGCCGCTAATATTAGTGTAACACGGGATAGTGCGTTTTACCCAATAACCAGAAATAAAACTCATAGTTCCAAAAGAAATGAGATATTGTGAAGTAAAAGAAAGAGATTGATTTTATAAAGAGTGGCGTCAGAAAGGCTAAATCTTTTGCCATATTTAAAAATTCACTCAGAAATCATTATGTTAGTCTTATGCAATAATGTATGTGCTAGTTTATAATACTTTTGACTGTAATCTGCTGCCCCATGTATGTCATTTTTATTTTATCTTTTTTATTTGTTTCATTATAATACTAATTATACATAATTTAAGAATTCTATTTAATTCAGGTTGCCTGGAAGAGATCGCTTTTAGCGATAAGGCCGCCTTTTGTTTTACCAAGTAACTATTGTCTTGTTGTGCATTTTTTTGGATTTTTATTATGGTGAACAATAAAGTGTTGTCTATGTCTATAAAGATAATCATAGTGTAATTGTATAGAATTATTAGATATTTTCATATACAGAACCTCCACGAGACGTAATAGAATGAAGCCGATGTTGACACAGTACTTTATTGTTTTCTTGTGTAAAGGTCACGAGGCCGATTCACACGGGCCCAAGGCATAGCTAACTTATTTGGAAAGTTTATCTCAAGTTACGTCAATGGGAAATGATGAAGCCAAAGATATAGTCCCTTTCATGATTTTACCTTTTACACTTCCCTGATAAGTTTGAAGTAAATGTTTCTTGATTTTCAGTCGTAAGAATATTTCAGATTTTGATTTGATCAATTCTTCAGGAGAAAATTCTAACGCAGACCGAAAATAAGAATATGTTTGGTGTTGAAATGTTAACTTTCTTATGGACCATTAAAATGTCCCAGATTTTTGGAAGGCTCACGTGGGGGCCCTTTAGGAAAGCGAACACGTAGAGGTCGTTTGTCAATTCAAAGTGTGGTGTGACACTGGATCTTTAGTATTATCATTGTAGTATTTTTGTGTATACACTTTTTTGTTACATTTTAAAGCTAATATTTTCTGGCCTGATATGCGATCACATCATTTTAAAAAGATCAAAATCCATTACAAAAAATTAGAATTAAATTAGACATTTAATATAAACACATTTGCATTAGAACAATGGGCGGCCTTATCGCTTATAGCGATCTCTTCCAGACAACCCGGTGTTCAAAGAGACATTACAAGAAAAATTAAATAATATTTGGTGGTTTAACTAAATTGAAACTAATTCAATCGTAATAAAAAAAATTAGTACAATAATAAACTTATATATTATATTAGAAATACATAATAAAATAGATTATAATAATATAAATTACATATGCTTACATGCGAATAATAATATAATTCCATTGTGGTGGTGCCTGTCTGCTGAACTTAATCAATAAAAAAAGATCGGGATTCTTTTACTAAACGTTTTCTCTGCAATATGTTTGTGGTAGCTTCCTTAGATCACAATTCCTCCCTATCGCCTTTATCCTAACACCTTTATTACATTTCTCTTATATTATCCCCTTATCCTATCACTTTGAAGGTGCAAAGCCTTACATACCTGGTACATTAGTTGGGAAAAGCACAAAACAAATAGATAGGCATTAAGATTTGTGGCAATAAAGTTGGATAGATGAGTCACGTGTCATGACTCGGAGTGTCAGGCACGCAGTCACGTTCACGACTCGACTCGACTCCACTCACAGCCTACCTTTGTCGCCGAATAGGGCTTACGGGTCCTGATGTTTGATAGATATCACACTGCCGCGGCATATATGTGAGAATAAAATTTACAGACCATTGTAAATGGCATTCACTAATGGCCGGTTCTCACATCTTACTATTCATTCACTTGCTCTACCATCGGTTGAATTTTGATATGAATGAACAGGTATTAAGCTGCTGTCAAATTTTAACTCATAGTAAGGCAAATAAACGAAAGGTGAGCTATGGAAACCGATTACAAAACGGTCTCACAAACTCGGCGATTACTTTGCAAAATGTAAAATTTTCCATACCTGGCACATTAGATGGGAAAAGCACAAAACAAATAGACAAGTATTAAGATCGGAGGCAATAAAGTTGGATAGATGAGTCACGTGTCGCGACTCATGACTCGGAGTGTCAGGCACGCAGTCACGATCACGACTCGACTCCACTCCCAGCCTGCCATTGTCGCAGAATAGGGCTTACCTGATGTTCGATATCACACGGACGCGGCGTATCTGTGAGAGTGAAATCTGCAGAACACGGCAGATGGAACTTACTAACAGGTTTGTTTGCGTATAAGTTATTTATTTTTTACTATTACTCGAAAAAATGTATTTATATAAAGATAACTAGATAGCCTACTGAGCTACGTAACATTTGTACTAACTAAAATAATATTTAATATTGGCAACACTTATCAGATGAAATTCTGACAAAGGCTTCTTCCAAGGTTCCTATAAAATTGATAAATGGTAAAAAAAACACCTTTTGGTACCCCCGTGATGGGAAAAGAAAGAGGGATCAAAGATAGAAGGATGACATCAAAGGAATAACCGGAGAGTTTTGGACTAAACATCGATAAGATAGGTTGGATATATCTTAATATCTATAAATCTCGTGTTACGATGTTTGTCCGCGATGGCCTCCTAAACTACTCAACCGATTTTAATCAAATTTGCACACCGTGTGCAGTTTGATCCAACTTGAAAGATAGGATAGTTTTTATACCGTTGGAACCGGTAGGTGGCGCTGAGATCGGGTTCTAGAATTCTCTTAACAACGGGGAGCAATTTTGTTTTTGTGTGTTTGAGTGGGTCCCCGGATGGTTTAAATCCACAATTGGAACCGGTAGGTGGCGCTGGGATCGGGTCATATTTTTTCAGGGCAGGACAACGTCTGCCGGGGCCGCTAGTAGATATATATAAATGATACTTTACTTTTTCATTTTAACGATTAGAAGCAAAAACCAAAAAAAAGAGTCTTAAAAATACTAAAGATTAATATAAACTGTATAGGGGAACTTATATAATTGTTTCCAAGTCCATAGTAATGATCACTGTTAATTTATTAAAGATTTTTTTATTCTTCAGCTTAATAATAATAATTCTACAGTTGCCAATATTATTTTTCAGCTTGATTAAAAAAAACTACAAATAATAAATAGGTCCCATATCATCGTTAGTAGGATCCACTATGGTCACGTTACCACGATGGATGGAAACGCTTATGCGTTGAACAAAATACAGGCTAGCCTTTGGGTCGCGTGATACATTTTATTCAAGATAATTTCATTCGGCGTGTGCCGCTTCCGCATTGATATCGAGCGAATTAAAAAACGCTCATTGACATACAGGCGCTCGGTAAGTTCTCAGTACTGTCTATACCAAGCGTGCCAATTCCGCACCGCTGCTACACCGAAAATTCAAAAACTGACCTTTAAGAAGAGCTCTTATCACTGTTACCGATTTCTTCGAGATAATCCTTACTCATAACAAATTTCAATTAATTATTGCTTACTTCGTCAAGTTAGTATTTCTAAACTTCTAATAATATTAATACTCAGCACAACTAGATTTTCAAACAGTTAAAACTCAGTTATGCCTTGAATTACAAATACATAACAAACTTAGCAACCCTAGGTTAGAGAAAGTTCTGATATAAACTCAAGCGAACATGGTTGAGCAATATCGAAACTATTGTTTTGGAGTAACTAAGTTCAATAACTTCTTAACTCTGTTTCACATGCATTAACGCTAGTTGTTGACTGCAACTTTTGTCTACGTTATTAATTATTATCTATATAATAAGTGAAGCAAAAGTTCTGCGCCCTTTTTATGAAAATTGCGCCAACGCAGGAGTATAAAATTTCGCACACTTATAGTTTATATAGTGAAGGACTGCAGAATGCTAATATTTTTCTTAAATTATGCATAAAAAATACATTAAATCAATAAAAAAGCATTACACATACTACCATGTATTCGACACATACACGCATATATATTCTTTTGTTTATTTATTAAGGCTAATTAACAATGTAGCCTTGGCAAAACCTGTGACTATAGAAGTATAGTCTTTGAAAAAAAATTATCATAGTCGAATTTCGAGCACGGGCGACCTCTAGTTATATTTATTGTATGTATGTATGAGTATTACTCTCAAGAATTACTCTAAAAGTTCGGGCTATTAAATATGAATAAATCACTTTGGAATTCGATATTTTTAAATATGTCCATTTTTAATAATTCCCAGAGAAATTTCCGCGAAATTTTAAGTCTAAGAATTAGCTCTCAATCGGCGACAACCGCATCGAAATAGTCTCAGTAGTTTGACGTGAATCCCAAACATACAATCCGACAGATAAGAAATCTAAAAAAATGCATTGTGTTCTATTCCATTTGGGTTTTTTGAATGTACAGACACGACATGTTTATATTTTCTAATATTATAGATATAGTTGATAATCATATAAAATTAAAGTGTATGTGTATGTAAAGTGTATGGCAAACATAAATACATTTTAAGATTACAATTTAACTATGTATATACTATATGCTTTATTTCTTTGCTTTCGAAGTTAAGTGATTATTAAGAATGTTTTCTACGTATACAAGAGAACTGATATAAACATAATTAAAATAGTAGTAGTTGAAAAATGTAAAACTAGCTGCGGGATGCAAGGTCGGAAGTTCACATGGGCGACGCCGCGTGAAACGGTCTGAGTACCAACAAATATTTTAATTTTTTAAATTACACCCGGCCACTGCATTTATACCTCATACAAACAGATTAAAAACGGATGTCATTAGTAAAATTAAAGATCTTCTCAACAGGAAACATTAAAAATCTATGAAAAATTCATAAGATCCCTATGAAAAGCTTCCTCGAAACTGAATTATGTTATTTATAAGTAGGTATAATAAGAGATTATTATACCTACTTATAAATAACATAATTCAGTTACTGCATACATTCTGATAATAAAATATACACACTAGTCACCCGTGTGGCTTCACTTGTATACACCTTAGTAGGAACGGAAGGAAATTATCATAAAACATATATTGGAAGACGAAAGGATTATGTAATATCTTTATTCTCTTACAGCGAAAGGTAACGAAGGTGTAAAGTATAATAGCATAGATATATGTAGAATTTATTTATATTATTATATACCTACACACTAAATAAAACACTATTTGACCACAAATAGTTGTCTGATTAACACAATATAATTATGCTAATACATTTATTATAATAATTTATGTATTATTGTATATGTTTGACTATGTATATATGTATGTATTTGTATATTTCTTTCTTAAATTAGTTTGAGTATTTGTGTATCTATTGCCTATTTCCTGCAGCATGTATATCGCCTGATTTAAATTTCTTTCATTTACGTTGCCCTGCCTATAAGATATTGTAAATTTTGTCTATTTTTGTAATTGTATATTTTGGTGTGCAATAAAGTGTTATCTCTCTCTCTCTCTCTCTCTCTACTTGTTTTAAATTCCATAGCCGTATTTTAAACTAACACATTTTTGCTGTTTCCTAATTATCTATTGTATAGTCTCTTTTTGTTAAATTGTAAAACACTAAAGGCTAATAAGAATTTATTATTTATTTAAACAAAATATATATTATTCGTAATAGTCGATTCATTCCAATGTCCGTGGTACAATACACAAAAAAACCTAAATACAATCACTATATATGTATATTAGTAAAAATGTTATGCTATTTTAACCATGGGTGGCTACTAGGTAACATACGCAGTCATTCACCATATAAAACACAACTTTGCTTTACGTTACTCAACTTTGACCTTCTGTGTATATAGTACCACCCACACGAGCTGGCCAGAGATCTATATAAAACTCCAAACTTAATCCAGCGTGGTGCTGTATTATATACACATGTAGTAGTATACCTATGTATATTAAACTCTAAAACTGGTTACTAAAAGTTGCCCCGACGCCTGTTACTAAGGCTTTTGATTGACTGATTCAGTACGAGGGAGAGCTATTAAGGAAACTGGTTATTTTATATGTTAGATATCACACTGTTTTATATAAATATAGATACATTGTTTGCTATAGCTCCCGCATGTAGTAAGCACTACAGCCCGATGTACAATAACTTAATTGATAATACAAAAATGTTTTAAACAGTTATATCTACGTTAATATATTGTACTTTTATTGCTGTATTTTGACGACAATTTCCTATTGTAATCTAAGACATTTTATGTATACACGCATCATATACCAACAGTCATCTTCGCAGTTTCACTTCCTTCATTTTCGCTCAAAGCGATATCTTCCAGGCAACCTAAATGAAAAAAATTTGAATCAGGCGAAATAGGTGGCGCAGGAATAAAGGCAACAGATACATAAATACTCAAACTAATTTAAGAATTAAATATACAAATACATACATAGTCATATACATACAAGTATACAGAAGTTATTATAATAAATGTATTAGCATGATTATATTCTGTTAATCAGACATAGCTATTTGTGGAAAAATAATGCTTTAGAAGGTAGTAAGTAGGTATACCTTCGACTCTCAAACAAGGAAAAAGGCCTGTGTTTTGGGAAATGAATGAGAATATGAGATGCTTTTATTTTTTTAATGAGATCATTATTATGCGATACAGACTCGAGGGGGATGTTAATAATGTGTATGAGACAAAACTTAATCTATAATATTACAAAATGCTAAATATGCCGTAAGGTAAGGTATTTAAAAACAACAACTAGAATAGACTATATAAACGATGCATTTTTTTTAGACTTGTTGTCTGTTTAAATAAATTACTGGCCCAATTCGCGCTGGTGAACAGAGAATTCTTAAATTCAAAATCTCCAGTGCTTTTTACTGAATGGAATGTTTGAAAATAGCCAGAATTAAAAAAGAATCGAATTTTTAGTATGCGGTAAGTTTAGCCCATACAACCTCAAAATTTTGAGATTGACTCCAGAACGGATTTAACGCTTCGAAATACATAAAAATAAACGGGTATGAAAATTATTTATTAAATTTAATACAGGAGTTCCTATGGCCACCTTCCGACTCCATCAACAGATCAGCTCCATGGTACCATTTTATTGTATTGTCATGCAATATACACATGAGTGCAAAATTTCAACTCAAGGTCAAATTTAACTTGCAACATTCCACCCGAAGTTACATACATAAAAACATATAATACCTATGTCAAGTTAAATAAACTATGTAAAAAAAGTTATATACTGAAGCTGAAGTTTTGAGTGTAGGCCAGCTGAATATCCAAAAAGCCACGTTGAAAACTCATCGAATTAATATTCCTATACCGCAAGTCAAAACACTTTTTGCACCGCGATTTCCCGCGTTCAGGTACCCTTTTATATATAACAATATTAATCCTTTGAAATCTCACAATTTAAGGACTGAATATTGCATTTTTTTAAAGGATGCAATTTTATTTTGGGATATGTGTGAACAGAAGTTTAACCTCAAGTTTGTGGGGTCGCCACCTTTGTCCCCTGGCCACCATCTTGGAAAAAGTGGTAAAAACACTTTTTTCGTGATATCTCGTAAACTATGCGTCTTACAAAAAATTGTAAAGTCATAATTTGTAGCAAATTGTTTTGCCTACAAATATGTTTAATTAACTGTTTGCCCTAAATTAAAAATTAAAGAAGTTATAAGCAAAAAGGTGAGAAAATTTGTATTCATTCCTTTTTTCTTTACCATAGAACTTACCAAATTTAACTTATCGAATGTTAAGCAGGTAGAAAAGGTCCCCCGTTTTCCTCGCCACCTATGAGGTAGAGTCCGTAGGCGCGTTTTTATAAATAAATAAATAAATAATCTAGATATAGCATAGCAAATGTAAATACATATAAACAGCATTAATAAACATGTATTTAGTATGTATTTCGATCAGAAAAACAAAGTAATAAATATACGAAAAGAATAACGTATAAATAAAAACACAAAAAGAAATATGAACTTATTATCTCGAAAGTCACGGAGGAGCTAAAAAAATTGCGTGTTTATTTCATTTCAATTATCATTCCGCCCGCGACATCGTTCGCGTAGTATAGTAAAAAAAGGAAGTTAAAAAAACTCCCGATTTTAAAACCAGCGGAGCACCAATGAATTGATCTTAGCGTGATGATAAATAGCTTGTAGCCTTCCTAGATAAATGGGTTATCTAACACTGAAATATTTTTTACATCAGACATGTAGTTCCTGAGATTAGCGCGTTCAAGCAAACAAACTCTACAGCTTTATATATTAGTATTTTTATTTGTTTTATTTTATGGAAGCAGTTCAGCAAACAGGAAGATGGAAAGCGGTTACCATCGCCTATGGACATTTGCAACACCAAAGGTGCTACAAATGCGCTCCTGCTCTGTTAAGGGAGACTGGAACCTGGTCACTAATGACGGAACTCAACTCAAGGTTGTTATTACGGTGTCTTCGTTTTGCAGATATACAAAGACACTTTGGTGACTATTTCTGTGAATCGAGGGATTTAATTAAATTGATAGATATCAAAGTAATGCGTCCAAAATCGCCATATGATACTATTCACACGTTCCAAAATTAAAGCGGTATGGCGCCAACAAGACAAGAAAAGCTGGAAGGAAAACCTTGCTTACCACGACAGTCTAAAACGAATCAATGGTTTCTTTTATGTTTTGTACTCAGATATTTTTCTATGCTATTATCAATTTAGTCCAACAGAGCTTCATCATGTCATAAGATGAATAAGTACAATGTCAATACCGAACATCTGTAGCAGGTATTTAAACATTTTTTGTATCACTTCAATCTGTCATCGTGAGTACATTTGACAGATGACATGAGACGCTAAGGAAGTGAGCTGATTGATTTACAAAAACTGCTCTAACTGGTTCTGGAGAATTGCTTAACTTAGGGCGTTGAACTGCAAGAGAGAATTTTCGATGAATAAAGAAATAAACACAATAATAATTGGGAGTCGTACACACATTGTATATACTCAAGTTAAGTCAGTTATGTTTGTTTTATGGGTAATATACAACGGACCAATCTGAGTTTGATTCTAGACACCCAGCAATTAACCGAAAGTTCGTTCACGAAATTGACTATGCCAGGAATCGAACTCGGAGCCTGTGCGTTTCAGTGAACTAGGCTGGTAAAAACTTAGTCGATTCAACCACAGAGGCCGTCTAATATATGGAAATAAACACCATCACGATTCCTTAATTCTTAAGTCCTTGTATCAGTTGATACAGGAACGAAGGGAATCGATGTCAACCATTATCACATTTTAAGTGAAAAGCGTTGCTTATACTGTGCCTAAACCATAAATGGCCAGTTTTACAAGCTTTTATTTAATTTGCAATCGATGTACCTATGATAAATAACACTTATTGTACACCATTACAGAAAATACAGATGAACTTATAGCCTAAAAATATTCTAAATGTGCACAATGGGAGCTCTTATCGCTAAGAAGCGATCTCTTCCAGACAACCCGTATATGAACTTACATACAGACTTGTAAGTTCGGGTGGAATCTAGCAAGTTAAATTTGACCAACTTCCCGGTTTCCGATTGAGCTGAAGTTTTGCACGCATATGTATATCGCGTGACAATGCAATAATATGGTACCATGGAGCTGATCTGATGATGGAGTCGGAAGGTGGCCACAGGAACTCCTGTACGAAACAAGATAGACCGTGTTTGGGCTCAGCTTACTTCTGCTGCTATATGATATCCAGGATCGCAAAAACTTGTATTTAAAGACAAGTTATTAGAATTGAGTATTTGAGAATCAGGTCAACATAACCTGGTGCATAGAAATTTAACCAAAGGTTAAAATAAAATCATCGCTATTTAGGCATATATTTTTAGCGATTACTTTATTTTAACCATCGGTTAAATATCTATGCACACCAGCCTTAGAGACTGTTATTTAAAAAAAAAAGGCCAACATTTGATAGATTTTGGAACGTGAGCAAGTTTTAACGTCATAACTTAAACGAATCAAATAGCGCATTAATTATTACTTAAACAATTACTAAATTATTTTATTGTGATATTTTAAATTGATTAATTAATGAAATTTAACACCCACCCCCTTTTCTATGAATATAATTTAAGAATTTATTGTAACTTCTATCGGTGAGTAGGCCCCAAAGTTTCAAATAATTTCTCGTTTTATTATTTGAAACAATAATTAAATTTAATTTGGATTAAATCAGTATTTTTTCTCCATTTTAAACATGGAAACAAGTAGAGAATCCGTGAACATTCCTTGTTGAACAAGGAGATAAGGTGACCTGTGACCTCATACGAGAATATTTATGTGCATAAATAATCGTAAAGTATGTATAACACTTACAACCAGATTCTTGCTTAGTCCGGCACAGCAGGAGATGTGACTGACATGAGAATTAGTGTGTATAAACATAGAAAAACGTTAACATCAATGTTAAAGATGAATAATATTTATTGGATGGGCCGTCTGCGAGTTTGCTAGCTTCGAAATTACAAAGAAAAAAATCATCTCCTACGCTTTTTCAGTTTGAAAGTAATTTTTATCTTTTTTTTAGGCAGGGGAAAACCGATTGTGGACCATAACCCGCGACAAATACAGAAGCTTCCGAAGCAGCCGTGCCTCGAAAGGACCTGTGTCAGCCTGAACTTTAGGGTGCCGTGACTGTTGAGCCAGTCGTGCATGACGGGTCTCACCACCTCGAAGGTGGTGGGGCCTGCATTGGGGCATCTAAGGCAATCTTCGCTGACCCTCACGGCAACCTGTCGGAGCTCCGGCCGGCATGCTTTGATCTGACGAAGCACGGGTCTGGACGCGAGGACCATCGCTTCCAGGTCCCATGAGTGGGATACGATGAGTGCGAGGCCACTTCGAAAGAACATAACTTTTGGTCTATTTTACGTTGTCTGAGTATTGCTTACACAACGTTTCTGCTCAGCTTCTATTTCTGGTCGAAAGGCACCTTCAAAAGTATTCGTCATAGCTAATAATATTTTACGTAAACTTGTACTGTCATACTGTACTGTAATTTTACCCCAGATGTTTAGTATGTCGGCATGTGATTGTCACCTGAAATAGATATCCTTCTCGCGTTCATTGATCTTCTGAAGTAATAAACAAAACAGTTCAATTGTCCATTAGATTTGTGTGAAAACCGGTGGGTGTGTTAATCAAATAAGCCTTGATTTCTCAGAACATAATACTCCATCCGTAATCCTAACTAATATTATAATTGTAAATGTTTGTTGTTGATGCTTTCATGCTTTAACTACGCCATAGAGGGCTTACTTTCATATGTGTCTCGGCCTTCGCTTTCGTTTTAGAACTTATTTCTTGTTTTTGCTTTATAATTACGCGTATTTTCTATAGTATAATCATCTACTTCCTTTGTCATATGATAAGGCAGAGAGGTTTCTTATACAAGTATGTGGTTGTGTTCTTATCGTTGTCAGTCAATCGCAGTCCACTGCTGGACGAAGACCTCGCCAAGTCAGTGCCACTCATCCTTGTCCTCCGACTTCCTTATCCAGCGCCTCCCGGTGACCTTACGCGAATCGTCAGCCCATCGGAATGGAGGGCGTTCGATGCTAAGCTTATTGAGTCGCTGTCTCCTCTCCAGGACTCATCTGCTCCATCGGCCATCTGTCCTACATTTTTACAGTTACATTGATTCTCTCACGGATATCCTCATTAGTAATTCTATCCATAAGGGAAACACGCAACAGCTCCATAGCCCGTTGGACTTGAAATTTTTGGACCAGTCCTGCCGTCAGTGTCCAGGTCTCGGCCTTGTGGGTCAGTCAGGACGGGGAGGATGCACTGTTCGAAGACTTTTGCCTTCAAGCATTGCGGAATGGTCGACGAGAAGACTTGATGAGGCTTACCGAAGTTGCCCAGCCCAACTAAATACCCCTTTGGGCTTCCCCCTCGAAGTCGTACCTGAAAATACAGGTAGGCACTTGTATTTTCTGTCCAAGCTATACATATTCATTGTTATAGATATGTAGATACAGTTATAGATACTAGCGGTCGCCCATGGTCGAAATTTGACTATAATAATTAATGTCAAAGGCTTCTATAATCCCAGATTTCGCCAAAGCTACACTGTTAATTTGACTTGAACAATAAACAAAAGAGTACATATGCGTGTTTGTATATGTCAAAAACATGGTAGTGTGTGTGATGTTTTTTAAATTTATTTAACGTATGCATAATTTAAAAAAAATATTAGTATTTCATATTCCTCCGTCCGCGCAATTTTCGCAAAAAAGATACAAAGTTTTTGCTTCACGTATTAATATATAGATTATAAATTAGTGTGACATGTATAATATAATATACATATTCGAAATTCGATATCCATATATAGTAGGTATGTCGAATATTTTTTATAAAAGAAGTATTTGTCTATAAATGAGAAGACTCGAGGCCAGTAGTAGGATGTTTATGGGCTGACGTTATACGTAAAATCTTAATTACCATACATTCTTATAAAGTTTGTTTCCACACCCGTTATTTCCACATATCAGAATAATACATCATCACCTGCGGCATTGCACTCAAACAAACTTATCTATGCCGACCAGAGTGGCGCTAGTGTCTGTGTAAATTACGCAAGTTTACCTATAAATGTGTGCGTTAGATTTACTTCCAGTTTTAGCCACTGAATCAAATAAGTTTGTGAGACTATATATGCCCAATATTTAACTGATAGTTTTGACGATTTATGTTTTACTTGTACGAACACGAATAATCTTCACGTGAGAAATGTAATTATGTCGATGTTTTTCGTATTAAACTAATAACATTTCCTGTTTCATTGCACCAATTAAAAACTGTGTAAGTTAGTAAACTGTTTCTGTCTGAATTGCTTCACGTCTTTTATATCTCTGGATATATATTGAATTTTACATGTAAGTGCGTGTTTTATATCGAGATAGTAGATTTATTAAGTGTCGAATACGTTTATTGCAATAGCGATAACTTCAAAGTCGGGGTTCTGAATTTTTGAATATCTAAATTTGACACATTTTAATCTAGTAATGTCCAATGACGAGATATAAGTCTATATATATTTCACTTGTTGTGGTAAAGGTTAAACAAGAAAAAGGATAACGAGTCTGTCGCACTTATTGTATGTAAAACTTGTTCTTCTAATCGTTGAGATCAAATTTGCAGTATATGTCAAACA
Organism: Dendrolimus punctatus; assembly: GCA_012273795.1. Lineage (NCBI taxonomy): Eukaryota > Metazoa > Arthropoda > Insecta > Lepidoptera > Lasiocampidae > Dendrolimus > Dendrolimus punctatus. The sequence continues at coordinate 23,076,319 of CM022528.1, read as the reverse complement.
TCATCATTATGCCAGGTGGTAGGGCATTAGCCCGACTGGGTGGCGACCACCCCTGGTCTGGAGTATGTGGCCATAACAACCTTGTGTTGTGTTCCGGCATTAGTGACCAGATTCCAGTCTCCCTTAAGAGAGCAGCAGCGCATTTACAGCACCTTTGGTGTTCCAAATATCCATAGGCGATGGTAACCGCTTTCCATCAAGAGGACCGTCTGTCTATCTGCTAAACTCCAGCAATAAAAAAAAACATCCGTGCAGGAACGAAGAAAGAATACGATTTCTTGCGGGCGGGCTGTCTGTCGTAAGAGGCGACAAAACAACCCACATCCAGGTGGTAGGGCATATCCCCCCCAGCAGGATGGCTACCTTCCCTAGTCTAAAATATTTCGCCAAAAAACCTTGAGTTATGTTCCGGTATTAGTGACCAGGTTGACCAGGTCTCTCTTAAGAGAGCAGCAGTGCATTTGGTGTTACAAATGTCCATAGGCGATGGTAACCGCTTTCGATCAAGTGGGCCGTCTGCCTGTCTGCTGAACTACTACAATAAAAAAATCCATTTAAATAATGCACACGTTTTACGATAAGTTTAAAATGTGCAGTTGTTAATTAACTCTTTGTGCCGTTCGAAGTGCAAAAGTAAAAGTAAGCGGACCCTGGGCGTCCTAATGCTTCCAATGCAACTTACTTTTAAGCTAAGGGTACAATCTATTTTTTTTGGTAAATTTCATCAAAATCCGTTCAGTCGTTCGGTCGGTAAAAGGTAACAAACATATAGTTACTCTCGCGTAAATGCTAGTATGGATTGTTATCGCTTGGTTGAGCTGTTCAGTAAATTAGTATCCTATATCCTCTTACGGTCTTATTCATATTAGAGTAAGAAGTAAATTTGTAGGCTTCTTTAAGAACCTTAAAGTTATGTTATATTTAGAATTTAAAGTAAGCCCATCCTTGATATAATAAATGAATGAAATATATTCCATACTTGTGGTAATGGATAAACCGTCTTCACGATAATATCATGTGAATAATGTCTTTAGTAGGTACTTCATCCCGAACTATTTCAAGAGTAAACTGGTTTAAAATAACCGTTTGGTATTTTTAACCTCAAGAATACAGAATAAATTACCATCACATATCCCGCGGTGAATGGGTAGGTATGCAAGTTGCTTCATGCCGACAACAGCGAAATAGTAAACTCAACGTAAAAATTGAGACGAGGCAACCTTGAGCCGAGGTGCCAACTGACGTGAACTTGTGGCGATGGAAAACATATTATTACTGGCTGTTTAGAAAACCGGTTATTTCAGTACCGTGAGACCGCCTGAAGAGGCAGCACGTAATTTTGTCAAAATTAGTGCATGAAATTGTGTGCGGAGGCTGTGGAGCGTTCGCGAAACGACTCGCCCAAAACCGGTCCCGGCGTTCGAAGAAAGCCGCCATGCGCCATTGTGCGGCGGCCATTATGAATTCGGCCATGTTTGTTCCGAAACAAAAACGCGGCAAAAGTGAATGTTCGTTGTCTAGTCAAATCTAGAAGCGTCATGTCGAATCCTAGATTCAAATTTTAACTTATAACTCGGGGCAAATGAGTAAATGCTGAGGCGTTTTGTGAAACACACAGATGAAACACGATAGCGTTGAATTTGAGAATTCTGATCATGTCAAATACCTTTTGTATTATTATTTAATTTTGCCAGTTCCAAAAATATTTTTGATGAGAATTCAATATAGTCCTTTTACTGGCGCAAATCGTCTCAAGAATTTATTTTACTTAAGTTCGGAAATCAATTTGAATGGGTTATGTTAAGGAATTTATAATAAATAATAATAGTACGTGTTGATTAAAGCCCAAGAATGGTAGGTATAGTCAAGCGTTTCTTTTGTTCGTTTCCTTTGGGTCTCGGGCTGTCCGCTGCCGCCTCACCTACGCGTCGGGTCAGCCTAGTGACGTCATGATCTTGTGGCTGGCCGGTTGGCGCGCGGGGCGCGGGGCGCGGCGGCCGCGGGCTGCGCTTGCGCGGCCAGTCGCGGCCCTCCGCCGCCCAGTGATGCCGCACGCGCATAACTGCAACTACCCGTGGCATCGATGGCTCCCACTTGGCGGACCGGCACACGCGCCCGCGTTTCACTTAAGGCCTTCAACGTGCAAGCACCGAGTCCTCACCAAAATACGTAAGAGCAATTTATTTCTCCCTTACCAGTCTGATAATTTTGTAATAGACACTAATAATTCGAGGTATACCTGTAATTAAAGTTACAGACAGTTTAACCGCGGATAAGAATTTTCCCAGCAATTTTAGTTGGGAAAATTTCAATGTTTTTTTAATAGTCGTAAATTGCCGGTAACTCGTGTTTTTTTATGTGAAAGGCCTTAAGTGAAAAGTTAACGCCAAGTAAAAGTAATCGTAGTTCAAATCTCGTCTGGGATCACCCGGATACGGCGATCGAGTCCTGCGCAGGTGAGTTTAAAATTTTCCATTATAATTTACTTGTATTTGGCAATATAAGTCTAGACAAGAAGTTGACCGGTTTCTTGTACGCGTTTTGTAACTAGATTGACTCGTTTATGCGTTTTAATATTCCGCGCCTGTTGGGCTTAATCTAAATTATACATCTACCGCCCATTTTAAAAATATGTACTGCATGTTAATTATGTGAATATGAGGTGTATTCTGTTTGTTGGTACAGTTCACGTGAATTTTAGAACATGTTTACTAATCATTGAGAGGATTTAACAATTTTATATTGCAGCACACGCAGGTAGTCCGGAAAAAATAGAATTACACGATTATAAACTATTAAAGAGTAGGTTTGAAATTCGTTTTTATAAAATCAAAAATTATAAATTAAGTGGGTAGACTAAAATATAAATATTTAAAAAAATAGTTTGTAAACTTTGGAGATGGGTGATTTTTTTCACCTTGAATTTTAACTCGAAATAAATATAAGATAGGTATTTAATTTTTAAATTATTTCAATTCGTAAGAGACGCATCGTTTCCTAGCATTTCTAAATTCTGAAAGTACTCGTATGGTTAGGTAAGCTGACAGAGCACTGCTTACTAATTTATAATTAGTAATTTATTACATGCGTACTGGTTTAAGTTTAGATAGTAAAAGTTTTTAAATTCTGAGCTAATTTAGCAACATATACCGCCACACTCAACTCGTTGGTTAATCTGTACTAATATTATGACGAGGAATGATTCCTATTTTTATATGTTTGTAACGAATAAACCCAAAAACTACTGAATCGATCCTAGCGCATCAGTGCTTGAGAATGCCCCGGGAAAGGCAAACTCACTTCGTCAACAGGGGTCAAGACTCTTCTGCCCCTTAGATGCTAGAGGGCCCCTGCAGTGATATTTACGATCAATATAATGCTACATTGTCCCTAAGTAACATAGGCTATGTTTAGGGTTCTCCGACTTTTTTACTTTGGAAGGTAGCGTGAGACCGTCGTCGAGAGTTTCACACGCCCTTCCGTTATCTCCGCTTCTGTCTGGAGAGTGTAAAAATGAATTCCGCCCGCGTTATAAAAGTATGACAGAAATTTCACTTTACTTGTGTATTGAGCTTATATCAGACTTTAACCAGCGGCAAGCCGTATTAATTTTTAGTGAGTTATGGGAATTGCTAATTACTAATCAGTAGTTTGCTTATAGGGTGTTGGTACATATCGGTGTTAGGGGTAATATAGAATGGACGACTCTTTGGCCTATCCCAGACATCCAGCATAAAACAGAACGTTCTTTTACGAATTTGACTATACCAGGAAATGAACTGGGAACTCTGCGTTGCAGTGAGGTAGGCCGGTAAAATCTTAGCCCGCTCAACCACAGAGGATGTTGAAGTTATATTACTATACCGATTAATTAAAATCTGTTCAGTAGTTTTTGAGTGAGAGAGTAACAAGTAACACCCATCCACCTCCCAAAATTTATCCTTTATGATATAGTAATAGGATTATTTTTCAAAAACTTATCTGTACCGATTTTTTAAAGTTTTTATTGCTTGAGTTCAGTAGAGAGGCAGACGGCCTATCTGATGGAAAGCGGTTACTACCGCCTTTTGACATTTGTAAAATCACAGGTACTACTAATGTGGTGCCCCTCTCTAAAGGGAATGGAACCTGGCCTGATGTCAGAACACATCTTAAGGTTGTTATGGCGGCATACTCTACACCAGGGGTGGTTCCACCTGCACGGATTAAAAGATTTGGTCTTACTATCCGAAAGAGTTAACTTGAGGCCTGAGCGGAATGCGCGCTCTCCTCCCGACCCCCGCCTTCTTACCGCTATGCCATCGACGCGTCAGTACCTCGCGCTTATGTCATCCGAGCGAAGTCTCAAGTTAACTCTTGCGGGGAGTAAGAAACCTTTTATACATCGATAGTTTAGCAACGTAGGTTTGTAATCGTTCGTTGTCTCCGTAGGTACTGCGGATCGGTACCACCCACCTTCTAAACTAACTAGTCGGCTCGCACTAGTCGTTTCATAGGTGTTTTTTTTGTCGTAATATCCGGGTTCGACGGCTGTGCGCCCGCGCCGCCCACCAAAGGCCTTGACCGCCTCGAACTCGGTCGCGCGATCATCTCACGGCGAGAGATGATTCTGTGATTTCTGAGAATTGTAAAATCTGAGCTTATCATATTTCATGTACGTGCGTGCCTTGGTCACATTTTGGGCAATAATCGTGTACAATTTTCTGTTATATTTCTCTTTTCAAACTCGCCAATTAGGCGAGCGTATGAGTTAATTTGTTCCAACATCATGTACTTAATAATACTTATTCTAAACTACAGTCTTTGTGACAGGTTTGTTTGTGTGGATTCATAATTTACATCCCACGAATAAGTCCCATTTTTCAGCATGAACAAATATCTTGTGGTAATCTAATTTAATATTTTGTACTAGGACGCGCACTAAAACAATTAGCTCTGATTAAAGTATATAATGTAATCGACATTTTAGCAGAAACAGTTTGGGATACCAAACAATTGCTGCAGTATAATATTGTATTGCAGTTGTTAGCGCCCACTTCTAGACAACTCGTTTGTTATGCATTATAGAAACAAAATTATCTTAAAGTTTATAACATTTAGAAAATACTTCGTGTTAAAATTTGTGATGTATTCGGAAATGTATAGGTGTGTGAATGTGTGTGTATATGTATGTATGTGTATATGTATGAATGTGTATATATATATGTGGTGTGTATATTGAGTTTCGATGTTCACATACCCAACTTAATAACTATATATAATAATTCCTAATAAAAAGTTTGCCATTCCTATCTAACATGGATAAAAGAATGCATTTTGTGCCACTTGGATTGCTACGCACCATAATCGAATAATTAAATTTCGTGTAATATTTGAATTATAGGTATATACTTAATTTCATCGTAATCAATTTAAAATTAATCCCATAAAGAAGGCATAAAGAAATATTCATATTTTCATCTTATACATAAAAGTCACGCTTTCTATAACTCCCAAACTACTACACTGTTCTTGATGAAACTTTGTAACTATGTGTAATTTGTGTATTTGTCCTGCTTAAAAGATAGAATAGTGTTTATCTCGACCTGAACTCAATTATAAAATTCTAATGTTAGTGTGTAAGTTACTATACACTTCGAAACCACTAGACCGATCTTGATGATTTTTTTAAAGTGTGTTCGAGTGGGTCCACGGATAGTTTAGATTCACTATTAGACCCAGTAAGTGGCGCTGCAATTAGGTTCTAAATCTTTTTTCAAGGCAGAACCACGTCTGCAGGGATCGATAATGTTTTACAACTTTAATTAGGCACATGATCGTATTTTATAAAGAAACAAGTTGATAGGATTTGTGAATTTTCTTCATGCAACCGTATTCATAAGACGTCAGGTAGGTCCTTTATGAATAAGTCATGTCCTATGACACATTACGACTGCTTCTTTGAAGTGCATACGGATACTATGCGAATATAACACGGTCGTTTCGTGGAATGTCGCCTGTATAAATATTTATTTAAATAAACGTCGAATGCGAATTTTAACAAATCAATAAAATTCTTTTATGAATAAAGTCTTTAAAAAGGACAAATACGCTTGCAAACATTGTTGGGCTTAGATTGTATAAAGATGAGATTGATTTTATGAATTCTTTTTGTGTGATATTTTTTATAATTGTTTTGTTATTTTGAATGACTATGTGTAAGTGGTGTAAGTGTTTTTTTTTCATTGACATAAATCGATAACAAAATGGAAAACATCAAAATATGATGTTTTCCATTTTGTAATACATAATTCTTTTATAAGCCATGTCTCAACTCATTAAGTACACTTCTTTGGCACTAAAGTCCACGTCTCCGTTAAAAGATCTTTGTTATATTTGTAAAATTTTGAAGTCATGTCATTTGATATATGATATTAATTTATAATTGACAAATTCAATAGATATATAATTAATTATAATTAGTTTAATATTTTTTTATATAAATTAATGTAATTTATCTAAAAAAAATACTAACAATAAAACTATAGACAAAAAACCAAAACCAGTCAAATGATGGATGTCCTTTGACTTTGATAAATAAACATATTAAATTTAAATATATACAGATAAATAACATTGAAGTGTCAGTTGTAATGTCAAAATAAATAAAATGAAAAAATCAGCGGGGGTAATTCGGACCAGGAGATTCCGAAATTACAAGTTTTGGATTTTTTGTCTGTCTATCTGTTTGAATGTTCCGGCTAATCTCTAAAATGGCTAGACCAATTTTGACGGGGCTTTCACTGCAGATAGCTGCTGTTATAAGGTGCAACGTGGGCTACTCCTTTTTATGGGCGAAAAAATCGACGCAGACAAACGCAGACAATCGCGGGCACAGTTAGATACATATAAAAGAAAACTAGAGTGATATAAACTAGAAAAAAAAAAAAAATGATATTTTTTTAGATATTCTTTTTTAAATATTTATTTCAAATTTTCTTCTTTTTGTTAAAGAGGTAAGTCTTTTAAGAAGTATTTGGTTTAAATTTGTAGATTTAATGATCAGAGTAAAATCAGTTTTTTACTATTTAAAAAATAAACGCTGTTTTATAAAATACAAAATAATTTATTAAATTTAACCTAGTTGTCAAAAATTATCTTACACTCATAATTTGTTACAATAAAATAACATATTTATATTAACCATAATATTTATTAACTACATTAACATATTATTTCTCATAGTAAGAGTACGTTCTTGAGCGCTTTATTTTATTTGATTTTTTATTCCGAACTTTCCGCCACTTTTCAGTAGCCGTGATAACGGTTACTATGTGTACTAGTCAAAAAACTTAATAAAATACTATATTATTTGTCATAAATTCTTTCAGCAGAATTGTATTATTTTGAAAATTTTAACTTTCTTTCAATTTTTGTTTGTTTCGTTTTCATGGATTTCTAGGCACTAGGTACATAGAAATATACATATAAAATAATTTTTTATGTTGGTTTTCTTGAATGGAAAGGTTTATTACTAAAATTAACACGTAATAATATATATACACACGAACAACAAATATATATACACACGAAATTTCGAATTCTAACATAATAATCGAGCGCGTTGATGTCTTATGTACGGCGCGGCGCAGGCGATGAACTTATTAACATTCATTAAAACATTTATTAAGCAAAACGAGGAAAAAAATACACTTATACAGTGTTGAGAAATATTTGGCTGTTAAATTGTCTAATTAGGCTTGTTGATAGAACTGTCAGACATTCGTGTCAGAATATTTTAGATGTGTTTATTTAATTACGACAGTGGTTTTGTTTGCTTTACACCCATAGAAGTAAAAAGACAGCCAAATACAAGTACGTACTGTGAATGACAGTCAAACGTATAACCAAACAATTCCTATATTCTCATCACCTTGCGTTAATCCCGGTTGCATTCGGAGCGTCTGCCTAGAAGCCCGGCGTCCAGTTTTTTACCCCCACTTCGAGTGGTGTTCGGTATCCCAATCGGGAGACTATTGCGAACAGCGTTTTTGATGATGTTATTATCTATCTATACTATTATGATTCCACAAATGGTTCGAGTTTCTTCAATGCGGAAAACTGTGAAAAAAATAGTGTGGTTAATTTGGATTAGCTGATTCCGAAAATAAATTTTTAGAATTGTGAAGTGAACATTTGGAATCGTGTTTTCTAACTTAATGAAACGAAAAAGCGACACTAAATTCGTAGTTTTTTTTTGTGATTTGCCATATTGGTAATTTTGGTATTTGTGTCTGACTTTCTGTCTGTTAGAGTATCAATTGAAAACTTCTGAACGGATTTAAATGAAACTAACGCAAAGTAATAAAGATGTGCGCTAGACGCACATTTTAGCGCAAGCGGCGACTAGTTTCATCTCGCTCGTCGCAGTCAAAACATCTCTAAAAAAGGGAGAATTATGCCTAGTTGTGCAGTGATTTGGTGTTCTGATCAGTGTAAAAAGCTTACTCGAGATTATACTCGAGAAATTTTAACAAATTTCTCGAGTGTAACCATATCACAATTAAGTACTTAAGAGTAAGTTTTAGCTTATCAAAAATTCGAGTCATGTTTATTTTGGAACACAAAACCTCAACCGAACGTAAGCCATCATTCATCAGTGAATGAGGTAGTGAGGGACGCGTGGCTTGGCATCGATATCGATAGTGGCTGTTAGGGTGTCTTCGATTATCTAGGCTTCATATTTTATTTATACTCTTAATGAATTACCTATATACAGAGGTTTTTTCATTGTAGTAGTGTCAATCACGGGTCGTCGTCTCTGCCTGATGATGGCAGAGCCGGTATGGGGCTTCGAGTCTGGACTCTTTGCCCCGGTCCAAATTCGCGGGGGGCAACTACCCCCCGATGACGGGGTACGGGAGCCGCCAGACCCATAAGGGGTATGTCGGCCGCTTGATGTAGTAGTTTATAGTTGAGTATTTAGTAGAAAAAAATCTTTAGAGTGGTATAGAATACGAAACACTTTATTGTTCACCAAATTAACAATTACATAATGAATAATTACAATAATTTAACGACAAAACAAAAGGCGGTCTTATCGCTTAAAGCGATCTTTCCCAGGCAACCTGATTGATAGGACACTTTTAAAAACTTATATCTTGTTATAATTAAATAAAAAAGTCAAATGAAAACAGAAGAACAGTACAATGTAGACAGTAAACAGCTAAGTTGAGAAGAATATATTTTTTTATTAATTAATTTTCTTTGTGTATATTGTAATATTTTTAGTAGTTATTTCGGTAATTATGTAAAATATTGTTGATTGCAGTAAATTTGTACATCAGCTACACAGTTTTTATTATCACCTAATAATAATATATATTTTATTACCTATTAATCGGACTAGTACGTACATTTCACGAGTTATGAAGGCTTAAACTAATTTCCAGTCATGAAAAAACATCGAAAAAATTATCGACACTATCCGCAGCACTTTAATCAGAACCAGACTAGATGACTGATTTAGAACAATATAGGTGGGTGTAGAAACGGTGACGCCCATTAGCAGTTTTCGTTTGATGAAAAATATTGCCATGCCATCTCTGTTAGGGGCCGTACGGCGGGGGTAGGGGGAATCTCTACTCTGTGGTTTTAATACTGTACGATATGGAAATACTCAATTTATGTTGTTCCTGCCCGGAACAATAACTTTGCATTTATCGAGAAAGGCTATAGGTTATATATATCATTACCCTAAGACTTATAGAATCGGAGCAGCAATGAAGAATGTTTCAAGAACGGGAGCAAAAGCTAGTTATTGATAAAGTTATTCCAGTTTGTAGTTTTCTCCATTTTACATATTCTATTATAACTTTATGCCACATCAAGTTAGAAAATACTGCAAGTAACAATTCTGACCATTGTGCATTGAATCGTTTCTCTAGTAATATATATTGCTAGAATCTTTCTTCATGTTCATGGGATATTGCTTAAAGATTTTCGGCAAAGAAATCTACTGACATGATGTTATTTTGGAGCTTAATAAGAAGAAAAAAGTTTTGAACAAAAATAAATTGTGGAACAAAAATAACAATTCGTGACAGCACGAAATTGGAAGCAGATCTAAATTCAGCATGTGAAATTCAATATATTTATTGGATTTTTATTTAAAAGAGGATTTGGTTGCCGACCAGGTTTAAGGTTCGTACACACGTTAGAAGCCAATGGCCTAGACTTTTTGAAAATACATATTTTTATTATTTCGTCTGATTAATTGTTATATTTTCTACATTTTAGCCAAATATTAATTTAATTATAATTATTTTCAGCGTTATTTTAATTTGCATTTTATTTAAATTGTGATTTAAATTAAAATAACAAGAAATGAAATTAAATACCGTTGCTACGTGGCTTTAATTGTTTTTATTAATCGTGAAATCTAAGAAAATAAATCTCTCTTTATTCTACTGTAATATACACCAGATAATGTTCTCATTTAAATATTGCCTGAGTTGGCTTTAGAAATTATGTAAATTTATACATGGAATTATTTAGAGATATATTTATATCTAATATTGCGATCACTTTAAAATAATTTCCATGACTTGCTAAGTTTTGAGATTTTTATAGAATAAACACCTTATTCATAGTGTTACAAACTAGGCCGACAAAGAAAAATTCTACTCCTAATCTGTAAAAATGCATTTTATTACCTATCGGCATTTGAATTATTTGTAATTCTTTGATCGTCTTCTTTTGTTTACTTTTTTATTTCCGTTTCTGGAGAACAGCATATTGTTCTATTGTACTAATAAATATATGTATAGTTCTAATAAACTCTTTAATAATTCTTACAGCATTTTAATTCGGGTCCCGCAACTCGTAACAATAGTAATAGTTATACGATGTATAAGCTTTGTTTTTAATACCGTTATTCAGAATCCCATTTTGAATGCACTTTTTAAAAATATTTTTAATCGAGTCTATATAATCATAGGTCTCATAATCTAAATAATAACAATAAACGATAATTAAATAATCAAAATGACCAAATTGCGGGTAGGCTAGCTAACATTTTTAACGTTATTCATTGACTATTGAAAAGTGGCTGAAACGTCAAAATAAAAATCAAATATCGCGCTGAAAAACGTAAACGTAGTTAACTTTTTTTTTTTTTTGGCCAAGGGAAATCCGTTGAGGACTAAGCCGCGACAGGCACAGAAGCCTGGGGGATGCTCGCGACCCGGTGAGAGTGTGGGATTAGCCAGATCGGGGGTGGCACTAGCGTGCCCGGTCAGAACCGGAGCCACGCTATTGCCACTCCCCAGTTAGGGATACCCACTAAAACCCCTGGGTGTTCCGTCCTGCGCCTTACGCCAGGGCTACGGGTATAGGCTATCCCGTCTCCGCGTGCCCTGGCAGGCGTGGGCCCCGCTCACTGGGCCTCTTCCAATGCCGGGGGAGAAACGTAGTTAACCTTACACCAACACCTTAACCTTAAACTAAAACTTAAAACGTTAAAAGACGAGAGCTGTATGATCTGTAGTGACATCTATTATCTAGCTTTCTATTCCCCTTAACCCTTAAAGGGGGCCAAATTTTTTTTTGTCCATAATCAGCCGGTTGCCATCAAAATTGCTGCGCCAAAACCAAGAGAATTATATCGTATTTTTTACTCTTGTACACATTCTATCTGGTTAGAGGGAGAAAGCACGAGTTCAACGTTCGTTTCAATTATCTTTGTTTGACCACAAATTTGTGGTGCTTCCCAAATCGAATGTGTGACAGTTCAACCACAAAACATATGTGTCTGTCTGATAATTAACAAACTCAATTATTATTCATTAAAAGTCGTTTCCGAATAAATATATAACAGAACAAGTCTTAGTCTCATTTAAAAATTACTTCTAAAATGGTTTTTGTGTAAATAACGTACGAAAATGTTTCTATGATTGTTCTTTGTCTATTATTAGCGTGAATGTGGCGTGTCTTATTCATCTGTCTGGCGGTCATCGTCGCCCTCCACTTATTCAAACATTTACATACATACATAGTCACTGACCGTGAATGTATATAGCACCATTCACAAGCCGTGTGAATCCCCCGCTAAGAATGTGCTTGGAAACATGTAACGTTTGTACGGTGGCCATCAATTTTGGACATTCTCTTTTTCCTCAGGTTTTTCTTGATTATTATTTTTATATGTGTATATATGTATAAATATATACATCACTATAGGAACGATGGAGAACACGATACAATCTATCTTTACAAATCTTGTATTTATATAGAATAAGTTTTATTGTAAATACTAGGGTGTTTTGCATCACACGCTAATTTCATAGGTATGTGGTGCTTTGCTACTATTTCGTGATGTAAAATTATTATTATCATTATAGATAAAAAATATATTTATTACTATTTTGTATTACAAAATAATAAGCAGCAGCACTTAATCTGATCTTAAAGGTTTGTAATTATGTATTAAAGTAGTATAATAAATAGTAAAATAGTAGATTAGGCCGCGACTTCGTCCACGCTTGACTTGAAATTCCCGCGACGCAAAGTACCGCAGCATTTAAAAAACGAATGAAATCAATTGAGGTACTTTTTATACGTAGCGGTCTCATAGATTTTGTATCAGTCTACAAAAGGAATCAAATTAATTAAACAAAAAAAATATTTAAACAGTGAATTAAATGATTTTTATGAACAGTATTTTAAAATTTAGATCGTATAATAAAATTGTAAGCCTATTTTTATGTGTAAATAATGTTAGATTTTTTAAAAATAATGTTGCATATTATCTGCTTTCATTACTTTTAGCGAAGTAGATTAATTTTTCCCATCTCGTTTTATTTCTAAAAATTCCGACCAAAACACTTTAATACTTTTTAATCAATCGCCATTATATTGAGTGCTCTATCATCGAATGCGTCATTAAAAGTTTAAAGGTAATTATAGAGTTTTAGTTTCTCAACACACCGCTCTCTCTGATAGGTATGTCGTTAACCGCATTTCGCAAAACGTTGTGTAGCGGTTGCAATTTTGCACGCTAATGTCATCGTTTTGTTTCTGATTGGACGTGTATTATCTTATATATTATATTATTAGTGTATTATATTATAGACTTTTAAGATGAATATCATCATGCAATAACAGCTTTTGACTAAGGCTCCTATGGCCGTAAAAGGCCGAGTGGGGTGCAAATGAAACAACTTTTCCTTAGTATTTACTAATCAATAATTTACCAAAAAAATTGACATAAATCTTTACGATAGTAGATAGTTATTTTAAGTAAAGAAAAAAATTCATCAAATCACCTGTAAGTTTTTGACATGAAGCAATTTTGCTTCGTTATTTTTGTCAAAACAGGATAAAAGATTATTACATCTTCATAAAAAAGCGTTAAATAATTCGTTTTTATAATATTTATTTTATAATCTGAATAACTACTCCGTCTATGAAATCCCCGCTATTGCCCGAAAAATTCCTGAAGGAATTTTTAATCCTTAAGGGTTGCTACAACCCTTAAGGATTAATGGTCTTAGGAGTTCTGATAGGTTCGTTTCTCTGAAACTTAATATTTTAGAGGAACTTCTCTCTGTCGATATCATAAAAGTTTACCAACTTCTATCGTGTGCTTTTGATTTTTTGTTAAATACAAAAAGCTGCTTGCTTTATTTTTGTCCGTGCAAGAACGGAGAACGAATACAGATTTCAGTGTCCTGACGTTATGTCAAAATAAGCCACTGCCGGATTGTAAGGAATTTGCTCGTCTGGATGTATTCTCAAGTAAGTTGCCGTGGTCTTCTGTTTTGTTCTGGCATTAGTGGTTAGGTTTCAATATCCCTTCGAGTTTGGAATTTATACATTTAATTTGGACGAGTGTAGATTAAAGTGTTATCTACCTATCTATCTATGTAGTGTTTACTAGTATCAAATCTTTTAGCATTATGGATGTAAGATGTAAGTAAGTACTAAAAAAGGCAAATGACTTAAATATTACTCAAATAAGGTAATTGGTCGAATTTTTCATGCTTTGAAGTACATCATATACATACATCCCAGAAAGTTGCCTCGTATTGTCAATCAAATCCAGCACCTACAAAACTCCGAAACAGTTCTATAGCCTCATTATTTTGGGGAACGTTAAGTTTCCTTTGTCTTACCATAACTGTAATTCGGTTTGTGGTGCTCAAGACTCGAGAATTAGTCACTTCTTCCATTTGCATAGTCAGTGAGCGTGTATTTCTCGTGTGAACCGGCAAGAAGCGGCGGAGCGTGGTCGTGCATTTTGTTTTATTACTTTATGTCCAAATTAAATTAGAAACGGTATGGTCAACTTAGTCGAGGTTTTTTCGCAACAAAATGTTCTGTATTTTTTCGTCTACAAAGTGATTCGTCTATCGTAATTAATTCGAGTTTATAAAAGTTTGACGATTCCTGAAAATTGTTCGTTCATTTCATAAACATGACAAATAGGGTTACACACGAGACTTATAACCAAATTGTACTTTTTGGGTAGCGCATTCTACAGCTCTGCCGTCTGCAGAAGGAACGTTAATGTAATTTCAAGTATTGATTAATCTCAAATTAGAGGAAAGAAGAAAATTACTCGTATACACTAAAATAGATGTTTTGTTTTTTTAATCAATGGGGATTGTTCACAAAAAATTACCCTCTGATTTTATATTTTTATTACGCAAAATAGGGTATTTTAAGATACTAATTTGAATATTTTTGTATTTTAAGCGTTAGTTTTTTTATAATTCGATTTTTAAGATATTTTTCCGATGACGTCATAAGGCACAAGTTTACATTGATTTCTTTGCCTAGAAAACAAAAATAATAAAAGCAAGTTTTATCTATATCTAATCATAGTAATCTGTGCTACTTATTTAAATATCACTGTCATTACTCATTACGTATCGTGATCATTTTAGTGTATTTTGTCGCTAGGCTTATAATTTTTCGTGTTCAACCATTATTATTTTCTATAGTTATCGTTAATTATTTAAAGTGATCTTCAGGGAAAATCCATGTTACATAACTTAAATCAAATAATGTACAGCTAGATTTTTTTTACACCTGAAGCAGGCAAACAGACAGACGGTCCAACTGATTGGTAAATCCAAATAAAGGTCAAACGCATTTCTTACAAAATACAAGAAGATCGTACTTTTTTTGGAATTTTAACTGGACAGAAAAGATTAGGGACACTATTCCTCTAAATGATTTTTCAAATAGCCAGATTGAAAAAAAGTGAACAATCCCCATTCATTAGTTTATTGCGTCCTCAACAAAATTTTATAAACACATATTTTTTAATAATAGAAACCCTTTGAACTATGTCCTAAAAATGCCTAAGTCCATGGCGTCATCATTGTGGTATAATTCCACATTAGGATTGCAGTCACGAGTGTGGGACCGACGTTAGTCCGATATGTCCATATCCAACCGCGATCGGACTTGTTACTCTATGCCCTTGCATTTATTACGGGTTTTGCCTTATTTGGACCGTGGAATGTTATTCAATTTTGTATGGTATTTTATGATGTTTGGTCAAACCTTATTATATTAAAAGTAATGATGCAATAGCAGAACATGATTATCCAAAAAGTAATGATTGGAGCAATATCGTTTTAGCAACTTTGTTTTGACAAGTAAACAAGTTATTATAAAAGTAAATTTAATTCTCCAACTCCTTTACTCATAACAGTTATACGTATTAAATGTTCTTTAAAATTAAGTAAGAATAAATACTATAACTCTTTATTGTGCACCGAAGCATATTTCCAAACAAAAGATAAACAACATACATACATACATATACGGCCTTACTTATAATAATCTCGTAAAGATAGCACATAGGGATATAGGGACAGAAAAGGCGACTTTGTTTTATACTATGTAGTGATGATAGTGATGAGCGACATCTTCTAGGCAACGAGATACATTTCAAATATCGATGGCGGTGTAGTTTATAATTAAGGCTTGTAGCAACGCCAATGTGGACTTTTCGTTTCTGTAAGATAAAGTAGTATTTGAAAAAATAATAAAATAAAACAATTAATCTCTTTCTCTATTATGAACATGTAGATATTTTTATTTTTATCCTGTTTTGATAGAAATTGAAGGAGTAAAGCGGTTTTATGTCAATAATTTGGAGGTGATCTCGTGTTTGTTTTTTAATTTAAAATAACTATAGAAAAAACCAAGAAAACTATGCTACGTCTCATATCATGAAGATTAATCATATTTTTTTTGAAAATTTTTGATCTGTAATAACCAACAAAAAGTTGTTTCGTTTACACCCTAATTTTAATCTTTTTCGTGAATAGGAGCCTTAAATATTTATTCTTGCATAAATTATGCTTCACTTGCATCACTTGGTAATTTGGTGTCATTATTTTTTGTTTATTTAAACATAGATCAATTGAAAACTCAACCCTATTGTTACCAAAGCGAATTATAGAGGTGATAATTTTTTGTATGAAAATATATCAAGCCGACAGCAAAACTTACCTTATTATCTAGACTGATATTACACAGAGGAAAGATTTGTTTGTTTGCATTGAATAGTCTCTGAAACTACTGAACCGATATGAAAAATTATTTCACTGTTGGCAAGTTACACTATCGCCGGGTGACATAGGCTATATATATCTCTAATATATAAAATTCTCGTGTCACAGTTTTCGTTGCCATACTCCTCCGAAACGGCTTGACCGATTCTGATGAAATTTTTTGTGCTTATCCGGTATCTATGAGAATTGGCCAACATCTATTTTTCATCCCCCTAAATGTTAGGGGTAGTCCACCCCTAAATTTTTTTATTTATTTTTTAGACAAAATTTTTAATTTCTATTTTTTTATGATACAGCACTAAAAGATACATACAACCCTAAATTTTCAACCCTCTACGATCAACTCCTATTTTTTACCGGGCAGGACGACGTTTGCCGGGACAGCTAGTATAATATATATTCTTTTTAGATATCCGTGTGAAGCTGGGGCGGACCGCTAGTGCAAAATAAAGTGTGAAAGCATAAACTACTTCGACTAAAGCAAAACCAGTTGAGAAAAACTCGTTGATTATTATAACTAGGTGCAACTTCCTTTCATATATAGTGGCGCCAGTTAATCGTTGAAAGGTTTTTATCGCGAAGTAATGCGAGTGTGGACGTCTGTCTTGAATATTCCCTGCTTGCCGCGTGCCTGGAATGAATAAAGAGTGATAACGCTGATCGATAGATGTTTGTATGTGGCCTTATGTTGTCTTTGTTCGGGTGAGTTCACACTGTAATGGTAAACATTGAAAAGTGTCATTGAAAAATATTGTCTTCTATATGTAAAACGGTTAAAGTCGAGTTTTATTTCTATTAAATATTTAATTGTATTTCTTTGAAGTATATGAAAACAATATAATTTTTTTAAATTTAATTACAATAAGGTTAAAACTCTTCAAGTCGGGTTAGTTATACTTTCTGTATCTCAAAAACGTCTTGATGTCGTCTTTGATGATATGTTTTGAGTTGGTCCTCGGATGGTTTAAATTCATAATTAGAATCGGTAGGTGGCGCTAGAAGCGGGTTCTAGGATCCTCCTAAACTCCTGAATTAATTCTGGTCGTGGTGTTTTTCTATTTATTCCTACTGCTTTGTCAAATATAAGCTAAAGTCAATGGTCAAAGCGGACAATGCAAAAATGTTTTCAAAATTTGAACTTTATTATTAATGGCCTCGTAAAAATATTTTATAACACAACAAGGTACTTGAGACACGTCAATAATAATATCCATGTTTCCAAGAATACTATTGACTTAAAGTAAAATGCCTTTGTGTCCAAGCCATGACAATAAAAAGGCTCAAAATGCTCTCTTCCAAAGCCCACTCATTGTGGGTTGTTGCAAACAAAAGAAGCAATTAAATAAGTAAGCATTGAGAGCTCTTGGCGACTTAAGAGTCTGTTATGCTTTTAGATAACTCAAAGCTATACCATCAAAAGCTTTTGTTATCTTTTATAGCTATTCTTTTTCAGGATTTAAAAGATGCATAATCATTTTTATGGTCTTGCCTCAAATTGACTGTTGACTTCTTTAACTCCTTTTGACTGCTAACAGTTTAACTTCAAGTTTTATGTCTATCCTTAGTAGCAGTTAGTTTACAATTTATAAAATATTTATACATAGATATCATAATATAAGTAGTGTGCAGAAGGTTTGACGATGTTCGACCCTCCTGCTTCCTACGACTGGGACCGGCTTGTCTAAGTAGTACAAAGAACTAGACGACCGCGGGTCGCGGTTGTGGGAGGGGGAGGGGTTGGGATTAATAAATAGACTAACCAAAGGATCTATCGAATTTATTTACAAACAACTTAAAGTCTATACTTTAACACACCTTAAGTACCTTAAATAAATGTACAAGGATTTGTATCTGTTTGTAGGGTTGCCAGATGTCTGCGTAAAAAAACCGGATTAGATTTTATTTTATCACCATATATTTTTACTGAAAACGAACATTTTAGTTACTAAATTTGGATCCAATACTAAATTAACAGCCAATCACATATTTAATACTCAATGCTACTCCTTTTCATAATGATTAATTGACTGAGATAGCATTTTTGAATTACTGCAGCTAGCAGTTATATTATCTTCTATACTAATATTATAAAGCTGAAGAGTTTGTTTGTTTGAATGCGCTAATCTCAGGAACCGCTGGTCCGATTTGAAAAAATCTTTCAGTGTTGGATAGTACATTTATCGATGAAGGCTATATATCATAACGCTAAAACCAATAGGAGCGGAGCAGCAATGAGGAATGTTTTAAAATCGGGGGGGTTTTGAAATCAAATTCCAAGCGGACGTCGTCGCGGGCACAGCTAGTTATTAAATAAAGAAACAAATAAGCACAAAAAGTGTACTTTATACACTTTTACAGTTTTAAAATATTATAGATAGATTTTGCACAAAGGGCGGTCTTATCGCTAAAAAGTGATCTCTTCCAAATAACCCCGGAAATGAGTTGAGATGACAATGGCTACCTACGGTGGTATAAAAAATATTGTACGATTACTTACATTTTAGTAATATGGTAATACCTATAGTAACACCAAATTTATTGTTACATGTTATGTTAATTTGAACATTATCTATTTAGTCTGTGGCTCGTTGCCCTTGATTTGTCTGGTCGAGACGTGTTGGTGAAAAAACTACATTTGATCACAATCTATACGTCACGACCAAAACTTGATCAGTGGTTTTTTTTAAAGTGTGTTTCTGCCCTTCGGATTGTAATATTTACTGCTATAGCACCGGCATGTAAGAAAGTTACTCCAATATGACAACTCCAGACTTTAATGTATTATTAATTTGTTACTACTTAATTGCTGGTTATAGCGCAATTTGATGTTAAAAGAGGTTTTTTTTGTACGTTTTTAAAGTCCGTGGGCCATTAAAATAGCCCGGACTTTTAGAGGGCTTGTGTGGGGCCATAGGAAGACTTAGAGGCGTCTTGAGAAATTTAATGGAATTGTGGCGTGACACTAACCGGTGGTTTTCCCTGTCTACACCATACAATAATGCACTCAAGGACAAGCTCCGGCTTAAAACGTACCTTTTTTTAAATTCAGTTGTTCAGCAGACAGGCAGACGGCCCACTTTATGGAAAGCGGTTACCATCGCCTATGAACATTTTTTTTTAATTTGACTTGAATTTATGTTGTTGGTCCGAAGACCTCACAACTTTACCGGGGTTTTTGGGGCGAGCCCGGGGGCAACTTGCTTGAGGGAGCTCCCTAGGGAGTTTTACCTCGGCTGGACTGTTGCCATGAGACGGGGATGAATCTGATGATGCCCGCTAATGGGCGACACAATGAACTGATTGAGAACGGGCGATGGGTAATATAAAGCGAGAAGAAGGATCCCGGCGGACCGGGATCGGCGGTTCGCGGCGGCCTACGCTATCTTACTGCCGTTTCGCAATGTGTTATGGCTGGGAGAGAAGAAACAGCGAAAGAAATTTCCCAACAACACGCCTAGTCTATCTTGTGGGGGGGGGAGAGGGGCTATGTCTGCTTGCGTCCCTCTCGAGGACGTGGAGAGATCGTGATTGGCGTTGTCTGAGACGCCGCCGTCTATGTCTGTCTGTCGGTGCCTGCCAGCCTGCCGTCCTAACCGCGGGCGGGCTGATCCGGGCCAGCCGTTTTGTGATAGCCTATGAACATTTATAACACCAAAGGTGCTACAAATTGGAGCATGGTCCGAAACAGTAACCTCAATATTTCAATTTAAAAATGTTGTAATAGTCATACTAATTTTTAAAAATCTTCCATAAAATCCTAGTATATCATTTAAATCTTCAATGCGATTTAATTTAGAATATAAAATAGAAAAGGATAGTGAAATATCAAATTTTATCAATCAATGTGTGAGCCAGAAGACAACCCATTTCAAATTACCATTAATTCATTTAAAGCAATGGTAAAGATATATTAAACTACATTAGTTGGTAATGGCATGGAAAATCTCTGTTTTACATAATCAATGAGTCGTAAGACGCCATGTTGGGGCAGCTGTAGGCGGGTCTATTAGTTACGTGGGAACCGAATGTTTACCAAAATGAGTTCGTACTTTGGTGTATACTCCTTCGAGACGTAAATTCTTAAACTGAATTTAATTTGAGTTCTTTTGTCCCTAACGTTTATCGTGATAAAGTTGTGGTATAGTTATTTTATAAGACGTTCAATCAAGATCTGCATTATTCAGCTGTTTATCTCAATCTGATTGCACCAGGCTCACAAAAAATAAAAAATGTCCTGTATTTTTGAGCAGACCCATCATAAATTGTGAATCGCAATCTGCGGCCAGTTTGGTCCATTTACTCTCAAAATTTTGGGAGTGTATAGACCAAAACATCGAATCTGGGGTCAATTTGGTACTTTTGACCAGACCTATCTATTCTTATGTATTTCGATGAGCTGAATCGAAATCTGCGGTCAGCTTGGTCCATATCATCTCAAAATTTTGGGACTGTATGGACCAAAGCATCGAATCTGGGGTCAATTTAGTACTTTTTTATGTACTTTTGACCAGACCTATTTATTCTTATGTATTTCGATGTGCTAAATCCATTATGCTTCCAGCTTGGTTCATGTACTCTTAAAATTTTGGGGGTGTATGGATCTAAATATCAAACCTGGGGTCAATTTGGTACTTTGTTCTGTACTTTTGACCAGACCCATCTATTCTTATGTATTTAGATGAGCTGAATCGAAATCTGCGGTCAGCTTGGTCCATATCATCTCAAAATTTTGGGACTGTATGGACCAAAGCATCGAATCTGGGGTCAATTTAGTACTTTTTTATGTACTTTTGACCAGACCTATTTATTCTTATGTATTTCGATGCGCTAAATCCATTATGCTGCCAGCTTGGTTCATATACTCTTAAAATTTTGGGGGTGTATGGATCTAAACATCAAACCTGGGGTCAATTTGGTACTTATTTCTGTACTTTTGACCAGACCCATCTATTCTTATGTATTTCGATGCTTATTCTTAATCCGAATCTGCGGCCAGTTTGGTCCATACATTCTAAACATGTTGAGAGTATATCGGTCACTGGCTTTTGTTTCAAAATATGGGGTAAGATTGCAAAATTAAATACACAAATGGTAAGAAGAAAATATATCGCGAATTAGACGTTTATCAACAGTGCTTTAGTCGGCGCTTTCATCGTACGGTATGTCATTTCAGCCGGCTTACCCTAGCCGAATTTCCACCCCGTGTCATGTAGGATTTAAATAAAATGATCATAACAGTTCAAAATTCAGTGCGTTTAAAATTGAATAATATAAAGACAGTCAAACAAAAGCAACGACCTCGAGTTTCGCATAAAGAGGGGTACCGCCCCAATTCTAAAGCCGCAGGTACTGTCTCAGGTAAGTGACACCTGTCCTTACACTTGAGCCCTTCGCTTATTCAGGTTTCCCCTCCGTCGCCTTAGAATAAAGGAGCGGAGGGGGTCCGGTGGGTCATTGTTAATTGTATACTAGCCAGTTCCCTTTTGCCATCTGAATGATGCAGTACAAACCGTGTTTCGTGACGGCCGTTTTTAACGTCATTTATATATATATAAATGACGTGTGTTTTGATATTAATTATGTAAGTAAGTTTTTCTTTACTATAGTGTCCTTTTTAGTCTTGCTCATTTTTTCAAACTTGTAAAGAGGTAAGATCCATATTAAGATGAGGAAAACATGATGTATTTTCCTGGAGATTATTTAATCTTTTTATCCTGCTAGGAAAATAACTACCTTTGAGACCTCCAAACAACTTGCATATTATTAATTTGACAGACGTTGTTTTTAGGGTTCTGTATTGTCCGCCTATGTATTTGTGTTACGGCCATTTTTCTTAGAAACTATGTAATATTGATAAAGTTTGACATAAAATGTGTTAGTCATTGTGTAGGAACATACTGAAACTGTTAAACTAGCTGAGGTCCAAAAGTCGTTTACGATAAAATGGCGGTAGACTCGAAGTGTCTCTTTCTATAACCCTCTATTCAGACATACGTCCTCTGTCACACTACAAATCACCATACAATTATTACGCTATATTATAAGGCTCTATAATAATAAGTAAAAACGTTTCTTTTTTTGTACTTGAAGATTCTATTGAAAGTTAAATATTCACTACTAGCGGCCCGGCGCGGTTTTACCCGTACTCTGTCCCGCTCCCGTGGTATATAACATCATGTTATATAGCCTATGACATTCCCTATTAACGTAGCTTTCGACAAATAAAAGAATTTTTAAAATCGGTTTAGAAGATCCACAGATTACCCTACAACGTCACAAACTTCTCTTTATAATATTAGTATAGACTACTTAAAACTGTCACTTGACCTACTATATCCACCAATCACGAAGTCATTAAAAATAGAAGTAAACACGAAATATTAAACACAGTGTTTACAATAAGTGTATGTATAAAGCACAGAATAATTATAATAAATTATTTTCAGTCCATGCGTTTTGTAACCTGTGTTCAACCTTAAAAAAAATACCACGATGATAATAACATCACGGAAAACCCAAAATAATTCTTCTGTATAATTTAGATGCGTAGGAGTATATGTGTACGTTACTTATGGTGTAGGTATTTAATAATGTTACGCGACCCGTCTTATACAATATAATCATATATTATAGAAATATTTTTAATGCAAAATTCATTTGGGTAATTGGTAATTTTTGTTACAATAGCTTAAGAGGGGCTATCTAAATTGAGTTCGCTATTTTGCGCTATTTTATTTTTGAAGATTAATCGTCAGAATCTACTTGTTTTTTTTTTTGATATTAGGAATCTTTCACATAAAGGACATTTCCCCGTTTGTTAGGAGAGATGGCATTAATATAAAATTGCACGCTCTTTCACCATTTCGGAAAAAAAGATTATCATATACATTAAAAATGTTTAAATAATTGAACCAATCAGGTTTAAGAGAAATTTTAATTTTTTCGAGCAATATTTCTTAGAAAAACATTATTTAAAATTATAATGTTCAAAACTAGATGGCACTGTTCGTTACTAAAACACGTTATGGTTTGCTACCTCCCGCTTTAATAGGTTTAATCTAGTTAGAGTAAAGAAACACTGGGTTTTTTTCTGCAGAACTCCGTTACTATAACAGTGTCACCGGTGCAGTAATTGTGAGTTACATTTATACACGTCAATATCTTTGGGGATATTGAGCTAAACAGCAAATAGAAATATATCAATCAATAAAACATATAAGTCAAGATACTGTTACTAACCAGGCCATAGATAGACAATACACTACCTATATATTTAAAAGCGAAAATGCGAAAAATAAAAATGGTTGCGTTTGTAATTTCTATACTGGGTTTCAAAAAATTCTATAACTTTACTATAAATAACATAAAAAATAGTATAGTCCAATGCCGCTACGCTAAGGATACTTTACAGTTACCTTTTTCTAAAAATAATATCAATTGTATATATTTTGCAATTACATTCTTTACTCATTACGTGAATAATATGTGCCTGGTAATTAGGATTGTAAGAAAGATACTTTTAATGAACATATTGTAAAAGTTCAATGTTCTTGTTACCACAAGGCTTCGTGAGAAAATAACCACGAGACCACTTTAGTTATTTAATTATATGCATGGGGCTTATATACATTATAATAAATGTATAGTAAAATATAAATAAAACCTGTTTTCCTGTCCGCATAATACTATTATTACCAACATATATAAAGCCCTCAACCTGTAAAACCCCTTACAAATTAATAATATTAAATATATTCAGTACAGCATAGCGAACATTGATCGACTTTAAGGGGAGTAACCCTGCAATTCGTTTTTATTTTGAGATGTTTACGAATACTTTATTGGGAAATATTCTCTTTGCTATTCAAAAGGTAATGAAATAAATAAGTGGTAATGAATAGGAATATTAAGAGTTGACATAAATTTACATTACACATTAATTATTTTATGGTTTGCGACTCACTAACATAACCAAAACTGTGTTTTGACAGATTTTACTAGCACTAGCTTAATTTTTTTCATTTTGGAAATGTTTGAGATATTTTTGATTAGCCGTATTTACAAAAGTATCTCTAATAATATACATTGACAGCCGAAATCTGAATGATTATGTGATTGCTAAAGATAAATGATAGGTTAGCACTCAAATCACACGCTACTTTAAAACGACTAAAACGTAGTGTTAAATTTTATTTTATTTTCGTTTTCATATCCCTCTTTGCTTAATTATGTGTTATCATGAAAGTTAAATTTTAGAAAAGAGTTCTTTTGACTTTGAACATAATTGTATCGAAATGGATAACGGTATCTTTTAAAGTACATTGTAGATAAGAAGAAAAAGGTTTTCGGTTTACTACATTTTTTTAAGGTCCGTTTTTGAAATTAAAAATTTATATAGTATCTTGCGACGTTACTCTATACGTTACTACTACTACAGGTTGAAGGTCACTACTGTACCATCATGTCTAAACACCTAGAGACGAAACGCGTACACATGGGGGTGTTAACGTGGGGGTTGCCGGGGTCTTTTGTGGCCTCTCTCCATATCACATCCTCTGTATCGGTTCCTGAAAAGGGACCTTCATGCGAGCTTGTCTGCGAAGACAAGCTCTTAGTTAGATAACGGATTATGATGGTACAGTAGTGACCTTCAACCTGTAGTAGTAGTAACGTATAGAGTAACGTCGCAAGATACTATATATCCTCTGCTACGGGAGGTAGGGATCATTGTTTCTCTGCAAATAACAACCGTCAAATGAATAATATTGTACACTTTGGATTGTTTTATCCTGAGTGTATGGTAATGTTGAATTAAAAATTTATATTACATTACATGGTTGTTTCCTTTCGTGTGTATCAATGCGATGAATGTATACGCTTTACACCAGACGGGAAAAACTTTATAAGTAAACCATTAACATATTTTAGAATGACTAATTAACTTAATAATTACTAGACGGTCAATCGTAAGCATAGGAGTAGGTAATGAATGAATCGATTATGTGCAATGAATGGCCTGAGACGTGCCCAAGCTATGCGCGGAAAACAGGCTTATCAGTTTATTTATCATTTATTTTTGTGGCTTTTTTTCCAGATATTTTATTTTTTTTTTATTGCAGGAGTTCAGCAGATAGGCAGACGGCCCACTTGATGGATAGCGGTTACCATCGCCTATGGACATTTGTAACACCAAAGGTACTACTAATGCGCTGCTGCTCTCTAGAAGGAGACTGGAGCCTGGTCACTAATGCCGGAACACAACTAAGTGTTGTTTTGGCGACATACTGTAGACCAGGGGTGGTAGCCATCCAGTCGGGCAAATGCCCTACCACCTGGCTGTGGGTTGTTTTGTCGCCTCTTACGACAGGCCGCCCGGCCGCAGGAATTTGTATTCTTTCTCCGTTCCTGCACGGATATAGCTATATACTGTAACTTTGTGTCTGCCAATTGGTAATATTCAATTATTTTTAAAACTCAGATACTTAATGTATGCTGTAGTGCTACACAACAGTACCTACTTTAGGCAGTATTACAGACTATAACTTATGAATGTCAATATTAAAATAATTAAAAAAACCCACAGAATATAAATACAGATTGTTTATTTTAGGTTTTTATGAGGATGAATTAATATTGTTGCATTATTTCCACTGATGCTTTTGTGGAGAGCACGTAGACTGTATATTATATCAGGACGTTAAGTAACATGAGAATTTTCTTATAATCTAATATATAAAATTCTCGTCTCACAGTTTTCATTGCCATACTCCTCCGAAACGGCTTGACCGATTTTGATGAAATTTTTTGTGCTTATCCGGTATCTATGAGAATCGGCCAACATCTATTTTTCATCCCCCTAAATGTTAGGGGTAGTCCACCCCTAAATTTTTTTTTTTTAGACAAAATTTTTAATTTCTATTTTTTTATGATACAACATACAAAAATACATACAACCCTAGATTTTAAACCCTCTACGATCAACCCCTATTTTTTACCGGGCAGGACGACGTCTGCCGGGACAGCTAGTATTAATATATATCAGACAACTATACGGTACAATCCAAGGATAAATATAGAGTGAAAATAAAAGAAGTACGATAAATGTCAAAACATAATAAGTAAACTATCTGAAGTTGATTCCAACAACTTTACAGTCGTATTTTCGGTTAAAAAGACGATCTAACAAATCCATCCTTCCATCTCAGATCGAAACGTTCAGCTTTAGCAGATATATAGGCTAAGCATAATTTTATATTCATAAATAACATAACTCTTTGTAGTACCTTTCTAAGAAATAAATAATGAAATTAATTTTCTTTCCAAATGTAAATTAATGGCGTGAAAAACAATATAATCGCTGTTATGAAATCATAAGCGTTTCTATCGCTAGCAGTATAAACTGCGCCCTACTGAACACTAATCTATGCAAACGTCCATATTCTATTATAATGGAAGGTATGAATTATAAATTCCCCGGTGTGCGTTTACTACGAATTTTACAATCGAGAATACAAAACACAATTTGTTGGTGCGTTTTCGTAATTTTAAACGTTTACGTGATCGGATTTTTGGATGCAAGTGCAAGGTTTACCTTCTCTTGTTTGATTCTTTTTGTGAAATCTTCGTGAAGGACGCAAATGCGTTTTACATATTGAACAGGAGTTAAAAGATTTAACGGTTTTAAACAGGGTAATTTATTTGATTTTTATTATTCCTATTTTTCGGCCATTTTCAGTAGCCATGATCTTTGATATTTAGTTTTAATTTTGTTTATAGTTATTATTAATTCCATGGGAGCCTAATCGATAACAGCCAGAGTAAATATCAAAACCAAAGTAATTGCATGTGTATGCAGTTCACACGCAGTAGAAGTGAAACTTCAGAGAATATATTCACAGATAATTATTCTCTAACTTTTATTAATATAAATATAATTCCTTTAGCCTACATTCGTCAACACATAATTCAAAATAAAATTCTTAAATCACTTTCAATTTATCACTGTTTTAGTCTAAAAAAGATTTTTACCAGTTTTATTTCTGTCCAAATTGGACCTATGTTTAATTATCGGTCTTATTACCTCACTAATCTGTGTTGCACAATGTAAATCTCGAATCTTATTCTCTCGCAGGCTTAGTCCTATACATTTATATTACCTCTTTTTAGTGTCGCTCTTTCGTTTCGTCGTGCTTCAAATCACAACGATTCTAAAGAAGTTTTACTTCAAAATCTCAAACTGATCCTAGACTCGGGTTCAGCGCATCAAAATACATAAATACAGAGGGGTCTGGCCAAAGTACTGACAACTTTTTGTGTGGGCGAGTGTTATAAATCGTATAAATGTATTAAAATAGGATCTACCGTCACATTTTATACGATAAAAAAATTAGACTTTTAAAGTATCAAAAAAATTGCAAAATGCGTGTTAGAACGCGCATCTTGAAAATTTCCGTACAGTGACTATTGTATGTTATTTTTGATACTTGACCATGAAATGATAAAAAAGCTTGTAAAGGATAATGCCCCATATTTATAAAAAAAACTACTGAATAGATCTTCTTTACATTAATCTAAACTAATATTATAAATAGAAAAGCTTTGTATGTTTGTATCGAATAAACTCAAAAACTATTGGACCGATTTCAATAATTCTTTCGCCATTCCAATGCCACATTATCCTTGATTTATATAGGATATATAAAAATTAGGGATCACTACTACAACTTCAATAATGTAACCCGTCAATATAAACAAAATACTAGACGCAGGAATCGGATTCTATGTTTTGTTTTTTTTTTGTGTTTGAGTGGGTCCCCGGATTGTTTAGATTTACAATTGGGCCCGGTAGGTGGCGCTGGGATCGGGTTCTAGATTTTTATTTTTTTAGGGCAGGGTAACTAACGGCTGTCGGAACGTCTACTTTTTAATATGCTATACAACAGTGAATTAATTATTGTATTTAGAGTGGAATAGTGACCTTGTTTATTATCAATTACTCTGTTTTTCACTAATCTAAAATTTATTCCACAAAAGCATAGATTACGGAAACGATAGCTAGTTGGGATCAAAAGATCTTTGACAAAAGTTTATTTGATGAAAGTCGGCCTTTACGCGCTTTAAGTGAAATTGTTCGTAGAAATCTTTGATGGAGGGTAGGCGTAAATCGAGTTAGGTTAACGAGTCGGCTGGCCTTTTAAGGGCCTGTACTTTATTGAGAAGTGGTTTGCGAGATATTGAATATAAAGGATTTACTGCTTTTACCCATATCCTACTTAAAACTATGACTATTTCTTTATTATCGATCTTTTAGCTGCAACTCTATTGATTCCTGGAAGAAACATTAAAATTTCTTTGTGTTGTATAATCATAATAACAGCCCATAAATATCCCACTGCTGGGCTCGGGCCTCTCCCGTTAAAGGGGAACGGAGTATACCCGCCAAGCTCGTCCAAGGCGGCTTGGTAGGTTTGACACATCGGTTATCTCGATGTGCAGGTTGCATCACGATGTTTTCCTTCACCGTTGTTAGCACGTGGTAATTGTAACAATATGCACATCAGGTCGGAAAACTGCCTAAGCGGTGTATGTGTTCCAGCCAGGATCAAATCCGCACCGTTTAAGTGAGCTTTGATAACGCTGCCACGACTTGTGTGTGTGGGTGTATGTATATATATATATATATAAAACATTTAATAAAACGGCGTTTTAACGGTTTTCAAGTGACGTTTTTATTTTATCTAAGAAATTACTGAAACTTGCGATTAACCGTACGTTAAATCTTGATTTCAGTTATAAAATAGTTAATGGAAAATTATTAAAATAATTAACACATTATGTACTAGTGTGTGTAATTCATATTATTAAAAAAATATTTTGTTTATAATTTTTCAGGTATATCTAGACCGTTGAAGAGAGTTGTCGCCTGGTTCACTGTACATCACCCGGTTAAATAAGCGATTCTAAGGTAAGCCATACTGTATATATCAACTGCAAACACTGTCACTAAAATTAAATAAATTAATATTTCAATATTCAACCATCTATCTTTTCATAACAAGGATAGATAGGCCAAAGCAATGCTTCATGAGAGACTGATTCAATATGAAAATATTCTCTCGCAACCTTGGCAGAGTTGCGACCTTAAACAAAATGCAAACCAATCAAAATTTTGCTGTCAATTTTGTTAATGTGTACTGATTTCTCACAGCCTCATATCATGTTTTCGATTATAGCTACCAAACATATACTAGTTAGTTTCCAACATTGTAACTTTAAAGAATATCACAACATCAGTGTAGCCATTCACTTGTTATGATCTTTCCCGGCCTATTTCGGCAATGGTGACTGCATTTAAATTATTTCCATTTGCCTGATTTAGGTGAATTATTTTTGCGTGTATTCAAGTGGGTCTCGGAATGGCTTAGACACGTGATTGAACCCGATAGCGCCGCTGAACATCTCTATAAAAGTGGGACCGATTTGATGAATTTCTAAATAAATAAGTCTTTTTTCACATAATTATTTGGGGTCGACAATTATTTTTTATGAATATAACAAAAATGTACCTTAAGAGGAATTAAATAGACGAATTAAAAGTAATATTCAGTATTTACAATTTCACTGTATTGTATTATAATTAGTGATAGCAACCATAAAATCTATGAAAACTTGCGTGATGCGCGCCCTATACCACTCTTTAATTTGACTGTGCTGCCATCTGTTATTTGTAATCTGTTGGCGAATGAGTTTTGAATTTGTAAGCCTGGTGAAGAGTAGTGAAGATTGTGTGATAAGTGAGAGTGGTAATGTGTGATAAGAGAGACTACTGAGGATGTATGTAGTGAGATTAGTCAGGGTATGTGTTTATGTGTCTGAATTGAAAAAGAAGTACAGGACAGAAGATAGAAGGATAAAAAAATAAAGATGAGTATATTTGAACATAAAAGGTTTAATACAACTTTCAGCCAAATAGTATAGTTTACACCTATTCAACTACTGTTCAGCTAGACGGTAGATAGATACTGGTAGATATACACGCAGGTCATGTACGATGGACGTATATATCGTGAAGTTGTTAAAAGTCAAATGTGAACTGAAACATTAATCAGGCCATTGGATGGCTGGCATCTGAGTAATATTAAGTTTATACGACCTGAGCTGTCCGAGACCATTTATGGGCGCTGCTAATAGCTCTAGTGGGGCTATTATTAAGCTTAGTTTAGACAATATACATAATCTAAATAAAATACAAATATGTATGTATGTACATATGTATATGCTTATGTAGCTATTGTCCCTTTTTAATGCACCACCTACATCGCCAGATTAATTCAAGCTAAGAAATTCCTTTAACATAGGTTGCCTGGAAGAGATCGCTTTAAGCGATAAGGTCACTTATTCTCTTGTTTAGAAAACATTGTAAATATGGTTTGTTTTTGCAATTATATATTTTGGTGTGCAATAAAAGTGTACCCATCTTATCTATCTATCTATAATATTCTTCTAGAAAAGTCTTACGCTGTTCTTTACATTATATAATAATGCCAACGTGTATTTTACTATTTATTTTATTTGTGACTAACTAGCTTATGTCATTCGTTCTCTGTTGCCATGAGAACGACGTGTTTGTCAGTAAATTGCAACGGCGGCACCAAAAAAAACACTCATCTTTTCCGCCATATTCGACTGTCCCACTAAAATAACATCATTTACCGGAATAAAATGACTTCCTTTAAAATATTATAGTAAAATTGAAATCATAGTAAAGGAGCTATAAACCTGTAATATAATCTAAACTGCGTAGAACGTGGTGTCTTTTAAGAGACACTTGTGGTCGCAGACGAAAGAAGGTCGTTAAATAAAAAAAAATGACTGTGCAGTTCACTCGTAATACAAGTAAAACTTCAGTGAAGATACTCACAGATAATTCTTCTCTATCTTTTATTAATATAAATATAATTCGTTTAGACCACATTCATGAACATATTCTCATTCAAAATAAACTTCTTAAGTATCACTTAAAAGATTTTAACTGTTTTAGTGTAAAAAACATCATCAGTTTTAATTCGGTCCAAATTTGATCTTTGTTCATGTTCCATCATTGACTCTCTAATCTGTGCTGCATAATGTAAAACTCGTATTTAATTTTCTCGCAGGTTTATAGTTCTATAAATTTATATGTTTATCTCTTTTTCGTTTCATCAAGTTTCAAATCACAAAAATTCTAAAGAAGTTTCACTTTAAAAGTTATCACGATATTTTAATTAATCCTACATTTTTTTACAAACTAATAGCTTGAATCAAATTAATGCTAAATTCTTTCATGGGATTTTCAGCCGTTTTAATAAACTATTTTAATCTTATTAACCATTAACAGAAGGTAATTTATCTGTCTTTTTCTTACCTTTATTATTATAAAAAGTGAAAGATTCCCTGTTAACATAAGTGATATTTAAAATATCTAGTTATTGTACACCTAGCCTTAAAGTAATGGCTTATTCATCGTGACCAGACTAGACCAGTTTCCCCACCTTAATTTCTTTCACGATACTAGCCTACATCCAGCTAAAAACTAGATGAATTTATTACCGACATTACTAATTATATCCAATGACATTAATTTCGTAATTCTCAGAAGTACCATTCGAATTTTTATTTTATGTCTTTATAAATTGTATATTTAATTTTCATTACAAAATTAAACTATATTTTAATGTTAAGGTATTTAACTTCAATTGCCTGTTATTAAGAAGTATGAAACTAGCTGCGTATGTGGGGAACATATATCTAACTCAACTTCAATTAGATTCTCTTAGAAATGGTAGGCGTAAACAACATAATAATATACATGCGAATGTCTTACAGTAAAGAAAACAAAATCGCATGAAGTCGAGAAGAATAAGTTAGAAATCAGAAATCAAAAGTTCTAGAGTCATGTTGGAATCAGTCTTGATGATAGCTGTTGGGGTCGGCTCGATCCATATAATACTACGCCCTCACAAAATATCGGCATGAAACAACTTAAACGCTGGCAATGCCTTGATGTCCTCTCTGGTGTTACAAACGTATTAAGCTGATGGTAACTGGTTTATCAGCTTCGCAATAAAAAAATACGTATGGATGTGCAGTTTACATGTAGTAGAAATGAAACTTCAGAGTATATACAGGCGAACATAACTACCAAACCAAACCAGAACTATTAAATGACCAAAATAACAAATATGACGAAAATGACATATCACAAAAAAAAACCTATCCTACTTTCTGGGATAACCGGTCGTATTCGAACGATTTTAATGTCAATGTATCCAAACATTTAATTCGCTCTCTACCAAAGACAATGAAAGGTACTCTATGCTCTCTCTTCTCTCTGCCGATATTTGTAACGGGTGTGCTAAACATGGATTATATTATAGAAGATATTAATCAATTATCTTTTTCTTTAATACACAACATAAATCTATCCGAAAATCTATCCTATTATCCGGGATGAAGAGTATCCCCTATCCACCCTCGGTATTAAAATTACATATATACCGAATTATAGGATTACAACCTAGGAATTTAGTGTGACTTTTTTGTTTCATCGAGTTTTAAATCACAACGATTCTAAAGAAGTTTCACTCCAAAAACGCAGTGTGGACATGCGACTATAACGCAAAATCATGGAATCTTTTAAATTCCGTATTTGTACAAAATAGCGAATTATGCCATTATAAAATCCTAATACTGTATTGTTCTTCATGTCACGTGTTGTCACTAATCCGACGGCGGGTCGACCTCACAAAGACATAAAGATATCTAGATAGTCTAAAGGAAAATCTAGTCCGTTTACCCGTTACTAGACATATCCGCCTTCTAATAGCTTTGTGCGCCGCTTTAAGACTGCTAGGAATAAGGCTGTGCTCTATAAATAATACCTAGTACTTTACTATAAAAAAGATACTTTTGTTCGAAAATGTTTTTTATAAGCGTTTATTCAACTTGCAATGGCTGTATTTAAGTTCGGGTGGAATCTTGTAAGTTAAATTTGTCCAACTTCCCGGTTTCCGATTGAGCTGAAGTTTTGCACGCATATGTATATCGCGTGACAATGCAATAATATGGTACCATGGAGCTGATCTGATGATTGAGTCGGATGGTGGCCATTGGAACAACAAGATAGACCGTCGTATTTGGGCTCGTTTCATTTGTCTTGGCTAGAATTCTGCTGGTAAATGATTACCAAAATCTCAAAGCTTGTATTTTAAAAAAAGCTTATTTACAGTTTATTTCAATATTTACTAGAGGTAGCAGCAAAAATACGTTCTTTTGACATGACGACACATTTGTTGCGGTACCAAGAAAATGCGATAAAACTGCTACCTTTTTAGCTATATTCGTCTATTCCACGGAAAGGACGTTATTTATGGGGATTAAACTAGTCAAGTGTTGAGCCGAGATATAAGTTAGCTCTGAAACGGCTGTACCGATTTTGACGGGACTTTCAGTTCCAAGATGCTCAATGGGCGATGGAGCGATTTTGAGTGTTTCTCTTATAAATAGAATTAGGAATCAGGATATCCGAAAGAGAACCCAGTTAACCGACATAGCTCGTAGAAGTAGCAAGTTGAAGTGGCAGTGGGACGGTTACGTCTGCCACAGGACCGATGGCCGACGGAGTCTACGAGTCTCGGCTAACGTAGTGTCGGACGCCCTCCAGCCCGATGTACCGACGAACTGCGCAAGGCCCCCGGTCGACGCTGGATGGGGAAGTCAGAGGCACAGACTTGAGGAGGCCTACGCCCTGCAGTGAACTGCAATTGGCAGACGACCGTTTCACCGGCAGATAGCTGATGTTACAAGGAGGAACTTAGGCTACTTTTATTTAGGGTTCTGCAAAAAAAAACCAAGTCGTGGACACAGCAAGTATATATACAAAAAACTTGATTAAGTATCTATAGATAGTCATAGATTACATTGCATTGTTATTTTAATTAATTTTCCTATATACAGATGTGGACGTAGTCTGAGAGGGGCTAAAGCGGTCGACTTCCGAGAATTGCTTAGTGAAAGTGACACGTCTAACGATAATATGTAATTGCTGCCACCCGGTGACATTGAAGAGATACACAAAATATGACATTTAGCCGAAAAGCTCTGAAATATCAAAGCGTAACGAAACGCATGAGTCAAACTCCCAAAGCGGGCGTATGACAAACCGGTGAGGCCGTTCACATCACGTCCGCACAAGGCGATTCTGACGACGGACGAAGCACCTTTATTCAAACAACGAACGCACTTATGAATACAAAATACGGCATCGCCTCGTGGAATCGTGAAAAGAACGAATTCAAATTTACGTCGATCGCGTTCCAAGGACGAATAGCCATGTCCGCTAGGGTTATATTAGATTCGATATATTAAAGGGCATTCTACTTCATTTTTAAATTGGATTACATAAATATCTACCCTCTATTAGTATTTATGAATAAAAAATACGATGACACCTCGTGGAATCGTGAAAAGAACGAATTCAAATATACCTCGAACGCGTTTCTAAGAAGCATAGCTACGTTTTTTACGGTTATATTTTATTCGATTTGTTAAAGGAGCTTTTACCCAATTTTAATACTGGAGTACATAACCATCTACCCTCTATTAGTACTCATGAATACAAAATACGACGTTACCTCGTGGAATCGTGAAAAGAACGAATTCAAATACAAGTCGATTGTGTTCCAAGATTTGAATAGTCACGTTCGTAAGGGTTAGGATTCAGTATGATAATGGAGCCTTTACCCCATCTTTGTATTCCACTAGTTGTGGCTCGCGGCTTCGCTCGCTTTAAATATAAATAGTCATACTTGGAGCAAACTGTCTACACTTTTTTCACCCCTTTAGTCGTTGCATTTCCAAAAACACCGATACGTGTACATTTACTTTAATCAGAATATTTAAGTAAGCCATCTCATATGCTCGCATGTTCAAGGTTATGTTACGAGGTTGCAAAGGCTACTAAACCGCTGACAAACTGCCAGGACCCATAGATGGATACCTAAAGCCCAAGCTGGCTATCGAACATCGGAAAAGTAAGCCGCAGATGAAAGAAACCCAAAGACAGCGAAGGCTATCAGACGCCGCAGACTGACCAACGGGAGCCGTTGAAAGACCGTTATGCGGAAAGGCTGCAACGGCTTTAAATCCCAACACCAACCGGTAGTTGCCTTCCGAGTAGAAGCTGGGGCAAAAAGGTCTTCCTCTAGGTCCCAAACTCCTCGTCACCTCTAATAGCCTGAGAGGAAATAGACCACCAAAACAGTATTCGTTTTATTCCTATAACTCACAAAATTCCCGTCTGAATTAAAGTTACAAAAAAAATCAACACAAAAGTATTGTACCACAGATTAAGGCTGGTGTGCACCAACATTTAATCAGTGGTTAAAATAAAATAATCGATGAAACTGTATGCATAAACAGCGATTATTTCATTTTACCTGTTGGTTAAATGTCGGTGCACATCAGCATAAGCCTAGCAGCGCAAAAAGTGAGATAAGAAAATGTTTTTCTATTAACAATATATTGTTGAAGTTTCAACCTGCGGGGATTATGAACTTCAAAAGGGAGTTCTTAAGAAATTAACTGAAGAAGACAATAGAGGTTGATAATTTAAAAACATTTTCTGTATTGTAAAGATAAGGAACTGATCCTTGCTGTTATTTTTATAGATTTACGTATATCCGCCAATATCCGGCGAAAGAACAAAAATGGACGAAACGGTTGGAGATTTTAAAAGTAACGACAGTAGTTTTGTGTCGACGTGACTAGGTTCCATCTGGCCTTTGAAACAAAATTATTATATGAATTGCAAGTAGTTTGATTCTGATCTGGGTGTTTTGTTTGTTTTATTTAACATTAGATTTTTTAAATACTTCGCGATATAATAGAAAAATAAAAAGGTAAAGGAAATTATAATAATACCAGTTTAAAAGACGATTTTTATTATTGTTTTATTGCATGAGTTTAGTGTACAAATCAGTTCAGTAATTCCTGAGATGAGCTCGTTCAAGCAAACAAACAATCTCTTCAGCTTTATATATTTGTATAAGATGATATCATATAAGAATATCAGCCCATAAATGTCCCACTGCTGGGCTCGGGCCTCCCATTATAGGGGAAATGGACAGTATGCCCGTCACGCTTGTCCAAGGCGGCTTGGCAGGTTTGACACATCATATATCTCGATGCAAGCTTGTATCATGATGTTTCCTTCACTGTTGTTAGCACGAGGTAATTGTAACCATATACACGTTAGCTTGGATAGTGGTGGAAATTGGTGCATGCGTTCCAGCGAGGATCGAACCCGCGCCTTTTGAGTTTGAGACGCGTACGCTAGGCATTACGCTATCTCGACGCGACAAATTCATTTATAGCAATGACGTCATAAGTAGCTCATACAAAATTTAAGAGGCTGACTATTTGTTACATCCCAAAAAGTGTTTTACATGATTTGGTACTTTATCTACTCTAAGTTTATCAGTGATAGGATATATCGAAGTATGATCTGTAGAATAAATAAATTATTAATTTTCTAGGCGTGTATACATATTATAACGACATAAAATGCAATCCAAATAAAGCTATGACGATAGTCACGACTAGGAAGTAGTAACCGGCATAATACAAAGAGGTGTATTGTTGTAAACAGCGGACAAGGCCGCTCGTGGTCGTTGCCTTAGCCTGTCTAAGATCGTGACAGACGATTTGTACCTTTTTCCAAGATGCCGTGTCATATCCCAATCACGAACAATCAAAGATTCGAACCTACGAATGAGTTTTTTGGTTTTTATTAAATTCTAGAATACTCCCGGGACTTTGTCCACGTTTGACTTGAAATTTCCGTTGTATTCCTGGGACACAGCATTTAAAAAATAATAGAGAAAACTGTTTCGGAATGAGATAATATAACACATACAATTTGGTATCTATCAGTGAAAAAATCGATTAGAATTTGAAAATTTTCAATCTGACCATTTCACATTATTCCCAGAAAAACTCCGCAGAATTCCCGGGATAAAAAGTAGCGCAGGTTTTAAGTATAAGAATTGGCTTAATCAGTGAAAACCGCATCGACATCGGCTCATTAGTTCTTACGTGAATCCCGAACAAACAGACATGATATCTAAAAAAATTGCATCGTGTTCTCCATCGTTTATATAGTGAATTCCAGATGTTTTTTTAATAGCTTCAATGATTAGAATTTTATAACTTTATAGAATTACTTCACACCATTTGCGGAATAGTTGTAAACATTCTTGAATTTACAACTTTTATAAATATATTTAAATATCGTAAATCAGACTTATATATAGTACACAATCTCTGCCTTAGCCACAATTAAGATTTAGGTCTTACTCTTATGCCAAGGTAAATAATAGTGTGTTGTCACAACCCAAAAGTTCCATTTCATCATTTCTAGATCTATACTTTAACGTCCAATTATTCCATAACAACTACCGTCTTAACTATACAGATGATAGGCATATTGTAAACCATCAATAAAATTTACACTTTTTTTGAATGAATCTTGAAATATTTATCTGTGCAGGAACGGAAAAAGAATACAATTTCCTGCGGCCGGGTGACTTGTTGTAAGAGGCGAAACAAAACAACCCACAGCCAGGTGTTAGGGCATTTACCCGACTGGATGAATACCACCCCTGGTCTAGAGTATGCCGCCATAACAACCTTTATTTGTGTTCCGGCATTGGTGACCAGGTTCTAGTCTGCCTTGAGAGAGCGGCAGCGCATTTGAAGCATCTTTGATGTTGCAAATGTCCATAGGCGATGGTAACCGATTCCCATCAAGTGGGCCGTCTGCCTGTCTGGTGAACTCATGCTATAAAAAAAAGGCTTCATCGGGATAATTTTAAAGATTTAGGCCATTTCCCGCAAATTATAGCGATGGGTTTAAGGCGGTATTTCAGATGCGGCGTTGTTAACGATGTAAAATATTGACAGATAACCTGTATTATTATCACGTTAATAAGACGCATTCAGCTATAGCCTTAATCTTTAGTACAAACGCAGATGAAGCCCCAGCATAAGAGATATATCGGCTGTCAACATTCGAACAGAATCTATTGTGGAAAATAAAAAAGTTACATATGTATTTTAGTCTGTCAAGCGTAGAATTTTAAATAAATTATTCAAAATTTTCAGGAACTCAAAACATTTACACACGTATTACTAGAGGAGACGCTGAAGATCGACCTTCACGCATGTGATAACTAGATGAGACATATTATATAAACACGCATAGCTTGCCAATCGAAACACTATTCAATTAAATTAATTTTAATCATTTTTTAAAATAAACTTTTTATAACTGAACTCATTTAGTTTGAACTGATAGTTTTTAACACCGGAACATGCCTTGATAGGCTTGCCTAATTATTTCTGTTCATGGCTCATGGCAAGGAGGTAAGTCAATGTAAGTCAGGTACACAGGTAAGTCAATATTGGTAACTACACCGCTCTGTTAACCAATAAAAATTGCCATCATAAGGAAGATAATTTAATTACAAAAATATAGGCTTGCCTGCAAAAAACGTTCATGGAATATTATTGCCATGCTTTGAAGACTTCAAAAATAGCCTTAAAAAAATACACTTCGACTGGCAAGTTATCATAGATTGATAAATAACACTTTATTGCACACATTGCATAAAATATGAATATGAGTATTCCGGAGAACACGAATCGGGAACGATTTGAGTTAAAAACTATGTATCATCTAGTTATCAGATGGATAAAGGTCGATCTTCAGCGTCTCTTAGACAATGTCGAGCCTTTACCGTCATTTTATCATAAGCGACATTTGGACCAAGTATATTTTTTGTTACCAAAAAATGTTAGGTCTAAATGACGCTTACGATAAAATGGCGGTGAGGCACGATATATTATAAAATTCAAATTTAGTACAAACTCTTTAACGGCTTTCTCAAGAGCGAGATTTAAAATTTCTCAAGGCACACATTACCAGGCGCTTTTAACGTTAAATCTCAAAGTTAACATGGCGGTAACAGTTATATGGAAATCTGAGGAAATTCACCAATGTCATGCCGAATTGTAGGCCGCCGTTTCCTTTACGTCGCTGTCATGGTCACATGTTAGCACCACTCTAACTCGACCTTTTCGATCTTGAATATTTCCCCCCTATTTTCGTGTGTTTCTAACACATAAACGAAGTGAGGTAGGTCTACATTAGTTGGATGTATAAGAGTATTAACCTAACCAAACAGTTCTCGGAACTATTCTGAGGAATAACTTTACACAAGTAATTTGCACTTCAACGAGCGCGGTGGTCTTGTAAAACCTTTTTTTCTAATTATTTGTTAAGTTTTTTTTGTGGGTTATGTTGGCGTGTTTTTACGAGCGTAATTAGTTACGCCGCACTAAGACGGTTTTGTCTTTGGAGACGCATTTAGAATTCGGTATTCAGTATTATGTTTATAAATTCTGTGAATGCAGTTTACATGCGAATACAAGTTAGCCGTGTGTATTTTAAGATCTCTAATACGACCAAAAAACTAGTCTATTCATCGGACAACATATTAGCGTTGCCAGAATGACCAAGCAACGCGGCCTTCTCAAAATCTCTCAAAAGGGAACATCCACAAAACATTCCCAGTCTTTTGGGAACGTCCTCCTTTGAGAGCTTTTTGATATTAAATTAGCTAATTTAATATTAATTTGTAGAATTTAGTTCAAGGTTTGATTGTATTATAAATTTATATTAAGAGATAAGAGAGATTTCATTTATGTTAAAGAATTGGACTAATTTAAATTTAATGAAAGAGATATAATCTATTTTACATTTTGCCCAAAGAAATATAAGTTATCATTTTATTTAGGTTAATTACCATTACACCACCAATTACCAACGCTTTCTGTATGATAGGCAACTAGATAGATAAATACCTTCTGTGACCTATAGGTTAACCTGCTAAGTTCCCTGGAATGTAGAAGTTCTGGGTTTGTTTCCCAGTAGGGCAAATTTCCTTAAAGATTTTTCATTATTTACTCTCATTTGGATGTCTAGGATTGGCTCCAGATTTATCTATTATATATTTATATTCATAATAGATATACGTACAATGGTTTTTTTAACAACTCTACGGATTCGAGTTCCGTACCCTTTTTACAACTTAATTTCTAAGAAAGTTTTTAGAGTTTATACATCATGCTTATTGGTTATTTTTGTTATTGTGTGTGACATTAATTCAGTGATATTTGTATCGTGGTGTATGTTATGAATAACTTATTATATTAATTTATTCTAATTTTAATACTAAGCTTATACTAATGTGGAGTGTATCTGTTACATGCTGGTGTTGTGAGGAAGTGCATGTGCAGTGTGTCTTATGTCTATACCTATATATATTATCCTAACTAGTGCTATGTGTGTTGTTTTCCTTTCGGTGTGTGGGTTAATAATTTTTAGGCACTTCGTGTGTCTTGGTATATTTTTGAAGTGTGCGTGTAATGCAGTGCGGTGGTAGTACGCGTTGGTGTGAGTTGGTATGTGTGTTTTGTTGTTAGTTGTATGTACATTACATTGTGTTATATACAGTGTCCCTGTTGGCAGTTTTATATAAATATAAAAAATAAGTTTAGGTATTGTATTCAAAATTAAATTTTCATATCTACTTATTTCAAATATTCAACTTATATTCTTGTTAAAGAAACTTACAGAAAATGTCTGAATAAATTTAACGATGAATTGAACCCATTAAGTATGTAAAAGCTAGGCAATTTATTTTAGTCCAATAAAAATAAAATGTACATTGAAAGAACCCACTAAGTGGCACCCGATAAAGAAGTCCCTTTTATAACAAATTATTATTTACAAGATGAAAATTTTGCTAAATTTACTTGCAAATGCAAATTATAGCAAATGGATTGAAATAGGTTTATAATGGACCACTTTATAAGTCGTGCGCAGGTTTGCCGATGATAACCCCTCCCGCTACCTACAATCGCAACCCGCGGTTGTCTAGATCTTAGTACTACTTAGACAAGCTTAGGTCCTAGTCGAAGCGGAAGGGGCGACCGTCGGCAAATCTTCTGCGCATCATTTATATATTTGAAGTAGTGGTAAAGGTAAATTAGCTTCAAGACGTTTTTGCGTTTATAGTAGTGATTATAGGACTTCTAAGCTTGTAATTTGAAGCTTGATTTTAGTATTAAAATTATGTC
Source organism: Dendrolimus punctatus (assembly GCA_012273795.1). Lineage (NCBI taxonomy): Eukaryota > Metazoa > Arthropoda > Insecta > Lepidoptera > Lasiocampidae > Dendrolimus > Dendrolimus punctatus. The sequence continues at coordinate 23,034,509 of CM022528.1, read as the reverse complement.
AAATATTAATTATTTTAATATCGTTTAATATTATTAGTTTCATATTAAGTACTACGATACAACGAACCCGAACTTACAGACGGCTTAGAATCTTTTAAGTCTCAGAAGAGACATAGGCGCTCTAAGCGCGTTCTACCGTCTGTACAATGTTCTGAGGAGCTGTTTGGTTTGGTACCTACATCGCCATTTTACCACCGCACTGCTCGCCGGCGACTGGGAGTTCATCCACACTTCCTCGTCACCTGGAAGTCATCCACTGTACGTGGCGCTCGCTCTTTTATGCCATATGTGAGCAAGCTGTGGAATGAGCTCCCTCCCGCGGTTTTCTCAGAGCGCTACAATATGGGGCTCTTCAAAAAGGGCGTAAACAGATTTTTAAAGTCTCAACGATACCTTTTTGTTGAGGCTTTAAAAATCTGGCATCGCATCGGCTCCCTTAGTGTTGCAGATGTTCATGGGCGACGGTAGCCAATTGGCATCAAGCGGACCCACCTGCCAGTTTGTCTATATGCAAACATAAAAAAATAAAGTACCTGCCTATAAAAATATATATAAAGTATTCGTTTATTTATTTATGTGCTGACAGTACACTACTACAAACGCAAAAACGTTTCGAAGCTAATTTATCTGTAGTACACTTAATACTAGTAACGATCTTCTTACCATTAATTTGTAATAGATTAAAATCCAGCGTAATCCTCGCGTAAATTTTGAACCATATTGCGCTAGAACTATTCCATTCACTCGATAGCTACACTTTGAGGCTAATCGCAGTGAAACTCAGGCCCGAGTAAATATTTCAAAATTCATTAACGAAATAATATCAAACAGGAATCAAACGCGGGTAGATTCTGTTATTGTAAACCAGGTGGGTCAAATAAAAAATGTATTAAAATACACCCAAGTTCGCTATTTCTAAAATTTTAAAAACACGTTATGAATTAATTGACATAAAATAATTGTTCAATCTAAATTCAAAAAAGAATTAAACAAACGAAAAATAATTACAAATATCCACAAAATAAAGTGCTTCGCGCGCCTAAAGAAGTTTTCATTTCAATAAACTAATTACGGATTTCAAATCATCATCCACTGAAAACGTCCCCAAAACGCTACACCTATTTCCAAGTCAGATGGCAACGTTGCCTCAGATACAAGCGAGCCCTTTAGTCTCTATAGATATGAGATAGGCTAAATCTAGGGTATTATTTACGAAATACCTTCTTTAACGTAGTAGTATATACTTTTAATTTATAATGTATTTATTTCAAAAAAATCCCAATTAAACTCTTAACATGTATAAAAGGGATTCCACCCTTTTTCATTGAGTACAGGCTTCTTGCTCCGACTTTACAAGCACAAAGGAATGTTCAAGCAGACATTAAAAGGGTCTAATAAAAGGGCAATCTGAACATCCATTGTACCTTGTTTTAAAAACAAGAACCCCGATTTAATTGAGTAAAATTGGCTAGGGTGTGCTGCTGTTTTACATTCTAATGGATTAATTTGTATTAGAAAGTATTGTTACGAGTTGCAGGACTCAAATTAAAATGCCGTTGGAATTATTATATATTTTATTAGTACCCTACAAATACGTATAACACAGGTACAAATATAACCGAACACAACAAGTCCAAACGTAATTCAATAAAACGCGCAAAGTTCGTCATTAAATGATCCCGATTATAATACACACGTCTTGCTTCGCTCGTGGTTATCGCTCCACTATCGCGTCACTCAATCGGAGTATTGCTTTACACTGCACAGATGCAATATGTCAGCCCAACGGCGTGGACAGAATTTCCTGGAATCAGTTTGTAGTTAAAATCCGACACACTTGGCTAATAACTGCAATAAAAGATTGCAATACACAATGGGCTATCATTTAATCACAAAGTAAATAAAAGAAGTCCAAATGCTGAGAGGTAATAAAATGTGTTTTTACAAGTATGCAGGTGTGAATTTATTTTTCTCGGTGTCTAGGTCGTAACAGTATTTTATGTAGCACATGGTACATTCAACAATACGCTTAATTATTTTGTAAACATAAATGCCCGTCGGATCATGCAAAGGAAGGGTTTCGTAGTGGAGAGTATCTACAATACAGATATGTGATTTGGCAACGGAACCCTAACCTCCTTCAAGAGAGCAGCAGCGCATTAGTAGTACCTTTGGTGTTACAAATGTCCATAGGCGATGGTAACCGCTATCCATCAAGTGGGCCGTCTGCCTGTCTGCTGAACTCCTGCAATAAAAAAATAAAAAACCCTAATAACAAATTCAGTCGAGTACATCTTGTATCTTATACACTACCGAATGGATCTAGTTGAAACAAAAATTAGTTGATAAATTGATATTTTTTTTCTAATATTTTCAATTTCTTCATTGTTTAGATATATGTTGTCCTCAGGTTGCCAGAAAAAGAATACCGTCCATCAAAATTTCTCATCTTTTACTTTTTACATTGCCAAAATCAATGCCAATGGCGCTGGAGCCAATATCAACAAGAATATAATAAATAGGTAGATCTACTTGATTTAATACTAAAGTCAGTAAGATAGACCTTTATGATATATAATTCTAAAAAGAACTGATTTGTAATTTCCGATATTAGCACTTATATAGTTTGTCTTTAGAAGATCATTACGGTATACCACTGTACACAATTTTTGCAATTCGTTTGTCAACTTCAGAAATATCTAAAATTAGTTATTAAAAAGTTTTTTAATTAATAAGAAATTCTTCGTAGTCTTCTTTTTCCGTTTCTGAACGAAGAGAATTTTTTAAAATACATACATACATAACTTCACGCCAGGTCCCTTGCGGGGTAGGCACGAACACGGGGTTCTTAAAATAACCATCTAAAAATCTAAACACACGATTGTTGCTAAATTTACAATTTTATTAAAAGATGTATTCCGAAAGAAAAAACAAGATATACATATACAACTTATGCTTTCATAAAAATCAAATAAACACGCATATTATATAAAGTAATATGTTCTTTTTTCACATTTCAGGTCGTCAACAAAATGAAGAAACTTGAGAATTAAACAGCATGCAGGCTGCCAGATTCTGACGATGCGTTGCGTTATTTCCTACTTGCAGTCACCGCTAAGCCTCCTCTGAAAATTGATACAGCTAGAAGACAAATGTAAAGAAGGCAATTGTGTATGTGTGCAGTACACATGCAGTAGAAGTGCAACAAAGTGTGACGAGTGTCTTATTATTTCATTAACAAAATTGGGTCGTTTTCGTCTTACGCCAAAAAGAAGGTTTGCACGGAAAATCAGCGTTGTGTCGGATATATTTCCGGCACAGCAATATGCTGAGTGCAAACCTTGTTTGCTGAAAATGCGGCGCATAAATTTTCAAAATATGCTCTGTGTAAAAAAAATTATAAGGAATGTAATTGCGTCGCTATTTCTGCAAATAAAGGTTTTCTTTCTTTACAAGGGGTGGTGGGATTTTATATTTCGTGATGTCACATTTCATATATCGCTGTAATATATTTAAGCTTTAAAACACCAAATTTGAAGTATTAACAAAAATCTTCAAAACATTTGCAACTCCATCTGTATGATGTTTAAATTATTAAATATAATGTATTCTATCTCATTCTCCCGCAGGTTAGTCCTATAGATTTATTATATCTCTTTTTAGTGTCGCTTTTTCGTTTCATCGAGTTTCAAATCACAACATTTCTAAAGAAGTTCCACTTCAAAAGTTGTCTTACAAGAAGTAAAAAAGAAGAAAGAAGATTTATGTAGATTGGTTAATTATCTTTGGTTATCTAGCTGTATGAGTATTTAGACATCATAAAGCTAGGTTACCGGAGTTAAATGCCATCTACATCAACGAAAAGAAGAATAGAGAACAAAGCTCAAGAAGGCAAAAGAAGATTGAACATTTTATGTACTTCAATAGATTTTATATTTACAATAAGTATCATGTTAAGCTTGTTAATACTTAATTTACTTGTGAAACTGGGGAATTAAGTATTTGGAGAGGCATCATCCAGTTAAGTAAAAAGTTGTCGATTAATGGCCGGTTCCTATATCTAACTAAACATTCTTTACAACAATTGGAAACATGTGTACGTTTCCAATCGTCTTCTTTTGCTCACTTATTTATTGATACCAATAAATAAGTGAACAAAAGAAGACGATCATAAAAGGATTACAATTAGTTCAAATGCCGACAGGTAATAAAATGTGCTTCTACAGATCTGTACGCGGAATTTGTCGTTGTCAGCGCCTAGGTTGTAGCAACAATACAAAACTTATTTTTGAAGCTGTAAATATTTTAACGGAAGTTTTTTTACCTTAATGGAATTCTAATATTAAATTCCTACGGACTATGTACGTAATTTTATTCTAGTATTTTATTTCACTATATTAAATCTGACTCGTAATAATTTTTTGTGTCTTTAAGCTTCTTTTAAGTCTATAAAACTTCATGATAAATATTAGGTCTTTACATATGAAATTCGCTTTTTGTAACATTAAGTCGATTTTTTTAAATATAATTTATTTATTTAGTCAAAGTATGTACCATTGCTATCTATGCACTTCTGCCATCTCATAGGTAGTTCATTGATCCCTTTACTAAAACCATTCGGACGGGAATCAATAAAATCTTTAAAGGCGCTTTGGACTACCCCATCGGAGTTGAATTTTTTCCCTTGCAAGAAGTTATCCCAAAAACGAAAAAAATGGCAATCTGTTGGAGCAAGGTCCGGGGAGTATGGTGGATGTTAGACATTCCAATTGAAGCTCCTCTAATTTGGTAGCCGTCTGTTGTGCAGTGTGTGTCTAGAGTTGTCCTGAAGCAGCAGTGGCCTAGAGCGATTGACCAGCCTCGGTTGTTTAGCAGCTAGCTTTTCCATCATGGTTTGTATTTGCTGACAATAGACATCCACCGTAATCGTTTGGCCAGATTTAAGAAAGCTGTAGTGAACGACACCGGCACTAGCACTATATATGTTACGTTATTTTTATTTATTTTGCCAGGTGGTAGGGCATTTGCCCGTCTAGTTGGCTACCACCCCTGGTCTAGAGTATGCCGCCATAACAACTTTGTGTTGTGTTCCGGCATTTGTGACCAAGTTCCAGTCTCCCTTAAGAGAGCAGCAGCACATTTGTAGCACCTTTGGTGTTGCAAGTAAATGATAGTTTATATCTTCGATAACGTGGTGCCGCACCAGCCAAATAGCGACCTCTATTCAGTTAGTTCCGACATTTACTACACTCAGTGCAAAGGAAAGAAAACAGTGTTTTTGACAGAAATGATTTATACGTACATTAATGAGTCCATTAGCGAATTACCTTTTTTATTTATTCCCACTACGTTTGTTAACATAATTGCTTCACTTGTACTCTTAGCATCGTTTCGATATATATATATAGCTATATTTATATTGAGATTTTATATTAGATTGCTATTGCTGATCTATATATTGACATTTGTGTCTGTTATTTTGCTTAAGTAGTTATGTTACGGTTAAGTAAGTTAAGGACTTAAGTTTTATGTCCCTTCAAGTTTTAATTTTTCTTGTTACCGAGGTTCGTGACCTGTTTGATATAGTTTTTGAGACAAATGACTAAAACACCTTTATTGATAATTGTGTGCATATATAATCAGTTAGTCTGGTAGGCTTTGTCATACATGGAAAAAATAAAAATTTAGAATCCGATTGCAGAGCCACCTACCGGGTCAAATTGTGAATCTTAACCAGCCAGAGGCCCATTCAAACACACACAAAATTACACCAAAATCGGTCAAGCTGTTTTCGAGTTTTAGTTAGACTAACGAACAGTAATGTTACGAGTTGCAGAACTCGAATTAAAATGCCATTGGAATAACTATAGAGTTTATTAGAACAATACAAACACGTAAAACACATGTACAAATATAACTAAACACAACCATTCCAAACTTAATGCACGATTCAAGAACACGCGCAAAGTCACTGAATAGATTACCGAATGTACACAAGTTGTATTCCGCTCGTGGTTATCGCTTGCCTCGCTCATCTTTCAATTGGGGCATTGCTTTATACTGTACAAATACAATATGTCTGCTCGGCCGCGTGGACTGAATTTCCTAGAACCATACCTGGCTAATGTCTACCATAAAATATTACAATACACAATGGGCTGTTTTTCTAATCACAAATTTTAAACACAAACTAAACAGAAGAAGTCCAAATGCCGAAAAGGTAATGAAATATCTACAGGTCTGCAGGTGTGAATTTGTCTTTTGGTCGGCGTTCAGGTTGTAACAGTAATTAGTTTTTGTGTATAAGAAAGAATATAAAAAAATGTAAAAGGGGTCGAATTTGTACGATGAGTTAAAAAAAGGTAAGTAACATTAGGGGTTTGTGTGTTGTTTGTTATAACATCAAGTGAAAACTACTGAATGGATTTTAATGCAACTCGCTACTCGATTTCATGTCTCACGTCCAAAATTAGGATACTTTTTGAATGAAATGACGTTCATTTCTATGGGATATCATCACTACATAGTATAAAACAAAGTCGCCTTTTCTGTCCCTATGTCCCTATGTGCGCTTAAATCTTTAAAACTACCCAACGAATTTTGATGTGGTTTTTTCCAATAGATAGAGTGATTCAAGAGGAAGGTTTATATGTATAATACATGCATCATATACTAAGGCAACATTGCTAATTTTAGAGGTTTCTAACGTGATGTCGTAAATTAACAAAATTTGCGTTGCGGCGGGCGGTACCGGTCGGACGGGGCAGTGCGGGGAGGCATGTCTATAAATAGCGCGTCGGAGGCCGCGGTTCTCCCTATAGCACTTTGAATTTAGTAGCAATCGGACGCGTTTATTAATGCGTGCAGGCCAAGGGCAGTAATGAATGAATCAAAAATACTGGATCGATTTTAATCATGTTTTCATTGAGTGACATAGGCATATATATTTTATGCCCGTGCAAAGTCGGAGCGGGCCGCTATGTTTTTATATACAACGTTCATAGTTTTTCTGTAGTGTATTTAATTTTGTATCAGCATTGCACCCGTGCGAAGCCGGGGCGGGTCGCTAGTTATTTATAATAGCTAAAAGTATGACGCTGTAGTAGCATTGATTTGGTGTTGTCGTCGTATTTTACTAACATTGTATCGGCAACGCGTACGGAGTATTCCTCGCATAACCAGTCTCTTACTTTAGTGATAAAGTGTATTATGTTGTTTTAAATCTCAGTTACATACCTTCATGCCAGGTCCCTTGCGGGGTAGGCACGAACAACAGAGCGCCATACAGGATTATTCTTACACACCTCACTTGCTTCTTTGACATTCATAGCTCTTGTCATGCACGCTCGTCTGTTCTTAAGGCTCCTGACATCACCTTCTGCTAATACAAGATCAATTTGATCATGGAAGGTGTGTCGTGGCCTTCCGCGACTTCTGCATCCATCCACTTTTGCATTGTATATCTGTTTAGGCATTCTTTCATGATACATTCTTTCCACATGCCCGAACCACCGGAGCATTCCTTTCCTTACCTTCACCCCGACACTCTCAGTCTTGTATTTAATTTTGCATATGGCCTTAATATGACATAATTCAGAAACAAAAATATCATAAACATGTAACTCATGGTATTATGTATTTAATTATCAATTCAAGCCAAATACATAAAATAGAAACGCAGTTTGGAAAATAGACTTCTTAAAAATAAGTGACATAGGGCCGCGTATTTAACACCCTTAAATACAATTAGCGTATTGCAAAACGCAAAATTTGCCACTAAATATGTTTAAAGAACTCTCAATACGTTTTGTGTAAAACGTATTTAGGCAGTTTAATATGATTAAGTAATTTTATTTAAAGGCGATCGTTATGCAAGCGGCCCTTGGAATAATAATATAAAACAAAAACTCTGTCATAGATAATATTTACTAAAAAGTCACTGCTTTGGGATATGCCGTTGTTGATTTTTTAGAAACGAAACTTACAGATGCACCTGATGAAAACTTAAAGCAAAATCTCCTTTGTTAAATTTACTAAAAACTTAAGGAGCGTTCTTTGCATATTTTATAAGTTAACACGATTCTTTGCTAAAGCGAAAAAAGGGGATTTTTTTATACATAATATGTATATATATATAATCTATTTTGTTGAAAAAGACAAGTTATTATTAATTTTAGAGCAATTTAGAATCGGAAAGATATGTCTGTCTCGTGTATAATAATCTTCTTTACATTGTATATAATAAGATAATAACTTAAAGTATTTAGTTAAGTAGCAAAATTATATAAGTTAACTAGCGGCCCCAGCAGACGTTGTCCTGCTCTGAAAAAATAAAAATCTATGACCCGATCTCAGCGCCACCTACCGGTTCCAACGGTATACAAACTATCCTATCTTTCAAGTTGGATCAAACTGTACACGGTGTGCAAATTTGATTAAAATCGGTTGAGTAGTTTAGGAGTCCATCGCGGACAAACATCGTGACACGAGATTTATATATATATAACATTATAATAATCACAAAACAAAAAGCCCGATTTGACACTTAAAAAAGTGAATAGAGTAAGTTTGAAAAAATCAACAAAACAATTAATTTGGTTGACAATACACATCTTTTATACTGCTGCATTATATAATGTTATAAAACATATTTCGATTATTATTTTTCCAAAAAGTCGAAACAACATGCAATTTTTATTAATTCTCTAATGTCCTCTTAATCTATGGCGAAGTGCGAAAGAACAGTTACGTTATAGCGTGTCTCATTTTCTAATTTTAGCTGTTTTTATTCAATTCGATTCATTAAAAACAGCAATATAAGTAAATATTTATTCCAAAAACTAAGATCATTTGTAAATATATACTAAAATAATATTACATAAAAACGGTCGAATAAATATCTATTATACGGGTGAAATAAATAAAAATCAATAGATTGCATGCATGTGGTACCCGAAAGGCGATGTGAAGTAAAATTTGCGCTTATCTCGATTTTGAGAGGTATTTGTATGATACAATAAGTAATTGACTTATAATGAATCAAACGATCACTACGCTGTATAATTTTTGTTTAACAATTGGTTGGATTTGGAGGTTTCATCAATCCTTAAATATGTCGCAATGAGAATTGTCATATCAGGCCTATTATTTTGCGAGTAGTACAGCTCTTGTATATAACTGTGCTAAGGTTTCGGTGCCTTGTGGAGTCCCTTTAGTAATTTAATTGCACACATGTCGTTTTTATAGTAATTATATATATTGTTTAAGTTTGCGTGTGACCGTCATTGGACTTGATGTCTGGGGGAAATGCAGTCTAAGATGAGCACATTAATAAAAGATGTTCATGAGATTTGAAGACACCTATACTGTAGTGAAAACAGACGACAGTAAAGAGTTCTACTCCTCATCGGTGCGTATAACAAAAGCTAACTGTAGCTCTTCGTTCGCTAGTAGATTTTCACAAATTATCGGTGGCGTGAGTTCGTACGTTTGTTTGTCCGGTGGTAATAAGGCGAATTAGGAATTAAGTCGTGCAATTCCGCAGCTCATTCGCCGAAATGTTTTCTAACAAAACAGCGACTCTAAGTCGATATTACCTACTATGTAGAAGTAAGTATTTGTATATAGTTTTTGTTTGCTACAACTCCATTAACTCTTCAAAAGTCATTCTGTAACATACTTCTGTATAAAACTAATAAAAAAAAGAACTTGTGATATAAATAGAACAAGAAATAAAAAATAAAAAATTGCTAGACATGTTGCTGGGGAGTTTCTTGCCGCTTCTTCTCCTTAACAGCAATAACATGTTGCGAAGCGGTGTACATAGACTAGGAAGTAACATTAAATTTTAACCTATATGTATGTACCTTCAAAATGTGTTCTCCAGTAGAACTTATTTTGAATAAAAACTTTTAAATTTGAATATACGTTTTCATGTTTTTGTGTTAAGTACATAATTATATATAGATTTATGATAAAACTTTATGAGAAACTCTGATGTACTTCTGATACCATCTTATCGTAAAAGTATTCTTAAATCTTTTATTCACGAAGCCAGTAAAAATCCAATATTACGAGATCACATAAAATAGGTACGTAAAATTTAATTTAATTTGGGCATATAAACCCCTGCAACGAATACAAGTCTCCATACAGTTTTTATTTTTATATCACACTATCTGATGAATTCCTAGCGGAATACGGGAGCGTCGGAATTTTCACGTAATTAGAATATTCGTTGGGTTACATTCTAGTAAATTCGCAACACGTACTTCAAAGCGACATGTTGTAAATAAGATATTTTAGAAAATTTTCATTTAAACTCAAAGCTTGACCTTTAAGGTTTTAATGGGCTAACAGATTGACTCATAGTCTGTTTTATATATACTTTTAAAAGTACATTATAACTACGAGTTCAAAAGGTTTTTTAGACCAGTTTTTAATAATTTCTTTATTATATCAGCCCATAACTGTCCCACTGATACGGTCGAGCCTCCCATTATACAGAACGAACACTATATCCGCCACGTTTAGCCAAAGCGATATGGCAGGTTTGACACATCGTTGATCTCGATGCGCAGGTTGCATCACGATGTTTTCCTTCACCGCAGTTACCACGTGGTGATTGTAACAATATGCACATTAGGTCAGAAAACTGACTAACTGGTGCATGCGTTCCGGTCAGGATCGAACTTGCGCTCTTTGAGTTTGGGCCGCGTACAACTATAGAGACCTAAATCAAAGTTTTGAGTATTGGATTCAAATATCTATTGTATAAAAAATAAGGTACAAAATTGAATAAATAATATACTAGCTTCTGTCCGCGAATTCGTCCGGGTGGAATAGTTAAAAAAAGGAAGTTAAAAATACCCCCGATTATGAAACTTTCTTCTCCGCTCCTATCGGTCTTAGCGTAATAATATATAGCCTATAGCCTTCCTTGATAAATCGGCTATGTAACATTGAAGGAATTTTCCAAATCAGATCAGCACTTTCACTTCAGATTTATATCTTAGTATATCTTATACTAAGATAAACATATTATGTTATTTTAATTGGAACTATAATTATGTTGTTTAATCATATAGGTGAGGAGTACCTTTAATTGACGCAAAACACAGACATTGTTCCTAGTTTGAGATTCGAAGGTATATACCTACTTGTTTTAAATTCCATAGCCGTATTTTAAACTAACCCATTTTGTTTGTTTGCTAATGTTCTATTTTTTGTAAAATTGTAAAACACCAAACGCTAATGATTTATTATTATTATAAAAAAAGAAAAAGCTTGATATTGTTACGAGCTACATGACTCGAATTAAAATGCCGTTGGAATTACTATAGAATTTATTAAAACTACACCAACACGCATGACATAGGTACAAATATAACTAGACGCAATAAGTCCCAATGTAAGGCACAATTCAATAATACGCGCAAAGTCCGTCACTAAAATGTACACACGTCTTGCCTCGCTTGTGTTGTCGCTTTGACTGTTCCACCCCTCCACTCGGGCATTGTTTTATACTAAACTATATAATAGAACAATGTCCGCATTCATTAGTTAATCCGCACATCTGGCGCACGCTTCGGCGCAATGCAATAACAACAAGGATTAGTTCGACACTTATGACGGTTATAAAACAACTACGATAACAATAGGATGCTTTTTAACTACAATTTTTTAACACGAAGTAAACAAAAGAACTCTTAATGCAGGAAAGGTAATAAAGTGCGTTTTACGACAGCCAGGTGCGATAAATACTATATGCGAATAATACGAATCCTATTATGAATAATTTGATTAAAATGTAATTAATAATCCGATATCGAGCCGTCTGATCTACTTGATGTGTTTAAACTCTGAGTCAAGCGATAGGTATAGCAAAGGGACGATAACACGGTTTTTCGAGTATTGTATCGGACTTTCGATGGACTCTTGACGAGCCAATAAAAATTGAAGAGCACCTTGATGAATATCTCAATAGCACTTATCCAGAAAAGGAAGGTTGTAAAGGTCTTAATGCTTTCTGTAGTACAGACTTTGTAATAGATTGATTTAAGATAATGTATTGTTGCAAGTTGGGCCACCTGCATACCTGTAGACAAAGCACTTTTATTACCGGCCGCGGCGTTTGAGCTGATAACCTTGAAACAGTTTTATGACTATCTTCTTTTGTTTATCTTGTGTTTAAAATTGTAATTGGAAAACAGCCTATTGTGTATTGTATTCGTTTATGGCCGTTCACAGGAATAATTACACAGGTGTGCGGATTACGTTTTTTGGGAAATTGCGTCGACGCTTGCCAGATAGACATGGCATCGGTGCATTATAAAGCAATAGCCCAATGTAGTGATCGGCAGTCAAGCGACGATCGCGATACGAGCAAGACGTGTGTACATTCGATAAGCTATATAGTGACGGACTTTGCGAGTGTTATTGAATCGTGCATCACGTTTGTTCTGGTTGCGTCCAGTTATATTTGTACCTGTGTTATTCTTGTTTGTATAGTTCTACTAAATTCTATACTAATTCCAACGGCATTTTTAATTCGAGTCCCGCACTCGTAACAGTATTCTGTTTGATACATGCATCTTGCCAAACCTAATATATATGTGTGAAATAGGGACTTTTACAAAGAAAACTGTGAAAAGAATATTAATAAAATAAAGAACAATGGAAGAAAGTTTGTTGAAAATCAGAAAAATCACAAAATGAAAAGTGATACTATCAGGCAGGCAGGCAGGCAGGCAATAAAAGCAATAAACATAACAAGGCTTTAAAATTAAAGTGGCAATGGTGTGGACATGTTGCTCGCCTACAAGATTAAAGATGGACAACTATAAACTTAGCATTCTCTTTTACAAGCCGACTTTAATAAGGAGTAGGTTTTCAACTATGTGATTTTCTTGTATTATGGTATTATATTTGGAAATTCTTTTATGCGTTTCGGGAACCGTTTGCGACCTCAATTATTGTACAGCGCCATCTATTGGTTTGTAAGTTTTTCACTATATCTGCCACTCTCTAAAGGGTCACAGGGATCTAGTCACCAATGCCGGACACAACTCAACTCTCTCCCATTCCATTAACTTTATACCATCATAAACGCTGACAACAGGTTAGCTTCGCCCTTACTGTTGCAAACGTCTATAGGTGACGGTAATCACTTTCCACGAGATGGGTCGCCTGCCTGCTTGTCAGATTCGCAATAAAAAAATTAAGCTTTAAAGAAAGACAAAACAAACATTAGGTCATTAAAAATTAATTAAGTGGTGCACGTCATTTGCCAGTTTCAATCCATATTGTAAAAGCGCCATCTAGCGATTAGCTAATGTTAGCCTCGAACAACATTTTACGATCGGAAATCAGTGAAAAGAGCTAGATGGCGCTACACGAACTGACAGATCGATATACTGACAATAACGGCTTACATTCCACATAGTACATTGAATTTATATTCGTCTCTCATTTTCATCGCCCATTTTTTTATTATTTTATATAACAAGACAACAGAAATGCTTGAAAAGAAACTTGTTGAATTATACATAGCATAGAAAACCTCTGGGGTTTATATTAGTGCTATAGGTATCTACGTCCGCAGCATTTAATAATTTTAACATTACATTTTGTTTAAAAAGTGCATTTTAAGTTTATTTTTAATAATTATAGACGTAATACTTTCCCTAAACTCAACAGATAAGCCATTTAACAAGTGCGGAACTAAATATGCAGTCCACTACGCCACTTAATAGCAATAGTAATAACTAATAATAACTTTTTCATTTCTCATCACTTCACTACATAGTATAAAACAAAGTCGCCTTTTCTGTCCCTATATCCCTATGTGCGCTTAAATCTTTAAAACTACCCAACGAATTTTGATGTGGTTTTTTCCAATAGATAGAGTGATTCAAGAGGAAGGTTTATATGTATAATACATGCATCATATACTAAGGCAACATTGCTAATTTTAGAGGTTTCTATGTAGTGATGCCCGTGCAAAGTCGGAGCGGGCCGCTATGTTTTTATATACAACGTTCATAGTTTTTCTGTAGTGTATTTAATTTTGTATCAGCATTGCACCCGTGCGAAGCCGGGGCGGGTCGCTAGTATTCTATAAATACGCTTGGAGTTGCTTAATCATACGGCTGAGAATCGCAATTTTCGCCCTTGGGACGCGATTCTCTCTGCTGTAAAGAAATTTAGAAAATTTTGCGAACCACACGTGACTCATCTCCCAGCTTTTTTACAGCCACTGTTAAATCGCGGCATAAATTATTTTGTAACATCATTTTATTACTTAATCCTAAATTATTATTTATTTTACATAAAGAGCTAAATATTTACTATCATTAATGACAAAAAAAACTGGCTGGTGCAATGCTACAGAAATAAATTACTTGACGTTTCATATGTGACGTACGTGACGACAATTCTTCAGGTTTAGTTGTGGATTTAACGCCTCATTTAATTAGAGAAGTTGTTATTTAAATGATCAGTTTAATTTACTTTCCTCAAATTCGAAATGAAAAGCAGAACCTCGGGTGAAAGCTCTATTTAAGCACTCAAATTATAACCATACCGTGCCTAAATATGTCTCGTTCATCTCTCGTGTAACAATTTACTATTTTGTATTTAACTTAAATATATCGTTACATGCCGACAAAAAGTGAATGCACACCTGCCTGTCATAAAGCGCAGTTTATTATCTTCCCGCATTTGGACTTCATTTGTTTACTTTGTGTTTAAAATTTGTAATCATGAAAGACTGTCTATTGTGAATTGTAATCTTTTATGGCAGTCATTAGACAGGTGTGTCGAACTAATTCTTGGAAAATATTATTATGTGTCGAGACATATTGTATTTGTACAGGATAAAAGGAATGCCCGAACGGAGGGGTGAGGCAGTCAAGCAAGGATTACGATACGAGCAAGATTCGTGCATTCGATAAGCTATATAGTAACGGACTTTGCGCGTGTCATGGAATCGCGCAGTTTGTACTGGTTGTGGCCAGTTATATTTGTACCTATGTTATACGTGTTTGTATAGTTCTAATAAATTCTATAGTAATTCCAACCACATTTTAATTCGAGGAGTCCCACACTCGTAACCATATCAAATACAAATTATTCGACTCTCAGATACAATTATTAATATTTCATCATCTAATATACCACGGAACTCTGTCCTTCACCTCATTGGAATAAGATGTGAAAACTTAACAGTACGCTATCATAATACTAGCCCTGTAGGGGCTTGTTTAATATTAAGTTACAATAAAAATTAGAATAAAATACACCCTTATTGATTTGGTTTCATAAAGAATATTAAATTTCAGGTATCGATACCTTATTTACCTTCCAACGGGAATTCGTAGCATGAAATGGAAATATTTGATCAGAATTATCCTAAGCACACACCAATATTCCGGTGGCTCGAACTTTCCGGTCACCGTCACCGAATAAATAACCTGTTGAGTTTACCGTTTGGTTTAATATCCGCTGAAGAGATACTGTGGTTGTATTGGTAAACAGGTGTACTTTCACACTTATTAAGTACTAGCTTCTGCCCGCGTCTTCGTCCCCGCCACGATCGCGATGTAGAATACTTTCAGCGCCATCTAGTTTATTTAGTATGATGATAAAAAACGCTATGCTAGACAGAATCTAGAATCTTGTTTTTTAATGTTTAAACTGTTTATTGTATGATACCGGCAATATCTGGGGCTTAGCGGTTAAGCCCAGTTGTAAATATTGCGTATTCATAATGATATGTACGGAATAGTTGAGATACACAAATACTCAAGGCTTATCCTGCCAGAATACAGTATTATACGTATAAGTTTCATACAATAACGCTTACTCACTGAAATATTAGGTACATACTACGTATCGGCATAAAATATTTTATTGAATAACGGGTTATCGTTTCTAATTAGTTCTTGTATAATGTCTGCTTTACTTTATTATTATCATCATTGTACATATAATATTTTCTAGAAATATAATTTAAAAATTTGTATTATACGAGACAACATAGAAAGCGGGTATTTCACTTTAGATATTTTTTGTTTATCTACTCAATTATATTTGTTTATAAGTAGGTATTTAATATTATAAATAATAGCGACTAAGATATGAACGATTACATTCCTCGTTTTCCCCTTATATTTCAGTACACAGTTTGTATGATCTACATAATAAATTATTATCATAACAAAGAATAATTTGTGAATATTAGATACTTAAGTTACAAGGCTCGGCAATTAATTTTAATAAATAAAAATTTTTGGTCTTTGAATTCTTTGAATATGGCAATAAATCTCCTTCGGAACAAAAATAATTGTATACTGCAAGTAGCCAAATAACTACTACTACATACAAAATTGAATGGAAATAATGATAAGCGAATTTTGTAACCGCCTACAGTTATAACTGTAGCTTTTACACTTGATTGTTACCTTGCTCACAATTAATTCGCAGGCGCAAAAGAATTTGTTTATTTTTATACATTATAATTAGTGAGTTAGATAAAACAATTTTCCTTAGTTATTAATTTACAATATTACATCAGGAGACTGGAGCTTACCGTGCACAAAGGATTGACCTCTGTATAGAGAGGTAATGCTAGCAGACTTCTAGGTACAATGATCAGCAACAGTGGTCTGAACGGGATTTAATATAATATTAATGTTTTCATTTTAATGTTGTATGTATATTTTTAAGTTAGGTTTCTTTATAGGACAATCTAAAATTTTAGTTTATGATAATATTTTAGAAAAATATTTTTGGTCTAATTAATTGGAATTAAATTGCTCTAAATTTACCGACTATGTAAGCTTCTATTATCACCTGTCTCTTTCTATTAAATTGCCAAAATCAATGCCAAAAGCGCAGGAGCCAACAAAAACAGAAATAGAATAGAATTAAACTACTCGTTTGACATTATATAATAACTTTTGAAACGAAAGTATTGTGCTTGTAAATGTCGATTATTCAGTCATTAGAAATAACATAATAAAAGTTATCAGTCCAATAAATTATAACCTAAGCGAAAACAAAAGTGAAACAATTCAATTATTTTATTCATGCGACTGTCATTTTTAGTTTTCTATGTTGTTCTGTGTTCTATAGAATACAGAATAACAGAATATATAACTTTTATTTGGTGATTGAAAAATCGGCCCTTAGTAAGGAATTCCAAATGCTTATTAGTTTTTCAATGACTTCTTACTTTTTGTCTAAAGCGGAATACTTTTTCTACTTCCATACTGTAACTTTACTTTACTTTTAGAATTATAACAGTCTACATGCATCACCAACGTCAGCCTCGCAGCCAATACCTGCACGTTCTCGGAACTCTATGCATTAATAATGAAGGATACTATTAGTATTAAATTGAAAATGTCCAAAGATGTTATCACGTAGCTTGACATATCCAGACACTCATGCATTATGTAAGTAAGGTTGTGCAATTATTTTTCAAACCAAGTCACCATACTTACTTGTGAAGGATTATTATAGCTCAATTTAAGGTTGCAGCAGTTATTGTCATCTTTTTCTAGTCTTATATTTATTTATGTAAGTGTAAAAAAAGTAAGTAATTTTATAATGTTGTTACATGCCGACAAAAAGTGAATGCACAACTGCCTGCCACAAACCTGTTTTATTACTTTACCCGCATTTGGACTTCTTTTTTTTAACTTTATGTTTGAAATTTGTAATTAAGAAAAACATTCCCTGGTTATTGTACTTGTTTTATGACATAATGACTGCAGGTGTGTCGAACTAATTCTTGGAAAATATTTTTTTTCCTTGGAGGCATATTGTATTTATACAGGAAAAAAGGAATGCCCGAACGGAGGGGTGGGGCAGTCAAGCGAGGATTACGATACGAGCAAGAGGTACATTCGATAAGCGATATAGTGACGGATTTTGAGCGTGTTATTGAATCGTGCAGTTTGTACTGATGGCGTTCAGTTATTTTTGTGCCTGTTTTATACGCGTTTGTATAGTTCTAATAAATTCTATAGTAATTTTAACATTTTAATTCGAGTCCTGTAACTCCTAACACTATTGAAATTGCTTCCAAAATTTACAAATTAATGCTGAATTTAAACTTTAAACAGTGTAGTTCGAACTAATCGCATTAAAGCTTAAGTTGTAGCGTCAATCTCCATTAACTCTGTAAACATTCTACCAAAGTGTTCATTTAATGCATGCAAATGAGTGTTCGTTAACTGATTATTTAGATCAATTACTTCATTTTACATGTTACAAAGAATATTTATCCTCAAGATTATTATTAAGCCCGTTAATGGATGTACGAGTATGTATAGTTAATCTGTGGGGTGCTATAACCCACGGATAATGTTTTATGAACTACAGGACTCGAATTAATCTACCTCTACCATCCGTGGTCTAGAATATGCCGGCATAACATCTTGACTCCTGTCCTAGCATCAGAAGTTAGATCCCAAATCTTCTTCTTACATTGGCAGTACTTATAACGTTTCAACAATCTATGGACGACGGTAACCATTTTCTAACAGGTAAGCATTTAGCCTATCTAATTTACTCCATCAATACAGAACAGAACAAAACAGCAAAACAGGAGCAGAAAGGAGCAGAGCAGAACAGAATAGAATATAATAGAATAGAAAACACTTTATTACTCATCAAATATATAAGTACAATTACAAAAATGCACCATTACAATCTTGTCTTGGTAAACACAATAGGCAGCCTTATCGCTTACAGGCGATTTTTCCAAGCAATCTAACTTAAATATTACTGTCCAAGCATGTTTGTAAAACCTATATAATTAGGAACTCCATATCTGCGGCAACCTTGATAATCATAATTTTGCAAAGAAAATGCAAAGGGAGTCATCTACGCTAGTACAATATGTTATACGAAAATCTGCTCGTTACACGGGGAATAAATATCAAGCCACTACGAAGAATGTAGACCCAAGAGCTGTGGCCTCGACTTTGTAAAGATTCACTTGCATGCCAACTGTCTTTTTTTTAAGTGTACCCCGGTAGTGTTCCTTTGCTAGGGATGAGATTAGCGATGAGAGCTAGCCATTGAAAATAGCGCAGCGAAAAGAGTCAATCGCCGGCATGTGTCGGGACTCAGTAAGGTAATCCCTCTATGTGGAGAGGTGGGCCCTATGGGCCAATACTCCACTAAAACCCTCCTCCCACCTGCCCGGCACTTATGGTGGCAAGAGCGTGAGATTTAGAACGCAATTACGCCCACGCTGATCCTGCGCATTAGTACTTGAGAATGCCCCGGGAAGCAGGACAGACTCACTTCGTTAATAGGGGGATGAATCCTCAGCTCCCTAGATGCTGGATGCATACCACTGGTCTTATAACAAGGTATGTCGAGGACTGAGCAAAGTGGAGAATAAAGAGTAGACAAGACGGGCTCTAAATCACATAATTCGAATGTAACCAAGATATAACACAAATGAATCGTAAAACAATTTTGCAAAAGTGACCATTTAATTAGCTGTTCAATAGTTGTAATAAATACAATTACAAAAAATCTCGATTACAATATTGTCTTGGTAAAAACAATAGGCAGTCTTATCGCTTAATCCTCTTCAAGCCATCTTTTCCAAGCAATCTAACTTAAATATTACTAGCCTATTTATAAAACCTATAATTAGGAAACTCCGTAACTTTGCAAACAAACTAAATTTTATACAAAAATTTGTTAGTTACACGGGGAGGACAAATCTAGCCATTTCGCTTGTACGAAAAGTGTAGTCCCAAGAGCTATGGCCTTGACGTTGTCAATATTGACCTGCATACAAATAGTCCTATGGCAAGGTATGTCGAGGACTGAGCGAAGTGGAGAATAAAAAGATGATAAGACGGACACCAAATCATATAAATTGAATATAACCAGGATATATATATATAACACTAATGATGACGAATCGTTACACGGTTCTGCCATACCATTTAATAAGCTGTTCAGAATTCTCGAATATCATTTTTCCCTTACAATAGTTGTAATAAATATAATTTTCTATTCCACTTAATAACTCTAAGTGCGTATTTTATTTTCCGTCATCATATAGCTCGTTAAAAGCCCGTTTATAGGCGGGGGATAGATATAATTTACGGTTTTGATGAAGTAATTTCGGAACACCTCAACGAAATTGAAAGCTTAAGAGGATTGTTCCTTTCTTTAAGGAAATTTATACTTGACATCATTTGCTTGACTTAAATGCTTTGTTTATTCAAGGGATTTTAATTATATTGTTACACGCCGACAAAAGTAAATGCACACTTGCAGTTTATTACGTTTCGGCATTTTGACTTCTTTTGTTTACTTTGTGTTTAAAATTTGTCATTGCAAAACATTCTATTGTAATTATTATTATTGTAATCGTTTGTGATAGTCATTTGTGATTTTTGAAAATGGTTGTTATGCGGTCGAGTATTGTGTCGAGACATATTGTATTGGTGCAGTATAAAATAATGCCCCAATCGAGAGATAAGGCAGTCAAGAAACGATTACGATACGAACAAGGCGTGTGTACATTCGATAAGCAATAGTGACGGACTTTGCGCGTGTTATTGAGCCGTGCATCACATTTATACTGGTTGCGTCCAGTTATATCTGTACCTGTGTTATAAGTTTTTGTATAGTTATAATAAATTCTATAGTAATTCCAACGGCATGTGGCAGTGGGCTCGTCACGTCTGCCGCTCGCCGATGGCCGATGAAGTAGACGAGTCCTGGAGTAGAGAGACAGGGATGAGTAACGCCGACTTGGGGAGGCCTACGTCCAGCAGTGGATGTTGGTGCCTAAATCCATACAAACAAACTTTAAATTAATTGTTTATCAATACGATGAAAGTTTTATCATCTTCTTGGAAAATCCGAATATTTTTTATATAAATTAAGTTCCAAGTTTTGATACTTGAGATATTTAATTAAACTTACACAAGTACTTAGACCGAACGGCGATCCAAGTTATATTAGAAAACCAAGATTGATTGTTTGGTCAGAAGAAACGGGAGCTATGAAGTTTGGAAGCTTTACGATTCTTGGGTTGCCAAGGCAACAATATTTAAAGGACTCTCTGGATATTTTTTTTCTTACCATTACATTACTAGAATTGTTTTTTTAACTGAAGCTAAAAAGAATGCCCACTTTCAATATAATGATGTGAATTTAATATAAGCTACGGTTTCTGGATTGTGGTAAATATTTTTTTATTGCAGGAGGTCAGCAGACAGTCAGACGGCCCATTTGATTAATACCGTTGAAACAAAACATTTTTTTGAAATGCGATTATATTCTGATTATGAATTAATAATTAATTTAATTTAGTTATTATTTATAATGTTTTAATAAGTGATCTATCACTGTATGTAATCTAAATATATATAAATGAAATCCTCGTATATAGTGACTCATCACGATATCTCAGGAACTATAATCTTGGTCCTTCCTTTTGCCAAATAGAAGTCAGCTAAACACGGATTTTACGGCACGAGAAACAGGCAGGCATCAGCTAGTTCTAAATACATCTCGATATTTATGGACAAGTTTAGAAAGTAAGATTACATTGGATAAAAAACACATTGCTATTTTCTATTTATCGATATAAATAAAAGTGAATTGTAGAAATGTATGTACGCGCATAACTTGAAAACGACATTACCGATTTTGATGAAATTTTTTATGTGTATTTGAGTAGGTCTCCGGATTATTTAGACTCACTATTGAAACCAGTGCTAGGTGGCACTGGGATTGGATTTTAGGATCCTCCTAATCTCTTGAGCCAATTTTGATGTTTTTTTGTCTGTGTTGAGTGAGTCTCCACTTGGTTTAGATTTATATTTGGAACCGGTGGGTGGCGCTGAGATCGGGTCCTAGATTTTATTTTTTTGAGGGCAGGACAATGTCTACCGGGATCTCAGTAAAGATAAATTCTCTTTCATTTCATTCATTCATTCGATTTTGGTTTTCTTATAGCCTGAAGCAGGCGAACAGAGACCCTCTCGATGGAAGGTTGATAACGTATTGCGGGCCTGTAACAAATTTTATTACGCCCTTCTTAAAAAATCCCACGACGTAGCGTAGAGGGAATCTCGGCGGAAAGTTCCCTACAAATCATTGTCATGCGTGGAATAAACGTTCTAGACAACCGTTGCTACAGGAAATGGGAGTGAACATCCCGTCAATGGTGAGAGGTGCGGTTGTGAAAATGTGGCGATGGTACTAGATTGAATAATTTCTCGGCGCACTCCCCGTTGTACATGAAGTAGAAGTTTTATTTGTATCGAAAATTCATTTGATTCCACTGGCAATACATGTTACATAAGATATCATTAGCAAGCAACGATAGGCTGAGGTTTACCTTTGGTATCGCTTGACGGATAATCCCAAACAGTTCGATGAGTTTTCAATCAGAACTTTCTTTGCATGTTTGCTGTCTTTTTATGTAAAGCCGAATAATGCGCATATACTAGAACTTTTAGAGTACAATGGTTGAAGAAAAGAGAATTTAGCTTTAGAAAGCTAAATTCAGAACTATAAAGTGGAAGTCTATTCGTTTTTATTTATATAATATAAATACTACATGAGCCTCCAATAGCTAAACGCAATAAATATTGTTACGTGCGAGCGGGGGTAAGCACCTATGGATTGGAAGAAAACACCAGTTTCTAATAAAAAGCTTTTATTGACTTACACAGCCGCGCGCAGTACCTCCCTGTAAGGTTGCTGTCCTTAAACACTCGACCAACGATGCAAAATCCCGACGATAAGTGGTCGCACCCTCAATACCGTCGCCGATATTGTGTAGACCACCTCCGATACTATCGCGTGTAGCTCGCCTCTGGTTCCTCTCTCGAACTACGCTACTCACTTCTTTCACGTATCTGTCCACCAAACTTGTCACTAAATTCACCACTTGATTCGTCTCTGTTCTCTATTAATCTTCTCTAACAACTCTTTAGTATCGCACTTGTTGCTTCACCGTCTTGAACTGAACTCAACTTTAAAACTGCCCGGTAGGCGCGCCTTACGCTGTTTATATACCTGGAAGAATTTTCTAGAACCCGTCTGTCTATCTCTGTCTTTTCTTTCCCGAACCTTCTGTTCGGAAACTTTCGTTTATACATCTATCCCTTTCTAACATCTATCTATCTCTTTCTTTCGTTTATCGTCTATCTCTTTCTAAATATATCCGTCCTTGTCTTTTCGTTCTAGATCATTCTGGATATTTCCAAATGTTCTAAAACTAACTAGATGGTTCCACCATCATTCGCCACAATATTAAATTAAAGTGGTGGTAGCGTAATGGCTAGCGGACGCATGTAAGGTAAGAACGCATGCACCACTAAGTCAGTTTTCTGACCTAAAGTGCATATTGTTCAAATTACCACTTGCTAACAACTGTGAACGAAAACATCGTGATGGAACTTGCACATCCATATAACCGATGAGTCAAAGCTGCCAAGCCGCCTTGGAGAACCGTAGCGGATATACTGTCCATTCCCCTATAATGGGAGGCCCGAGCCCAGGAGTGGGACATTTACGGGCTGTCATTATTATTTTACATATATTCAGCATGACAACTGTTTAAACGTTTGACAACGTTTTACTTCAAATTATGTATAAACTCAAGCGCAAGTGAAAGTGCTCTCGTTTCAAATATTTATAAGGTAATTTTAACTCTGCGTTCACCAGCTCCGACAGCCGTGATCGTCTAGTGGTTAGGACCCTACGTTGTGGCCGTAGTAACCCAGGTTCGAATCCTGGTCACGGCAGTGGTATATCACTGTCACAGTGGTGCAGGTTGTTTTTGGTGAACATTGTGAATTTGGAAAATGAACTGGGAAATATAGTCATAAATTTTGCTCACAGCTCTGATCGCCTTAATGTAGATTTAATTAATAATTTAATAATGTTTCTGCAACGACCGTTTAGTGGTTATATCTTATACTCGTATATCTATCCCTAGGGAAAAGTACTTTTTATGGTAGGTACCCTGCGCCCTTTCCTGTACCCTTGACAACGTGTATGCAAAATTTCATAATGATCACTTGAGTAGTTAAGACGCGAAAGAGTAACAAACAAACCCACATACGACTTCATAATGTTTGTATAGACTCATATGTGCCAGCGAAATTTCGCTCGCGATGTCAGAACGCGAAAGCAATGCCACGCTTTCAATAATTATATTCGTCTATCTACTCCGGAAACAGCATCTTATAACGGTAAAAAGGTGTACTAAGTGACCCGAGGTACAAGCTGGGTCTACGAGTATGGTGCGTTTTATTTAAATCCGTTCAGTAGTTTCCAGGTAATGCAATAACAGACAGATACACTAAAAAATCAAAAATAAAATTTAATAACTTTTTTACGATTTGTAACTGACTTCAAGAGAGGGGTTCTCAATTCGTCGTGCAAATATTTTTTTATGTCTGTGTAGCCATGACTTTTTGTTTTTGATCGATTTTTATAATTCGTTTCAGTATAGCTTCATGATTCGGTCCATTTTATTGCATAAAATATTATATAACTGAAAAGTGTAATATAAAAGTTTTCTAGCGAAAAAGGAAACCAAGTACTTTAAGAGTAACTAAGAAGCAAAACATAAAATTTTCTACAACATTTTGATGTCGGTGCCAAATAAAACAACGAATTTGCAAAATTCACCGACTTCGAGGTGTAGAAAAGTCGGTTGTTTTTTGCTGGAAAACTTTTATAATCGTGGCGTGTTATTTGATTTTATACTGTTATTTTGATGTTTTGGTCACTTTTCAGTAGTAATATGAAGAAAATGCCCCGCCTAAAACAGCTAAAAATTTTAATTATGTGTACTAGTCACGAAAACTTAACAAAAAAGAAAATAATGTTGTGTTTTTGAATTTACTGGTCCAATCTAAATCCCCTGATTTGTTTCTCGTTTTTAAATCCATTGTACAAACATACTCTACTCCTCTACATATTTATTATATTCTTAGTATGGACATATGTATGAAAATTACTTTGTATAGGTCGAAAGGAGGTCACACGGCGGTATCACAACGTGTGACACTTTACGGCCCTTCCGCGTTGTATGTGGCGAGGTAAGTTTATTCGAGTCCCCATAATACATACATTAGCACACGAAATTGCGCTCGTATGGTAATCATCTTACTCTTATTAAAGTGGAGTCAAGTTGGAAAGTGACGAAGGAAATGAGCAGCGTGACGTAATAGGAATGCCGAGATGTGTTAAAGACAAATAGACGAATGCGAAATGTGTGGTCAACCGAGTTGGTTACCGATTTTTTTAATGCTTGATTTCAGCAGTCAGGCAGACGGCCCATTGGTGTAAAGCGGTTATCATTGCTTATGGATAATTTTCGGAACACCAAAAGCAGCGCAGCTGTTCTCTAAAAGGAACCTGGACTACCTGAACTAATGCCGGAACACTACTTAAAGTTGTTGGTGGCATACTCTCGACCAGGGGTGGTAGCCATCCAGACGGGCAAATGCCCTACCACCTGGCTGTGGGTTATTTTGTCGCCTCTTACAACAGGCCGCTCCGACGCAGGAAATTGTATTCTTTATCCGTTCCTGCACGGATAGAAAACAGGTTGTACAGGCGGCAGACAGAATACGTAGAGAGTTGCAAAGTCTCTCCGAAGGCTAAGCAATGCTAATCTGCCTGTTAATTGTCGACGATCTATTATCTAATCTATTGTCGACGACTGGCACGACGCTGGATGGAGTCGAGCAGTCAGTCTGGTGAAAAATATTATATCTATATCTAATATGTAAAATTCTCGTGTCACAGTTTTCGTTGCCATACTCCTCCGAAACGGCTTGACCGATTTTGATGAAATTTTTTGTGCTTATCCGGTATCTATGAGAATCGGCCAACATCTATTTTTCATCCCCCTAAATGTTAGGGGTAGTCCACCCCTAAATTTTTTATTTATTTTTTAGACAAAATTTTTAATTTCTATTTTTTTATGATACAACACACAAAAATACATACAACCCTAAATTATTAACCCTCTGCGACAAACCCCTATTTTTACCGGGCAGTACAACGTCTGCCGGGACAGCTAGTAAAAATATAATATTGTGAATAGTTAAATCAATTAAATGATTAGGAATGGCAGCCGGCGCTCACCTGTAGAACATGACGTCAAAATTCCTATGTTTGATGAAGCGGCACTAAAATAAGAAAAAAGGTATTACTCGCTTTGTGACTCTTGCGCAATCTGTGAATAATGCCGTCTATTGTAAGTGCTCCAGTTTATCGATCAGATTACGTATTTCAGTGGTTCTTTCACCAGCTTCGACAGCCGTGATCGTCTAGTGGTTAGGACCCTACGTTGTGGCCGTAGTAACCCAGGTTCGAATCCTGGTCACGGCAGTGATACGTCACTGTCACGGCGGAGCATTTGTTTTTTTCTTAAATTCAACATTGTTTCCAAAAGTTGGTGGTGTGATAAGTAGACCCCAGGATTACTTTTTATTGCGTATTCAGTGGTAAATAATGCCCTCGAATTCTTTAGCTACAGTAAAGAAAGAATAAGAATACCTACCTGTAATTTTAATTGTTTTAAGACATAGGTCTCCAAAGTGGTCCATATGACCCCTGAGGGTCCATGTCAAGTTCCAAGGGGGCCGCGTCAGTGAAAAGAAAATTAGGAGGTCTACGAAGTGCAAATAGGGACCAGATTAATAAATACTGTTTAAGGAAGTCGTGACAACATTTTAACTTTATTTATAGAAAGTTATAAATTATATTTAGGATAGTAAAATATGATAGTTCGCGTTTTTATTTTACAAGTTTTAAATTTATATGGAACCAACTAAAAACTATATTGAATGAAAACAAAATTGTCAAAATCAGTTTAGAAATAAAAAAGATATGGCTGAACATATACAAAAAGTATATGTTTAATTCGGTTAAAAGATAGGGGCCATCAAATGCAGTAAAAATAGTTAAGGAGTCTATGAGACAAAATAGTTTGGGAATCATTATTTTAAGAGATTATAAATGATTTTTGAGAAAAGCAAAATAATCTATTATTTTCTCCTGTTTTATTCCTTTACCCTCAGGTGAACGAGATTGCCCGAATAATTACTTTTTTATTTTTACTTACTTACAATGGTTTCCTAATGTATAACTTTTTCATGATTTGTAAATTTAGCAAATGTCACCCTCAACACTCTTTTTTATGCTACTGTTTCATCTAGGATAATGTTAAAGTTATTGACCGTTTCTCGCAGATGTTGCGATGCGTTTAATCATTAGTGCACTACATCTAATGCGATATTATGTTTAATTGTCAATGACGTTAAATATTGATCAGATAACTTCGTACACAAAGGTGTTTCTACATCGCGAGATATTTACTTATTATTATATCAGATTATACAAAATGTAAAAATATACTGTTACGAGTCGCGAGACTCGAATTAAAATGTTGTTAGGATTACTATAGAGTTTATTAGAACACGTATAACACAGGTACAAATATAACCGAACACAACAAGTCCAAATGTAATGCAGAAGGCCATAATTCCATGAAACGCGCAAAGTTCAACACTTATTAGATTCCCAATTGCAGTACACATGTCTCACTTCGCTCGTGGTCCTCACTCGACTGCTTCCTCCTCCATCAGATCATCGTTTTATACTGCACAAATGCAATGTCCCCGTATCTAAGTAAACTTAATCTGTTACACCTGGCTAATTACTCTGTCGCAAACTGCCATAAAAGTGTACCTACAATAAAAAATAGGCTGTTTTCTTATCACAAATTTTAAACACAAAGTAAACAAAAGAAGACGAATATAAAATAATTTAAATGTTATTAGTTCAAACGGGTGGGTTAGTGGGTTTTGTTTTTGTCGGGACCTGAATTGTAACAATACAATCAAATTTCAAGCAATAGTCCTCTTATATTCTGACATAGACCGGGCATGGAATAACCTTTGAACAGTAACAAGGTGCCCGGACCTTTCGATAATCAAGATTCAATTACAGGCTCAAGAAGCCTATTGTGGGTTGTTTGTTGAGACGTCTACCTTATGTGTAAAGGTAGCTTCGGTCGGATGCCTTTGTCTGAAATATTTGCTTCAGTGGACAAGCAATCAAAATTGGTAGACCCTCAATTTACCATATGTTATTAGCCCGTATGGAAGATGTATAGATTGTACGGGTCACGTACAATACTTGTGGGGTTTAGTGTCAACCGAACATAGCAGAGTTCGAATCAAGTAGCGAACACGCTCGGTCGCTCTCACGTGTCGCGTCAGCCAATATCATTTTAGCCCATAATATCATTTTATAGCATTTATTAATCACTCCACTAATCCAGGGACCCACTCAGACACACAAAAACAATATCACCAAAATTGGTCAAGGTGATTAGGAGGATTCTGTAACCCGATCTCAGCGCCACCTACCGGTTTCAATTGTTGCTGTAAACCATCCATGAACCCACTCACACACACATAAAATTTCATCAAAATCAGACGTATTGTTTTCTGATCCTATAAAGTACATACACACAATCATTCATTTATAAAAATAAAAATACTCTAAATGAGCGGTCTTATTGCTAAGGAGCGATCTCTTCCAGACAACCCGTAGTAATAAAACAGTAACATAAAATATTTTCTTAAGTTTTCGCGACTTGTACAATATTGTGTGTATGTAATATTATATAAAATTTTTTAGAACTAGGCATGTTTGCTGAAGAGTTTCTTGCGCCGCTTCTTCTCTTCAAGCCACAACATGTTGTGAAGCGGTGGTAAATTAGATTAGGCTCCCATAGAGTAAATAATATCCATAAACAAAATTAAAACTAAATAATTAGAATGAACAAGTTGGCGGTAGGCTGAATAAAAACTTTGACAATACACGTTCGACAAATGTCATCTTTGTCTTCCGTGACCACGGCAACTGAAAAGCGGCCGAAACGTCGGATAAACCTAAATAAAATAAATTACCGCGCTTAAAACCGTTAAAACAGTAACATAAATATTATATACTATATGCACTTACTTACATTATATTTAATGATATGATTTGACTAGGGAATCTAAAAAAATGTCTTATATTTGAAAAACCACTTAGTAATCTTTTATGCAAAGTATCATTTAAGGACTGACATCTTGATTTTTTTTTCAGAAAATTAGAAGAGGACGACGACACTTTATGTGACTTCAAGACTATTTGTACAAAACAGAATGGCTAGTTCACAAACATATTCACTTGCTACGTTTATATATGGGACTGAAGAACTTACAGAGACTTGCGTATTCTTGAGTCTTCATTCATAAATCCACGAATAAATCTAACATCACTAGACCGCAGTAATGATATGACGCCTGTAGCCTCCAACACTCAAGTCACGTGTCAACACGACCCTCGATTTCCACCGGGCAAATGGTAACAATGCGCTGTATCTAACGATAACCTAGTTCCAATAAGGGCCCTTGGCAAGCCACGTCTAGAGGGTTTTGTTCATTGTAGGCACGTCTACATAATCAACTCTTATAGTATCAAACTCTATTGATAGCATCAAATTCTATTCAATTGTCTAAGATCTACTTGTTTAAGTTTCTAGAAATTTATTGCAGCACTAATTCCCGATTTACCGGAGAAAGGTTTTTATTATTTATTAACTAGGGGTAGTGGTTTTCAGATTAGGGAGATTTGCTCCGAAAACTTTCACTTGAGGTCAGAAAAATTTGGAGTACTTAGTATAAAATGTTGTCTTTGGGATGTCAAAATTCAAGCCTGTCACCAAAATGTATCTAATAATGACGATAGTCTGAATGTCATGCTATATAATCATAAAAAAATCATAAAATTAGAGGCATTTCTGAAATTCAATCTGAAGACCCGGCTTATGTATGTATGATGATGACGTGGATATAAATCTTGGCTGACCATGCAGCGCATAGTCTGATCCGATTTGCATGTTCTTAGAATTATCCCGAATGTTGACTGACAGTGAAGAAAAACAATATGTTGAAATTTATAGGTATATCAAGATAACGGACACATAAAGCCCGTCAATCTGGAGGGTATACTACTACCACCGTTTGACATTCCTGCTACAAAATTCATTAATTCTTCGCAAATTAATCCTGCAACATACTTCTGTACAGAATATAAAAAGAGCTTGGTATGTAAATAGAAAACGAAATATAAAGAAAAACCATTTTAGCTAGACGTGTTGCTGGAGAGTTTCTTGCCACTTCTTCTCTTTAATATTATATGTGATATTTAGAATAGGAAGTAAGTTTAAATTTAACTTATATGCGGGCGATGCGATGGCCGGGAGAAGGCAAAGGGACGGGAAGAAGAAGCAAGGAATGAAAGACTCACCTCGCCAGCAGTCCGCCGCCACTCTACACTCGTCCCCCGGGGGTTCACACTCTCACTAGGATCTGTATTCTAAGATTAGATGCAATCTTGGTTTATTTAATTTATTTTATTGCTACAACAAATGTATATATGTTACGTAATTTAATTGGACTAGATTTGTATAAGTGTAGCTATATTCAATTATCATATAAGTTTATACGAAATAAAACCAATATTACCGCATTGCTCATCATGTTCAAACAGTAATGCACCTTTACGAGCCACCTTTACGACTTGGATTTTTTCTTCCAGCGAAGATAAAAAGGAATATAAGAGAATAAATACATAATATAGAATGTGTACATGATTAATGGTTAATACAGGCTATGTTCGGTTTCATAGTTAAATTTGGGCGATTTTGTTTTCTAGAATTATCAGTCATGTTTTTCATAACACACCAATGCTTTTCTTGACAATCCGGATTAGTCGTTAAATATATAGATAGGTAATATTTTATTGTTCACAAGACACAAATACAATAAATCAATTAAAATAATTTGATATCAAGGCAGGATTAGACATTATTTAAGTATCTTTTTTTTCACTTGTAATTAGTATTATAATTGCGAAAGTAACTCTATCTTTCCGTCTGTCTATTTGTTTGTCTGTTCCTATTTTCAGAAAAACTACTGAACCGATTTGGCTGAAACTCAGGATATATATATATTTTTATCCATGCCGAGAATGGCCATAGGATACTTTTTATCCCGAAAAGTGGGATAGCTTTCGAGATAAAAATAGATTTGCCTTTCTGTTTGTTATGCTTTTATGGAAAAATTACTGGACCAATTTCGCTGAAATTCGGTATATTGTTATATGTAATTTTATTATCGATGGTGGACAAGGAATACTTTTCATCCCCGATAATAGGATAAGTTTAGGGATAGGTTTATGTAAAGATTATTTTCGTCATTTTAGTAAATTTGGTCATTTTGGTGACTTTTAATCATTTAGTTACTAATTTACTCTATGGGAGCCTAATCTAATTTACTACCGCTTCTCAACATGTTGTGGCTTGAAGAGAAGAAGCGGCGCAAGAAAAGATGCAAAAATGCCTAGCTCTAACAATTTTATATAATATCAAAATGGTTGGGAGGAAAAATAAAAAGATCTTCTTATTTTACCCACCAAAATTAAAACTAAATAATTAAGATGAACAAATACTCATTGACACTTGACATCTCTGTCTTCCGTGATCACGGCTTCTAAAAAGTAGCCGAAACGTCGGAATAACAAAATCAAATAAATTACCGCGGCCAAAATCGTTAAAACGTAGTTTTATAATTATGAATGGATTATTGTTTTATATCAAGTAGAAAATCAGAAAAGAAAAAGTAATCACATTGACGTGAAAGAAATCAATGTTATCTTCACCTTCAAAGCACATTTACGTTTCTGTAGCAAATAGATTACATTTATGAAAAGGTCGAAATAAATCCATTAGAAGTTTTTTATATCTCCGATGAAAATCCGTTGACAGAAAGGGCTGGATCTGATTGGTATTCAAGTCATAGGCAGGTCACGCGGGACGGTTACGCAATTTTCAGCTGTAATTGAAAATATCTCTTTCATATTGATAGCATCTGTACGTTTTGCATTATTCTCAATGTCCCTCCCACGCTGCAGTGCCCTTTTGCGTCAAGTGCTATTCAAAATCTTCAGGCTTAGTGCGTAAAGTCAGTGATATCGAAATAGATTTATTGCTATTAATATTTATAACTTATTATAGAAATAGTTGCAAATTGATATCCTATTGATAAAAAGGTAAATATTGGTGTTGTGATTTGATAATTTATAATACACGTATTCAGGGAACGTTGAAACGCGTTGTAAACAAAACTTTAAAAAAAATATGGGTCACTTTTAATTATGTAAAAATAGTTATATGTGGAAATAGTAGATTTACCTAAGCATAATTGAAGACGTGAGTGGATGAAGGTGATATGTCGCATATTCGGTTTTTTGCTTTTTTGCGTAGATGAAGGTTTTAAGTCGATACAGTTTAGTATAGTATAGTTATAGTACCTATAGTTTTAAATGACTACAGACCTTAGACCATAGATATAAGGCATATTAAAAAAAAAAAATTGAAAAAGATGTTAAGTTCAGTTCAGTTTAAAGTGAAAGTAAAACTTTTATCTCGATTTACTCAGAATTGGAATTATGCGACTTATCACCTTCATCCACTCATGTCTTCAATTCTTTTAGGCTTCCTACCATTGTTAAAAAATTGAAACCCTATTCCTGAAAATCTATTAACACAAACCACAGCCAGGTGGTAGGGCACTAGCCCGACTGGATGGCTACCACCCCTGGTCTAAAGTATGTTTTTTTTTATAACAATACTACGGACTCGAGCTCCATACCCTTTTTACAACTTGATTACGGATATTGATTTTTTGAGTTTATACACGCTTATTATATTGTGTGTGACATTGATTTTATGGTTTTTATGTGGTGTTGTGTATCTTAAGAATAACTCATGTATTTTTTTCTAATTTTAATACTAAACTTATACTAATGTAGAGTGTATCTGTTATAAGCTGGTGTTGTGAGAGAGTGCATGTGCAGTGTGTGCCTTATGTCTATACCTATATATATATTATCTTAACTGGTCTAAAGTTTGTTGTCATAACAACCTTGAGTTGTGTTCGGGCATTAGTAAACAGCTTCTAGTCTCCCTTAAGAGGGCAGCAGCGCATTTGTAGCACCTTTGTTGTTGCAAATGTCCATAGGCGATGGTAACCGCTTCCCATCAAGTGGGCCGTCTACCTGTTTGCTGAACTCCTGCGATAATTTTTTTTTTTTTCATTAATTTGTAAGTAGATAAATTAAGAATTTCCTTTGAGTGGGTCAGGTTGCCTGGATGAGATCGCTTTTTGTGATAAGGCCGCTTTGTGTTTACTAAGTGTGTGACTATTGTCTTGTTGTGCCTTTTTGTAACCGGTGTTTTGGCGAACAATAAAGTGTTATATCTATCTATTATAATAATCATTAACCTATAATTATCCTATTGCGGGGATACAGGTTTCACCATATCAGGGGAACAAACGACGATGTTAGACATGAAACGATTTTCATGAAATTAGTCATTAAGACACTGAATACATACAGTACTGTTTATCTTGACAAATGAATTAATTTTGTAAAAAATAACACTCCGCCGTGAAAGTGATGTATCACTGCCGTGACCAGGATTCGAACCTGGGTTACTACGGCCACAACGTAGGGTCCTAACCACTAGACGATCACGGCTGTCGGAGCTGGTGAATGTACAACCGAAAATTACTAGCTTATTAATAAACTGGAGCACTTTAAATTGGTCTGTTGGTCACAGTTTGCGCAAGCGTCGCAAAAAGTAATCACAAAAGGTTTTCGTAATTATTATTGACAGTTTACTTCAAAGAATATGAAGTGTCCACGCAGCTTTACTTGTATATCATCTACCTTGTTAGTATTGTGCTTACTCGATCGCACAAGTGAGCGCTCTTTTCTAGTTCTTTTCGATCACTGAACTAGTTCACTTATGTATAAATGACAGTTCTATTCGGTCATAGAAACTTTTCGATCTATCACTCAGTAGTTTTCACATATATACACATATGTGTGTGTTGAATTTCTATTAGTTCTAAAATTATTTTTGACATAGGATTACGTATAATTGTTTGTCTTTCAAGGTATTGTCAGACTTTTTCATTCACTCATTTACTAGTCTTACCTTTTAAGATATCAAGTTATTTCTACACTTACATATATTTATTTAGATTATTGCTTTTTATTTATTTGTATTATTTTCGCTCCTTTTTTGAGTTTTTCAACAAAACTTTAAAAATTCAATCCTATTGCAGTTTTAATTTGCACTTGTATTTCACGAAATCTTCTTCCCCTTAACAGCAATAATACGTCGCGAAGCGGTGTACATAGACTAGGAAGCAAAATTAAATTTTAACCTATATAATATATAAAAATAATAATATATAAAAACTTTTGAATTTGAATGATGAACTATTCTTAGTTAGTAATAGTTCAACCTTCAGGAACTACACAAGACTGTCGCATCACTAAAGGGTGCGGTGAGCGTCCATTGAGAGAACTATTAGATTATCGTTTAAAAACGTGAAACGTTTCTTTTTGTTCAGTGTAGTGAGCCAGTTCGTGAACCGTTTATGATCTGCGCAAAACTGCGTGTGACTACAATTTACCTATCGTGCGAACTTTAGTATCTCGGGATAAAAACTAATTTATATTTATCTCCATGACTAAAATACATCTATACCATTTTTTATTCACATGCAAAATTACATAAATTTGTTAATGTTACAATCACATTTACTTGTGATCTAAAAAACATATAAACAACCTCTGTTAGTTTACTACAGGTACTCACCTCAACTTTTAGTAAATTCACTTGCGAATGTCGCTCAAGGAAAATGTTTTGGGTGAAAATATTGACCTAAGTGCAGCTTCTAAAATTTTTCGCAACGCAATTTCCGTTAAAGCTTTCAAGCTGTTTTGAAGGAAAATTTATTGTTGGTTAGATTTATTTTTCAAGGCTGTTGAACACTTTTATTTGACCTAGATCTAGATAAGAGTGTTATTTGTGTGTGCTGCAGTCGAATGCAGGGCTAAAAAAACAACATTCTACAATAAAAGAACTACTTCATGTAATTTCAAATGTAATCGATATTCATTTCAATGCAATCAAATTGCTGCCCTAGCTGCTAGCTGTGTTAGCAAAATCGGTTCGTGTTGCTATGATGATGTTTCTTACTGAATTGCGATGACCATCTTTTTGGCTATATTCATCTATCTCGCATAAATGAAGTCTTTATTGGGATAAAAAGTATCCTAAGTTACGTCCCGGGATATAAGCTAGCTTCATCGAGTTTCATTTAAATTTCATCCACAGCTATCAGACGATGCTGTCACACCAGACAAACAAAACAATTCTTACACTTGTATTTTCGAAACCTGCTGGACTGAATTAACAGCAAAATCTTTGTACTAAGTCGACCTTTCTACTAATTTATTATATTATACGATACCTTCCTACCAAACATTAATATTACTAGTAGTCCTGGCAGACGTCCTCCAGCCCGGAAAAAATATGTAGGACCTGACCCCAGCGCCATCTACCAGTTCCAATTGTAAATCTAAACAACCCAGGGACCCATTTAAATACACAATTTTTTTTTATCACAATCTGTAAGGTAAGATAACTGTTAGCTCATTCCAGAAACGCAGTCTAGACAGTAAGACAGTGATTTTAAAAACAAGACGTGTGTACAGGTGTGTTTATTCTGTATCTATTCGACGGGCTATATATGTAGGTATGTATTTATATCAGATATATAGGTCCATTATACGACGGCGCGGTCTATCAACAATATTAATATCCTACATTTTCATAAATGTACGAGATTTTATTTATAAGAAAAGTTCTGTCAGGCCCAAACGGAATGGAAGTATTGGGAGACTATGTTATGTGATAAATAAAATACGTTATTCGGTTCAATAGCTACAAGATATTGGAAAACGTCGAAAATATTTTACGATGTTGTTAATAAATAAGTAATCGTATTCCTGCTGTGCAATTTCAAAACGTAGCAACTTACCTTATTTTTTTTTAGATTAATGTTTCTAAATCTATTGACTTTAAATATATACACAAATGTTAAATAACAAATAATTAAAGAAATATTGATTACTACTACATGAAATTCAAATTTTTAGTTCAACTGTGACTATATTAGCAGCTTTTGCGCTTTTTTTGGATACGTAATACTTTCAAAAAATTACTGATGTCACAAAAAAATTAAGATCATATCACTTTTTACCGACCAGGCATACAAATTTTGTTAGTGAATTTATAACATTTTTTTATTATTATACTTAAACTAAAATTATACGGGTCTTCTGTCTTTCAATTTGGATAAAAACACGACAAAAAAACTAAATAAATACTAAATTAATAGACATACTTTTACGAGTGGCGAGACTCGATTTAAAATGCCCTTGGAGTTAATAAAATTAATATTGAGTTTATTAGAACTATACAAACACGTATAACACAGATACAAATATAACCGAGCACAACAAATTCAAACGTAATGCAGAAGGTCGTAATTCAATAAAATGCGCTAAAGTCCGTCACTATGAGATCTCCGATTGTACACACGTCACGCCTTGATCGTGGTTCTCGCTTGACTGCCCCCCTCCCTCAATCACGACATCGTTTATACTGCACAAATGCAATATGCCCGCCTGGCAACGTGGACCGAATTTCTAGATTTAGCTGGTACTTTAAAATCCGTAACACCTGGGAAATGATTACAATACAACAATAGGCCGTCCTCTAGCAACTTATGCCAATAAATATGTAAACAAAGGCGATCATAAAATAATTACAATAGTTACAATGTTATTAGTTCAAATGCCTACGGGTAATAAAATGTGTTTTGTTTCAGATATGCAGGTGGGTTTTGTTTTGGTCGGGACCTGAGTTGTGACAATATATAGATAAAAAATACTTAATTGTTCACCACATACACATAAAGTAAATCATTTACAGTAATTTCGTGTCAAGGCAGGAAAAAAGGGCGGCCTTATCGCTTTAAAGCGATCTCTTCCAGACAACCCGGGCTGTGGATTGTGTGAAAGGAATCAAGAGTGTATGATGGTGGTGTGCAAATAAAATACATGTAATTAATAGGATATATAGATATTACACAATACATATAATTACGAAAAAGAAAATAGACAATAACACATATTAATATTAAGTATAGATCGAATCGAACAGAGGCAATAGTGCAAACGGAGAGCAAACTTTAACGATTTCTATTACCAAAGTCTCACCAGCTAAGTAGTTTCTTTTAATAGCAGAATTTTACAAGCGCCCGAACTTACGTCATTAAAGTCTTAAAAGCTACTCACGTAGAAAGTTCTCGTGCTTTATGCACTTCGTCTCCATTTAATTAATATATGTGTGCACATTTAAAAGCGTTGCTTTGTGCTGGAGGTCCATTTGCTGTAAGACAAAGAAAATAAGGAAGGATTGGTGGCGCCAATTGCGACTGCAGTGTGTTCGAGTTATGCTTTTTTACCTTGCAAATGTAATTCCTTAGTATTTCCTTTGTGCCCATGACACTAAAACCATGATGTTACAACTCAAGTCCCGAAAAAAATAAAATCCACTTACATATCTGAATTTCTTTTTATTACCTGTCGGCATTTGAACTTTGATTGAATTGTAATTCTTTTATGATCGTCTTCTTTTGTTTACTTATTTATTGGCATACGTTTCTAGAGAACAGCCCATTGCTTTTTGCTCTCGTTTATGGTCGCTTGCGGCTGACTCAGTAGTCAGGTGTTTCGGATTATATATTTGTACCTGTACCTCTATAGTAATTCTAATGGCATTTTAATTCGAGTCTCGCGGCTCGAACAATAATAAAAAAATTGATTAACACCACATTTATCGAAATCGGATAAGAGCGCACTCAGAAAATACTACTTTTCTTAAATAATTATGCCTAATTCATATACTATAGACTGTTTACTACATATTTTTGTATGTATTTAATTTATAAAGTAACTAGCTGTCCCGGCAAACGTAGTCCTGCCCGGAAAAGCTTTAATCGATATTTGACAAATAAAAAATAATCAGTTTCAGAGGAGTATGGTAACTACTACTACTACATTGCGACACGAGAATTTTATATATAAGATTTAAGTATGTGTATTGGCGCTGCCACACTTCAAGAAACCCTGAAACGCCGCAAATATGCATCCATCGGTGACGGATACATATTTTTGGCTTTCGGGGTTGAGACTTTGGGGCCATGGGGACGTGAGGCTTATCAACTTTATCGAGACCTTTCAAAGCGATTGAAAGAAGTCTCGCGTGACCAACGGGCTGGCCTATATTTAGGGCAACGAATAAGCGTTGCCATACAACGAGGGAATGCGGCCAGCATTTTGGGAACGCTCCCCACCGACACCGATTTGGACTACATCTTTTACTTGTAAATATGTTTATAGTAGTATTTAATTTCTAAGTTTTTGTTTGTAGTATGTGTTTATTGTTTCATTATTTTTCTAATACAAGCTGTCTTTAATTAATTACAGGCATAATGTTATACTAGACGAAAAGCAAATTAAAAGTATGTGTATTTAATTTATAAAATATGTAGTTTGAGTATATTGTACCACCTACATCGCCAGCTAATCATGCTTTGTTGCATAATAATATTTTTAAAAAAATATACTCATAAACAACATTTGAAACTTACAGAGTTATTCATATTGAGTTAGAGTAAGTAATATAGGTTTCTTCCAGAATCATAAAGAAGCCTTACAAACTTACTCTAACTCAATATGAATATGATCGTTATTTTTTACACTCTGTCAGTCAGTTCAGTTCAAACGACTCCACGAGGCGTAAGATCTATCGAACATTTATTCCCATTCTATTTCTCCAGTTCTAAATATTTTAAGCATACCCTCATAAATATACCAGTTACGATATGACCTAGACCCAAAATATGAGATTTCGCAAGAAAATACACGTAAA
Source organism: Dendrolimus punctatus (assembly GCA_012273795.1). Classification (NCBI taxonomy): domain Eukaryota; kingdom Metazoa; phylum Arthropoda; class Insecta; order Lepidoptera; family Lasiocampidae; genus Dendrolimus; species Dendrolimus punctatus. The sequence goes on along the minus strand of CM022528.1, from coordinate 22,995,505 downwards.
AAAATATAATAATGTTGCTTGGATTTCTTGGGTGAATATTATCTCTTCTCGGAAATTGTAAAAGAAATATTTGTACAATGTCTGCGCTTAATGTTCGTATATATATGCTTTTCTGGATATATAAAATTAAGATCCTAGAGCCGTCAGATCTGTGGTATTTATAAAACTCGAATTTTGATATTCATTTGTATAATACATAATGTTACGAGTTTATCGGGACTCGAATTAAAATGCCGTTACAATTACTACAGATTTTATTAAAACTAGTCAAACAAGTATAACAAATATAATAGAACACAACAAGTCAAAACGTAATTCAGAAGATCGTAATTCCATAAAACGCTCCGTTACTACAAGTTTCCCGATTGTAGTACACACGACTTTCTTCGCTCGTGGTTATAGCTCGACTGCCCCCTCTTTCAATAAGTTCATCGTTTTATATTGCACAAATGCAATGCGCCCGTATCATAATCCGAAACACCTGGCTAATGACTCGACCGTAACGGCAATAAACGAGTACAATAAAACAATGGACTATTCTCTAGAATAATTAGTAAACGCATGCCAATAAATAAGTAAATAAAAGAAGTCCAAATGCCGATAGGTAATAAAATATGTTTTTACAGATATGCAGGCATGAATTTGTGTTTTTCAGCGCTTAGATTGCAACAATATTTTATTAACATTATCAGAGTGAATTTAAATTTCAATGCAACACTCAAAAGTTGCACGTTCGATCTGTTCGAAGGCCATCGAATGCGTACACAAAGCTTGGATTAGTTACGTCGCATGCTTCTAACATGTGCTTAAAACTGTAATTAAAATTCAACTCTAGCATCCTTGTATTAATGTCGCAATTCCTTTAAATGATAGTTGAACTTTTGCAAGGTTGACTGCCAACCGATGTGTGTCCTATTTCTCTCAACGGAATATTCAAATTTGGCTGAAGTAGTCCGTGAATGTAGCGTGAAAACGTGTCCCGTTAAATCAAAATCGACTCTAATATAAGTTATTTTATATTAAAAATCCTAATTTCCAGACTGGTAAAGAGAATAAAAATCATTTAATTAAAATAAATATAAAATAATTAACCGCAACATAATTATATCGAAGACTGCATAGGACCACATTAGTGTTAAGAATTATAGTGAATTACTTACTAATTATTTTTAATCTCATTGTAAGCGAACTAAATGTTCTTATGGGAAATTAAGTTCTTAAAAACCTAATTAAAAATGCGAATGTGACTTGGTAAGTTTGTGACAGTTTCACGCTTTGACTACTAAGCCCATTGTCACTAAATTTTGTAGAGACGTCAGGGGTGTAGGAAGGGTACCTTTCATCTATAAAATCATCCGTGCAGGAGCGGAGAAAGAATACAATTTCCTAAATGAAGTTTTGTCATTTAAATATTCTTCAATAGTGTAGTATCCTGTTTTTAGCAAGATACTTTTTAATTTCATTTTTAATTTAGTGAAAGGCAGATCTAACATTTCACTTCCAAATCTTAGAATTAGGTGACAGTAACCGCTTTCCATCAAGTGGGCCGTCTGGTTGTCTCCGGAACTCGTGCAATAAAAAATACTATTCCTGAGGGATAAAGTAATATTCCCGAAAAGATTGCGCTTCGATTCAGTTTTAATGGATGTGTAGAGTGAATTGCGACAGTCGTCGTCAGTTTCAATTTACTAACAAATAGGTACATCGTCATAGTAACGATAAGGACGAGGCTGCAATATTAAGGCTTGTTGCAACGCCAACGTCCTTGATGAGTGTACTAATTTTTCGTGTGATAGCGGGGATTTAAAGATGCGGTCATTTTTCAGTTGCATTAATAATGTGAAACTTCTTTAGAATTGTATCGTTGTGATTTGTAACAAAAAAGCACAATGAAAAAGCTACACAAATATATATATATTTATACGTGGGAAATTATTCCTAGGTCTTTTTTGTGATTTTTCAGTTTGGTAATTTTGGAAGAATTGGTAGATTTCGTAGTTCTGGTACTTTTCATAGTATAGTAGTTTCGTAGCCTCCTCACTCTTGTCTACTAAGCGTTGTAGACATAATAATGCTCGCCGTATATTCTCTAAAGTTTCACTATTAATTCGTGTTTAACTGCACTTAAATACATTTTATTTTATTCGGAAGCGGTATTTAAAAAAATCTATTCATCTACCTTTTGCAAAGGTGTAGATATTTTTTTATCCTGCACCGAGACAAAAATGGAGGTGTAAAACGGTTTCATGTTAATTATATGGATGTTTTGATGATGTTTTTTCTTGACTTAAAATAACTATAGATAAATAACGAAATAACCACGTTAGGTCTCATATCGTGTTTTTTTTTTGGTATATTATTAATCAGTATATAACAACGAAAAGTTGTTACGTTCTAATTTTCTATTTTTTGCTACAATAGGGGCCTTAATGTATTTTTTCTCCCAGACCCCTTACTAATTTTTACTGCATTCGGTGGAGTCCCTATCTTTTTAAAGAACGGAGAAGAACTTTTTTAATTCAGAATTGATTTTGTAATTATTTTTGCGTTACATTCAGCACAGGTTCTAATTGGCTCCACATCAATTTTACAGCTTGTAAATAAATACGTTACGTTACGCGCACTATCTTGTTTTATTATTCCACATATAGAAAGTTAAAGCCAAAGCCAAAATGGAATTCACTAATTGCAGCTCGCGGACCCCCAGATTTTGCTTTCGTTGACCCTTGAAGTTCGAAATGGACCCCCAGTGGTCCATATGTACCTCTTTGAGGACCTATGTTATATAACGCAAGCGAAGCCATAAGCAAAAGCTACTAGAATATATTGTACCGATGAGTTAGTAGGCGAATTATAGGCCTCTAGGCACCCCATGAAGTAAGAGTCATTAAGACACTTTCATACGCAAGTCGCTTATTTCCTAATTTATGGTTACTATTAATCGCGATACGATTGCCACGAAACCGGGTAAGTTCGAGTATCGTGAGTGAAAAAGTGATGATTTATATATAGTACGCGGAATTTTGGCATTTGCACAAAAATAATACATATAGGTCGTGAAAAAAAGCCCCTACTTCGAAAACTCATAGCATAATACCTTACATGTAAATATTTCTTAGCCATTTGTTACTAAATGCGATAAAATTTAAGTTAATATAATTTAATATTTTTCACTTTTAAGAGATGAAAAAGGAATGTTGTTGGTTTTGCCAGATAAACAAAACAAGTGTATGACAGTAAAGTGAATGGAAGCGTTAGTTCCGGTGCACCGTGACGTTCTTATCACGATCATGATCACCGTAATATCCGTACAGGAACGGAGAAATAATACAATTCCTGCGGCTGGGCGGCCTGTCGTAAGAGGCGACAAAACAACCTACAGCCGGGTGGTAGGTTCTAATCTATCTTTAGAGAGCTTCAGCACATTGGTTGTATCTCTGGTGTTACAAATGCCCATAGGCGATCTTAACCGCTTCCCATAAGGTGGGCCATCTGTCTGTCTGCTGAACTCACGCAATAAAAGAAAAGATCAAATTGCAGATACTTTGAAGAAAGATCAAGTAAAGAGCATCTCTAATAAATGTAGCATATTAGTAAATAGAGAGACTAATGCAAGTAAATGCAGCGAAAGGTGTTTGTTAGCAGCGTTGCAAGTGGAGTTATAAAGTTTTCTGTTTCCAAAAAGGTTCTACTCGTAATAAAGCAGACTTGATTACCGTCTGTCATAATTAAGATGGAATAATCTTTTATACAACGGCGTTGGCAGTAATTACTCAGAATACCACAAAGGCGGCCCTCAAGAATATATTAAACACAGTTCAAAGGTGAAACTTGTTAGCCGTCCGCTTGTCATAACTAGTTTTCGGTAGACTAATAATCATGGAAATACGATTTAATGGGGCATTTCAATCAACGAGTGTGACATGTACCGGCTTTTATTTAGTGTGTTGATTTGTCAAGGGTTTTTACGTAGTTCAATCTTAGGTTCATTATACTTCTTTTCTCATATCATATTTATATAATTATTTTTTTTCTAATCATGTTTATAAATAAACATAGATAGCTAGATAACACTTTAATGTACACCATTACAGAATAATTACGAACAAGTATTATCCAATTGTGTCTTATCGCTAAAAAGATATCAGAGATCACCAGATATCAGGATCAGACCACCAGGCAACCCGTGGCAAGAATATTGCTGATTAGGAGTGGCGATGGTGGTATACATAATTATTGTACGATTACTTACATTTTAATAATAAATATAGACATGAGTAGCGACACCTCCTACCTGACTCCGGGGGTCAAGACAAGGCCCCCGTCTCTGTGCTTGCCTTAACCAGCCGGCACGGAGTGGAGATCGCCAGAGATAAAACTCAAGCTGGAAGTGATAAATAGCACCACGTCAGAAGTAGCTTCGGTGAACCTGCAGCCCACCTCTGTACAACCCTTAGCCACTCACACCCATGTTGCCCCTGTCTTCTATGGAATTTTTAGGTGCCCATGCAGGGAGGCGAGTCACCTTCTGCTCATTTTTCCATGGTTCCTGAACATTGCGACGGGCAGACGCCATATTCCCCATATTCCCAGACCCCTGGTACCACTACCAGTTCACCCCAATAGCCCGGTACTTTCTATTCTCATTTCCCACAATAGTCCTACACTGGCTGGGTCTTGTCCTTGGGTGCATTACTATATGGAGTAGACAGGGATAATCGCCGGTCAGTGTCACATCACATTTAGATTAAATTTGTCAAGGGGCCTCTACGTAGGACCCCACGCAAATACCTCCAAAAGACCTAGAAAAACATTCAATATAGACAAAGACATGTATTATAATACAATATATAACGATATTATATATGCAAATGTATTTATGTGATGTGATTTGTAAAAGAAAACAACTTAGTTATATTATATTCTACCCATAGTCCCTCCCTTCTATGTTTCTTCGCTGGATCGAAAGGAAGCATAGCTTAATTATTTTAATTCGATAACTAGAGATTAGGAAGCCCCAATTCTCAAATGTTTTTAACAAGAAAAATAATATTATTGTGTTTAGAAAGTTATGTAAAATTAGGCAAAAGCCCTTCAAAGTTTCAAGACAAATTTTCTTTGTAAATAACAAAAGAAAATAAGCATTTTCTGTTTCTTATTTTCTTTTGTACCGCTTCTTGTGCGGATTATTTTCCCGTTAATAATAATTTTGGAAACGGCACGTTTTGAAATTCAATAGGCTTTGTTATCAACGGCTTATTATTATTGAAAGGACACTGATAAGATTTTATGCATTGTGGGGCGCAGATTGAAAAAGAGAGAGTGATTTTAAGACTCATTTTTGTCATTTTATAATAGTTGTTGGTTTGGTTATTTTTGGATGAATCAATCATGTAATGCAAGTGTTTTAATGTTGATTTTATATTCATGTTACTACTCAGGTCCCTATTATAATGTCGTAAAACTAATCCGGCTTAAGGGACAATCAAATATAGGTACGAAAACACACTACTTACTCAATAAATCGAGTGCAGATATTTTAGGAAAAACTATAATACCTTCAGTTCGAAGTCACAGTGTGTTTTTGCACAGCAAATAATTATATAACTTCATTTATTAAATATTTTCATTCAATCTCACACACACTTCTATCACACACTTCATAAGATATATAATATTGTTACAACTTAGGTTCCGACAAAAACAATATCTGAAACAAAACACATTTTATTACCTGTCGGCATTTAAACTAATTGTAACTCTTTTATGATCGTCTTCTTTTGTTTACTTCGTGTTTAAAATTTGTGATTAGAAAAAACCCATTGTTTTATGGCAGTAATTATCCAGGTGTGGTGGATTAATTCGACTTAGATACGGGGACATTGCATTTGTGCAGTATACAAGGTTGACCTGATGGAGGGGGAGGCAGTCGAGCGAGAATCACTAGCGAAGCGAGACGTGTGTACTACAATCGGGAATCTAATAAGTGACGAACTTTGCGCGTTTTATTTAATAACGACCTTCTGCATTACGTTTGGATTTGTCGTGTTTGGTTATATTTGTATCTGTGTTATACGTGTTCGTATAGTTCTAATAAACGCTATAATAATTCTAACGGAATTTTAATTCGAGTCTCGCGACTCGTAACATTATGTTAATGAAAAGTGCCATATGAATCGCGAATGTCCAGAAAACTATACAGGACACGCAATTACAGAGTGTTTCGGTGGCAGCCAACCTGTATCCCTTCGCGTCATTTAGTACGATCGCGTCACCGGCGTCGAGAGCACGCCCTGACGCATTGACGCCGCCCGCCCAAACGGCGACTGCATACACGTCGATACCTACCGAGATATCATTTCAGTGTATCAAAGATCACATTCATAATAATCACGTCTTAATATTAAAATTATTATTAAATATAACACATATCTAATAAATTTGTGTTGAAAATTTTATTTTATTTATTACTGATAAATAGTGCAAAAATCCATGTGTAGGTCTTTGGTAGTTCCGTTATGAATGTTTTGAAATACGAAAAGGGTAAAATTAAATTTTAAATAGTGATGAATATATACAGTGTGTTTATGAATTAGATACTTTAATTTATTCATTACTTATAATAATATGCGTATATATGACTAATATGTGAAGTCGTATGAACAGTGGAATGATCAACAGTAAGGGGATTGTAACTTCAGCTTAATTTTCTCATGGTAAGTTCTAACATGGCATGCTATTGTTTATATATCCTAATGACTTCTCTTGAATAAGCTTTGAACAGTGCTAACTAATAAGTTTACTAGTCCAGACGTGATCATATATAGACTAACTAATATAAAGACTAAATATGAATCCTGACCAGACAGCCTGCACTTTTTAATCAGTTCTTGTGACGCAATATGTTTTAAATTCCTTCGCCTATCAGTGAATTTGTGCTTTGATACGTATCGAAAGCTTATTACGCCTGCATACACTTTATCCGATTATGATAATTCTTTTACAGCGTTGACTGTCAAACTTTGGAATGTGCTGCCTCTTACTGCCAGAGAGGCCAAATCCTTACCAACATTTAGAAATTTACTCAGAAAACACTATTTGTCCACAAATAGCTATGTTTGATTAACACAGTATAATAATGCTAATACATTTATTATAATAACTTAAGTTTTTAAAAGTAGATTATTGTATGTGTATCTTTTTTTCAAATATTTGTTTGAGTATTTATTATTGTCTTTTTCCCGCACCACCTACATCGCCTTATTCAATTTTCTCTCATTTAGGTTGCCTGGAAGAGATCGCTTTGAGCGATAAGGCCGCCTATTGTATTGCCTAGAAAAAATTGTAAATATGGTCTGTTTTTGTAATTGTATACTTTGGTGAGCAATAAAGTGTTATATATATATATATTTTTTTTTTTTTTTCTTAAGTCTTCGCGATTAGTACACTTAATAAAAGTATAATTTAATGGTTTTAAGCATGGTATTTTATTTTATTATTATTTCGACGTTTCGGACATTGTTCAGTAACACGTGTGTATACACCACCGCGCCGCGCTGACACTACGTCGCCACCACGCTACTACCACACTTTTGCTGTTAAGCTAATGTAAACGTTGTTCATAAATGAATAATGTTTACATATACACATAACACGGCTACTTAAAAGTGGCTAAAACGTCGCGGTGAAACTCAAAGAAAATATCGTGATTAAAACTCTCAAAACGTAGTTTTATTATAATTTTCAATTTATGAATAATTTAAATTTAAAATGACGTTTCAAATAATAAGATATTGGACTAATATTTTTATTTGTGTTGTTTTACATAAATAAGAACGGACTGACGGCGCACACTGTGGTTTGGGTGCATGTTAAGAAGTATCTTTCAGCAGGATTCCTTATTGCTTCCATGTTCATATCAACACAAGCAACTCTTTGAATAACACAGTTCGTCATTATGTTTATGAGCAATCCACAATCGACTAAATTGACTACGCATGTCATACCTTGCATTGCAAATTTCACAATGGCCTCGGTTTTGCGGTTAGTAAATAAACGGAAAGGTAACAGAAAATGCTTTCCAACATTCGTCCTACAAACGAGGTCGACCCACGAGGGTTTCATTGTGTATATTTATGACTAAAACCTTTATTACATTAAACTAATTTAGGGACCCGGTACCTACAAAGTGTGGGCGTAGTCCAACTATATTCTTCGACTCCCTTTCTCTTATTACTCTTCCCTGATTTCAGAGAACAGGTCTCAAAATTTGCCTAAATTAATAGCTGCTTTACATTTATCTACAAAGACGTTGCTGATTAAGCTTCCAGTAAGTAGAAACCAATAAGGCTTTTGATATCGTATATACCGTATTTGACAAAGAAACCCCTCTTATTGTGAGTCCGACTCGCACAAGGCCACTTGTTTCTACTTCATAGAATCGTGTAATTAAATCAAAAATTTCAATGATTATTTTGTATCTATATAATTTGATTGTTACATCCCGCATTTCAATTCGTTGCAAATAAGAAAATGTAACTCCTCCTTTATATTAATACTTGAAGCAAAAACTTGTACCTACCCCTTTTTACGAAAATTTCACGGACGGAGGAATATGACATTTCGCACTTATAGACTATACAGAAGATATTCACTTATATGGAGAAGAATCGATGAATGGTTTTTTTTATTTATTAATTATACATAAAATACGTTAAATCGATAAAAAAAACTTTACACACACTACCATATAATTGACAAATACACGGATATATGCTCTTTTGTTTATTGTTCAAGTCAAATTTACAGTGTAGTTTTGGCGAAATCTCTGATTATTGAAGTGTAGTCTTTGACAACAAATTGTTATGGTCGAATTTCGACCACGGGCGACCACTAAAATATATAATCACATAAGTAAACAAAGAGTGTGAAACTTCATAATGTACTTATTAACCAATGCATTGAAAATATCGAGCTCGTGGCAGATATATTGTAGGCGAGGCAGAGAGAGTAGCAGAACAGGCAGTTTCGTGAATGGTGACAGTTTACAGTGCGACATGCTGTTAGGGCGGTCAGGCTTAGCTAATCTGCTGACAACATAGAGCAGGAAATATAGGACTGAATAATTTAAATGTACGTACTAAATCTAATCTACATATTAAATACACACACAGTACATACATACATAAAATCAGACATTATTATAACAACCTACATATTTGTGTACAAATAAATATATTATAGAAATATAAATAAGTATTGAATGAATGCTTGGTTTAATACCTCTCCCGCATTTGGACCTCTTTGGTTTATTTTGTCTTTGAAATTTGCAATTAGACAATAGCCTATGGTTATGGTACTTATTTATAGCCGCAGGTGTGCGAATTACGATTTCTAGAAAATTAAGTTGACGATACGGGCGGGCACACTTTATTTGTGAACTATAAAACGACGGCAGGATGGAGAGAGGAGATAGTCTAGCAAGAATTACAATCAAAGCAAAACGTGTACATTCGATAAGATATATAGTGACGGATTTTGCGCGTGTTATTAAATCGTGCAGTATGTACTGGTTGCGTTCAGTTATATTTGTACCTGCGTTATACGTGTTTGTATAAGTAGTTCTAATAAATTCTACAGTAATTCCAACGGCATTTTAATTCTAGTCCTGTAGCGAGCTACACCTACCTACCTACCTTCATTATAATACTGTTACGAGTAACAGTATTATAATGAAGGCAGGGGCAACCCGTATAAAATTGCTTGAGAATATTGTTTCACTCCCTTTATGTATGTTACAGGCATTCTATTTGGACAACTATCGCACTATAGGTGGTATATTGGCAGATAAAATTTAATGGGACTGTCTTCTTTATCACCCTGTACATACATGTAATGGTATAGTGAGATTGCGAAAACAATAGCACTTACAGGGCTGGCACACTAGAAATGTAACTGAGAATGTAAAAGCGCGCGGGGGATCGTTAGACGTGTCTTGAAAAATACAATAATAGCGTTGTTTCAAAGTGACTTTTTTATTTAAGTCATTTTTTGATGAGATACGCGTTTTGAAAGACTTGTAAAAAATACAAATAAATAAAAATTATAAAAACGCGCAAGTTCGTAGTGTAATACTTACAACAACTCAGAAGGGTTTTTGGTCATAAACCAACAGCAATTGGTTACAGTATAAGAAACTTAGCAAATTAGCACAATTGATAGCGGTTTGAAGTAATTGATAAATGATATCAATTAAAAGGGTTATGAATGACAAGACTTTAATACATTATTGTTTAGAAATTTTAAATTATATTTGATATGATTATATAAAATATTATATTTAAATTTTTACATGTAATAAAATAAATCTAGCGCGTCTGCCAACATAAAAATAAAATGTAGCGAGAGATTTTGAATTACAATCTTCTCAATTACCACATCATATTAGAGATAAATATTGCTACATAAAATTATGGTAAATTATAGAAAGCTACTCTATACAAAGAGGCGCAAATCATAGAATTAATAAAAATATAACATCATTATTCAATTAAGGAAATTAAATTGTGTCGTTTAGAAATAAGAGGGTATATTACAAAATTAATTATTAACCTTAAAAACAAAACATGACAAGAACAATAACGCAACGAAATAAATGTAACATTATTAATCCATCAAGAATGAATGGTTCAAAGTAATTTCGAGTTGTGTTCCGGCATTAGCCTGGTTCCAGTCCCTCTTCGAGGCCTGCAGCCTAACTGTAGCACCACAGGTGTTGCAAATTCATTAGCGACGGTAACCAATTCCGTTTTGAAGTTTTCCTATTTGAAGAAATGCCTAGTGATTAACACGTATTTAGATATACTAGCAGGAGTAAAACATTATTTTAAATTCTACTTTATTTTGTTATTTATCCAGATGGGCCGTCAGCCTGTCTGGAGTACCGTAAAATGGGGCGAAGAGGAATCAAGGAGGGACTGGGCATAAAACAAGGAAAGATATAGACGCTCAATATTAGTTCTAAATTTAATAAAACTGTACCTTTTTTTGTAGGTAAAAAGTAGAATACTGAAAGTTTTTATAACAACACTGAATATACGTGAACTAGCTGGAAACTGTGAAAAGAATGGATTTTAAAATGGCATCTTCTGATGCCAGTAACATCTGTGTTAGAAAATTTGCTTTCAAAATGTTATTTAACTAGCAATAGAAGACGACGCTATGTTAAAAAGATTATTTGGTGTTTGGATCATCATATGTGTTTGTGTGTGTGAAAGAGAGAGTGAGTGTGTTGTGTGTGAGTGTGTGGGTGCGTCTGAGTTATAAATGTTTCGTATTCTTCTAAAAAATTGTACATTACTATCTTTATATTCGTGGATAATGTAATTGGACAAACACGGACTTTGGACTATATACCTTTTTTATTATGTAACTTTAGTGTATATCTGTTTATTTAAATAAATTTTAAATAAACAAATAAGTTTAAATAAACGAAATAAAATATACGTTTATTATGTATATAGCAATAAATAATACATTTGTCTGTTAGTTCAAAATACACTTGGCCAGTTTTTCCATGTTACCCCGTTTTTGGTCGGCGTTCCAGCAAAGAGCTTCGATATCTCTTCATGGTTGTTTCATTCGACTTGATAAGATAAGTCTGCATCGATTTTCCATTTCAGTTGCAACTGTTATCTATGTATTGGCTTTGAGTGTATCACTATTTACATAGCAACTTAGAAGTTTGAAGATTGTCTCTAAAAGTAATTTCGTGGCGGGCGTGACAGTCTATGACGTCAATTTGGTGTTTAATTTTCTTAAGACTCCTATTACCGTAAAAGGTCGTCAGTGGGGTGCAAACAAAACAAATTTCCATTGGCATCTACTGATCAATAATTCACCTAAAATAAACTATAAATCTTAACGATATGAGACGTAAAGTTGATTATTTCGTAATTTTACTACAGTTATTTTAAGTTTAAAAATTGCCAAATCGCCTCCAAATTATAAACTTGAAACAATTTTACTCCTTCAATTTTTGAAATTGACCGCCTCACACAAGTGTAGCGATCGTCTTAATGAAACCAATCGCTACATCTGAATCAAACTATCATTTACTATAACATTATCCCAGACGAAGAATTAGAGTAAGCGACATTTTTACTTAAATAGTTTTTTCCTTATTACATAGATAGATAACACTTTATTGCTCACAAAAATACAATTTCAAAAAAACAATTACAATATTGACAAGGTAGAAACAATAGGCGGCCTTATCGCCAAAGCAATCTCTTCCAGGCAACCTAATTTAAGGAATAATTTAACCTAATCTGGCGATCTAGGTGGTGCACATCATTAAGTATATCATAAATAAACATACTTAAGCTAAATAATTTATAAATTAAATACATACATATATATACTTATATATTAAATAGTCTATAATATAAGAATTAGGCATAATTATTTAAGGAAAAGTAGTGTTTTCTGAGTGCGTTCTTGAATGTAGGCGATGTTTTGGCCTCTCTGACAGTAAGAGGCAGCGCATTCCAAAGTTTGACAGCCTGCACTGTGAAAGAGTTATCATAAAAGGATGAAGTGTGTGCAGGGGTAGTGAGTTTACGATACCTATGAGTGCGTAAATTGTGAAAAGTAGAAAGGTGAAGGAATTCTAAACGTTCCTTAAGGTAAGGAGGACTACTAGGAATAAATAATATGTCATAAAGTAGTGTGATAATGTGAGTATTCCGGCGAAAGCGAATAAGGAGCCACGTGAGTTTGTCACGAAAATCAGAAACATGGTCATATTTTCGCAAGCCAAATATGAACCTAATGCAATAATTCTGAAGTAGCTTAAGTTTATTTAGCTGTTCTACGGTTAAGTCAAGATAGCAGGCGTCAGAGTAATCTAAAATGGGTAGCAAAGGAGACTGTGCAAGCATAATTTTGGTGGCAGTAGGCAGAACATTTCTCACCCTTCTCAGGGAGATCCCTGATAGGAGACAGCAAAACTCTCCGACTTAATTCGGAGAGCTGAGACCAAGATCGATCACCATCGATCGATTACATTTTAGATAATTATTTTATTTATGTTTATTATTCTACCTAGTCTGTGCCTAAGTAAAGAAATGAATAGTAAAACAAAAGAAATTAGATTTATATAATAATATCTCTCTGTACTGTAAGTACCTAACTCCGAATCATAAGTTCCACGAGACATTGTCGCAAAACTTTCCAAACTGCCAACACAAAACTTCATGTCGATAAGTTTTTGTGATGCTTCAGCGATGTTGAAATAATCACTAACAAAACCAGTTAAACAATCAAATTATAACTTTTCAAAGGAACCAAATTGATAAGTCGGCGCTCTGTCCGCCATTGTTGTCAAAAAGTTAAGGACAAAAAAACAAACGAAAGTAAAGAAAGGAAGCCGATAAAAGGCGATACCTTGTAAATAAATTGACGGTTGCTATATAGACTACTTTCCTGGTTGCAATCGTACTACCTAGTGTTATAAGAATAAAAGTTCATTTACATTATTAATCTATCTATCTTTATCATGTGTTAGCAGAAGGTGATGTTAGGAGCCTTAAGAACAGACGAGCGTGCATGACAAGAGCTATGAATGTCAAAGAAGCAAGTGAGGTGTGTAAGAATGGGCCTGTGTGACGCTCTGTTGTTCGTGCCTACCCCGCAAGGGACCTGGCGTGAAGTTATGTATGTATGTAATCTATCTTTAATATTATGACATTCTTAACATGCCATTCAATGTGTACATTGAAGCTATTAAAAAAACAACTGATCTAGATTATATTCACGATGGAGAACACGATGCATTTTTTTTAGATTCCTTGTCTGTTTGTTCGGGATTCAAACTACGGGGCCGATTTGGATGCGGTTTTCGCTGATCGACAGCGAATTGTTAAACTTAAATCTACACTAGTTTTTATTCCGGGAATCCCTCGTGAATTTTTCTGGGAATCATTTAAAATGGTCAGATCGAAAAAAACATTCGAATTCCAATGCGATTTTTTCACTGATTAATACCAAATTTTGTTATAAAATGTGTGATATTATTTTATCCCGGGAATCTCACGGGAAATTTCCCGGGAGCGGTCTACATTTATTCGGGTGTATAAAAATTAGCTTATTGCTACACAGTTCCGCGAAAAAAATCCACGCGAACGAAATATACCGCTTAGCTAGGATTTACATATCATTTAAAACGTGTCTATAAATAAAAGACACATAAATTGAAAGTTTTAATTAAGGTAATGAAATTTATGAAATCGGCTCAGACCCCTGACGTTGTATGTCGTGTAGATACTACACACACAGTGCGCGCCGCGTCAGGCATTTGAGAGAGAGAGAGAGAGACCAGTGCCTTTTCATAATAAGCATAGTCGGTTGCGTACAGCTAACGCTGCCTACGGGTTTTGTAGCATACCACCGGGTAAGTGATTACTCGGGCTTCGTTTGAGTATCGCCATTTAAACCCATGGAGAATTTCACGTTACAAAATAAAAACATAATCATTATTCATTGGCAATTTATAAAAACGTCATAAAAATCATGTATAGATAAAAAAATTTAGTAAAATCCATCAACTGAGTACGAAAGTTATTTACAATATTTTATTTTGTAAAATCTTCTGTAAAATTTACAGCAGCGTGCTGATCGATTGATGGCTCAAAATGAATCAGCTCATCATTTTCGTAACATGAACTTTTTTTTAAACGAGGTCACGAGGTCATGACATATAAGTCTATAATTATGCTCCTTATTATTCTAAAAGCTACATTCTGCCGCACTCGGAAGTCACGTAATGGTCCATTGATCCTTAAAATACATACACAGAAGTAAGTCCTTGAATGTTTTTATTTATTTATTTTATTTTATTCTTATTTTATAATTTTAAGATAACTATCAGATGTGCTTGTAATAATAGCAATAAATTAGTGATAGTGAGTTATTCACAAGTCACCACAGATAGAACTATATTAAAATATCAACTTAAATAATCTATAATAAACAAGGTATATTAACAACTATATAAATAATTCTATAATTATGCTCCTTATTATAATTAGGAATTTCGCTTTTGTTATAACAAAAGCGATATTTTGCCGCACTGGGAAGTCACGTAATGGTCCATTGATCATTAAAATACACATACAGAAGTATAATACTAATATATTAGGGTCTAAAGTACCTGCTCCGTTTTAAATGTTTTTATTTATTTATTTTATTTTATAATTTTAAGATAACTATCAGATGTGCTTGTAATAATAGCAATAAATTAGTGATAGTGAGTTATTCACAAGTCACGACAGATAAAATTATATTAAAATATAAACTTAAATAAGCTACAATAAACATGGTACGAAGAACTAACATTTAGAATAAAGGAAGAAAGAAAAAATGATACATTACTTTGAGATTCAATGTGATATAAAAATATTAATTAAATTATGCTGCTCAGTCATTGCATCATAAATACAAAGCAATCCATTTACTTCTAATTCTAGCTACCGAGGTACTTGTTATGTCAAAATCATAGCTGTGAATTAAATTAATACGTAACACACGATCGATATATAACATTATTTTGACTGTGGTTTTTAATTATGCATGTGGATAAAATTTACTACATATTGATATTGAAGGAGAAATTCGCAAGAAAATCAACAAATCGTGATCACTGGATGTGTAAAACTTTTCAATCTGCCTAGAGCAAGCGTGATTTGTTTTTATTTTGAAATGGGTTTCTTAGGGAAGACTGGAACCTGGCCACCAATACCGAAACACAACTCAAGGTTGTTATGACGGCTTATTCTAAACCAGGGGTGGAAGCCTCCAGACAGGCAAACGCCCTATCACCTGGCTGTGGATTGGTTTGTCGCCTCTTACGACAGGCCGCCCGGCCGCAGGATTAGTGGCACTATACTTGTTGGAAAATATCTTTTAGTAAAAGATTGTGTGAGCTGTTCGACATTTTTTATTGAAGTGAGTTTAAAAATGTATTCCACACATTAGTTACATTTTTGTCTATGACATTAAATGAGGTCGTCTCTTCCCTTTAAATATATTCCTGTCGATGAATGCAGGCTTGACCCTGTTTTATTGTGATCCCTGATATCTTGAAACTTTTGTTTTTTTCTTTGTCAGACGTATTTATTTACTATACACAAAAAACAATACCACAACGACTTCGAGATGAAAAAACGGAACAATTAGCTCATTTTACAGGGCTTCGTGCTGATAACGAATATAGGAAAATATCATTTAGTAAAAAATTGTGTGAACAGTTCGACATTTTTTTATCGAAGTGTGTTTAAAATGTATTCCACACATTAGTTACATTTTTGTCTATGACATTAAATGAGGTTTTAAAACAATTTTTTCTCTGTTCCCGCACGGTTCTTAATTTTAATACATTAAGCCATGATGTTAGGGTATTTAAATATACTTCCTTATTTTATTGAATTAATCTAGATATATAGATAACACTTTATTGTACACCATTGCAGAAAAACTTACGAACTAGTATTATAATAGTACAAAGGGCGGTTAATTAAATGATTTTACATGATATTATAAAGGAATTATTATAATGTCAGGAGCCTTAAGAATAGACGAGCGTGCATGACAAGAGCTATGAATGTCAAAGAAGCAAGTGCGGTGTATAATAATAAGCCTGTATGGCGCTCTGTTGTTCGTGCCTACCCCGCAAGGGACCTGGCGTGAAGTTATGTATGTATGTATTATAAAGGAAATAATTTACTGTAAAAATGTAATTATTGTTTAAGACAATTGGCATTTATTTATTTGCTCCGGGAAAATCAAACTACACTGAACATTCGTGAACCGAAAGACAATACTCGACCTCATTGTGTCGATATCAATATTCATCTTGCTCCCGAATGCATGACCTTACGGACATTATATGTATATCTTGCCTTCCTATTTTATTGACTCTCGCGAGGAAGTGTCGTCGATTTATTGCTTGCATTATAAAACCCGGGCAAAGATAACCTGATAGACGCGGTTACTTAGCGGAAATATGATGTACATACCAGCTTTTACCTGCAGCTTTGCTCGCGTTAATGCAGATTTTAAATATAGTATTATCGCACGGGAATCGTACATTTTTCCGAGATAAAAACTATAAATTAATCTATTTCTATGCCTAAATTAAATCCAGATCCATTCAACCGTTCTGCCATGATTGAGCAATAAACATCCATCCAAACTTTCGCATTTAGATATAACATTATGTATCTATGGTATTAACGTTCTTTTATCGACAGACTACACACTTCAAATCTCAAGTCGTTCATTTTGGGAATGCTTTCTGCAGATAGCGGACCTGGAATAAAAAAAATATTTAAGTACATATTTCAGTTATGGATTTACAATAGTTTAAATTTATTTATTTATACATACACACATATAAATAATTAAACCATAAAACCAACATGAGTGTGAGAGGCTAAGGGGTGTAGAGAGGTGGACTGCAGATTCGCCGAAGCTACTTCTGACGTTATGCCATTTATCATTTCTACACCTAGAGCCTAGAACACCTAGAGTCTTCGCTCTAGCGATCTCCACTCCGTGTAGGCTGGTTAAGGCAAAAAAAGCACGGAGGTGGAGGCCTTATCGATCCCTGGAGTCAAGTCCGAGGTGTCACTACTCACCTAAGGTTTTGCCAAAAAGCCCCCCTGCAGGCATATGTTATTTATTATTATTGTATTAATTTATTAGTATTACTAATAAAGAAATAAACATAAATTTAAATAAAAAGAAGAAAATTAAGTAGAGTAAAGTACACAACGTCAGACACTAGCTGTCACATAAATTAACAAATGTAATTCAGAATAACACTCCAAAGCTACAATGGTCAAACCTTAATGGACAGATCGTTAAAATATCGTTAACCCTGTAAGTGCAAAAAGCTTACGTGTCTTACAAACATTTTTATGTAAATGTTACTTTTGAAATTCAGATTTTCCTTTGGCAGCGGTTCAATATCGATAAATTACTACGAAATTCCGCCAAGATGGCAAATTTTCTGTCTATCTAAGCCGTAATACAGTGTTGCTATTATTATTGTCACCGAATCAGTAATAAACAGAGTTTTTTGCCATGGTCAACCTACGCTGGTTTGAATTACTAAAATCTCTTCGAGGTCCGCATGTTTTTTTAATATCTTTATTGCAGGAGTTCAGCAGACAGGCAGATGGCCCACTTGATGGAAAGCGGTTACCACTACAGATCTCACGCACGGCCCAGTTTAAATACTTGGGGTCTGTACTTCATGCGTCCGGAGTCATTGATTACGACGTCAATTTCAGTATCTCAGCAGTACTTGAGCGGCACAAGCAAATGCTGCTTGACACGGAGATGAATGTGCTGAGATGGATGTGTAGAGTCATGCGGAAGGACCGTGTTAGAAACTCTCTCATTCGCGGCAGCCTAGATATCCGAACATAGGGGATAAACTTCAACAATGTTGCTTAGGTTGGCTCGGCCACGCTTCAGGGAAACCGGCTCCGCCAGGCCCCGGTCGACGGGGTAGGCCCAAGAAATGCTGGCTTGACGTCGTAAAGTATGACATGCGCACCAATTGGTCTTACGAATACGGATGCCGAAGACCGCGCGAAATGGAGAACACAAAGTAGGAAATCGGACCCCGGGCTTCGAAGCAGACACCCCGAACGCAATTGGGATTTAACGCTAGGATAATACATTTTTTATACCCCTGTTACACACACCTCTGATACGATGGTAGTGTTAATGACTGTGACCAAATGCGTTAGCGATTAGCAATATTAATATAATAACGGTGTCGCATCTCAAAGCATTAATTGCTCAGTTACCTTTTTGCTTAGTTAATTTTATAAGAATTATAACATGCACATGTTAGATTTTAAATTTGATAGAATAAGTTATGAATTGAATAAAAAATAATTTCAACAAAGATATTATTAAAAAACAGTAAACAAGAGTGGTCTTGACTACATTATTTATTTTATGGAGCATGAAAAACTAACGCTAACAATAACAAAATAAAAAATCTAGAGTCTTATATTCTTAACTTTCGTACACTTTTCCAGTACTAACAGTCTCAGCAATTACTGTTTGACAACATTCAACGTAGGATCTCTCTCTTTGACAGCCAAACACACAGATTATTTATTTACAACTAGAAAAACGAATATTAAATTCTCCGTATTAGATGATTTTGCCTCTGTCGAACCAACTAATCCGGCTCGAAGGACCATTAAAATATAGGTACGAAAACACACTACTTACTCAATAGATCGAGTGCAGATATTTTAGGAAAAACTATAATACCTTCAATTCAAAGTCACAATGTATTTTTGCATAGACAATACATAACTTCATTTATTAAATATGTTTATATAATCTATCACACACTTCATAAGATATATAATATTGTTACAACTTAGGTTCCGACAAAAACAAATACCACCTGCATATCTGTAAAAACACATTTTATTACCTGTCGGCATTTGAACTAATTGTAATTCTTTTATTATCGTTTTCTTTTATTTACTTATTTACTGGCATACATTTCTAGAGAACAGCCTATATATATTCTATATATATATATAGAATATATTGTTCCATTACAATAGATTACGGCCACTTGCGTCTGAATCACTAGCCAAGTGTTGCGGATTACGTCGTCTACGATACAGGCACATTTGTATTTGAGAGGTATAAAATATATAATGAATCTAATAGTGACGGACTTTGCGCATTTTATTGAATTACGACCTTCTGCATTTCGTTTGGATTTGTTGTGTTCTGTTATATTTGTACCTGTGTCATACGTGTTTGTATATTCTAATAAAGTCTATACTTAATTCTAATAGCATTTTATTTCGAGTCGTATCTCGTAACAACATATTCTTCGGGAGAAAACTCGTGTGAAAAAACTCACGTGTCATCCGTGCAGGAACGGAGAAAGAATACAGTTTCCTGCGGCCGGGCGGCCTGTCGTAAGAGACGACAAAACAACCCATAGCCAGGTGGTAGGGCATTTGTCCAACTGGATGGCTACCACCCCTGTTCTAAAGTATCTCGCCATAACAACCTTGAGTTGTGTTCCGGCATTAGTGACCAGGTTCCAGTATCCCTTAAGAGAGCTGCAGCGCATTTGTAGCACCTTTGGTGTTGCAATCATCCATAGGCGATGGTAACCGCTTTCTGCTGAACTCCTGCAATAAAAAAAAATCGTGAAAAAATTACTGCTATTATTAACAATAAATTACAATACTAATAAATATGTTATATCACGTCTGACTGGATGTATGGATTAAGACATGTTGGCAACGTTTCAAAGCACTATGAACAACAATTCTAGAGTATTTTCGTGCACATTATAAACTTCTCATCATATTGCAGGAAATGTTACTGTTTGTGCAAGTATGCAACTTTGTTTAGTAATGTTTGTATTTTGTTTAGCGTTTTGTAGAATAATATTAGACAAGCACTCTGTTTGTTTGCAGTTTATAGAGACATGTTATGCTCAGAATTTTTAGTTTGTCGTAATATAAATAGACACTACAATTTATTTACTTTAAACGAACACAATGTTTTCTGCAACTCTATGAAGACGAAGACACGGCAAAATGTAAATTTGCCTAATAATAGAATTTTTTAACCAACTTCGAAAAAAGGAGGAGGTTCTCAATTCGTCGGGATCTTTTTTTATGTATGTTCACCAATTACTCCGTGATTTATGATTTGATTTGCGTGATTCTTTTTTTGTTCGACGCGGAATAGCTTCCAATTGGTCCCCTAAACATTTTACACAGTTTGGCTTGGTATTTTTTATTTTATGAACATTTTAAGAAGCGGAGCACCATTTGTAGGTCCACCCATACATAGCTAGACACTAAAAAGTAACAAATAAAAAATAAAAACTTCGTTTAAAAAAAACGACTTCAAAAACTAAAAAACTAAAATGTATCAAATAACTTATTTCTAAAGCTATTATTATTAATATATATTATCTAAAACATCTTGAAGTCGGTGCAAAGTAAAACATAAAAAAATACTATATTTTGAAAATTACTAAGCACCGACTTTAAGATGTTTTAGATAATATATATTAATAATAATAGCTTTAGAAATAAGTTATTTTATACATTATAGTTTTTGAAGTCGGTTTTTTTATGAAATTAAATATTTATTCTTGCATAAATGTAGTTTATACAGATGTTATTCCTAGAAATACTAAATCTTTTTGCGATTATTAACTTACAGTACGTGAATTTACTCTGCCGTAACACAGTTTTAAACTAGTACGGGGAGTAATGATTATCGCATATTTTATTGTTTATTGTACTTGCTTAGCTTATATAACTGAAGAGCAATAAATTCTTTAATCTTTTAATCTTTAAAATAGACGGTTCAGTACATTTTACCAGTTTCCCTGGTGTGCAAGTGAGCCTGATCTTAATCGTCATTATTTAATTAGTTATTTCCTTTTTATTTTTTAAGTACCTTTTATCCAACTTGAATAGTATCTATTACCTTTATTCATGTCTGTTTTTTTTTTAATTATTTTTTCAATCAGTGTTTGTCAATTATTCAATGCATTAAAATATTATTATTAATTATGTATTGATATTATGCTTCAAATTTGTCATTAATAAAAAATTTTTATTGCATGAGCTCTTTAGACAGGCAGACGGCCCTCCTTATTGAAAACGGCTACCATCGCCTATGGACATTTGTAACACCAAAGGTACCACCAATGTGCTGCCGCTATCTAAAGGGAGATTGGAACCTGGCCAATAATTCCGAAACACAACTCTAGGTAGCTATAGTGGTATATCTACCACCTGGTTGTGGGTTTTTTGTCGCCTCTTACGACATGGCGCCCGGCCGCAGTAAATTGTATTTTTTCTCCTTTCCCGCACGGATAAATTGCCATACACTGCTAGTAGGAAATTGTTAAATAAATGTACACGTAATATACGGTAAATAAGATCGTTATGAAAATGTACTGACTACTATAATAACGTGCGACTTTAATTACTTTGCTGTCCCTTGCGCAGCACAAAGAGAAAGTGCTCCAGTTCTTTAAATAATGTTGCGTATTTCGGCAGTACAGTCACCAGCTCCGACAGCCGTGATCGTCTAGTGGTTAGGACCCTACGTTGTGGCCGTAGTAACCCAGGTTCGAATCCTGGTCACGGCAGTGATATATCACTGTCACGGTGGAGTATTAATTTTAACGACGGATTCTCTTAGACTACTCAACCCTTCATGTCGTCACATTAATCATGCAATCACGTGTATCCTAGGGGATCAATTAAACGATAACCTGAGTAATATTTTGCATAAATTGCTTTTATCTCCCGCATTTAACTTACCCTAAGGGATAATAAATTGGTAACTTTTGGTAGTTAATTCAAAAAGTTTTCTTATCAGTTGTTTGTAGTTGCGCTTCTAATGATAATTTTATATATTCATCAGGACTTACGAAACCTGTCGATGGTATTCTATTATATATATATATATATATATATATATATATATATATATATATATATATATATATATATATATATATATATATATATATATATATATATATATATATATAATATGAATGAATGAATGAATGAAAACTCTTTATTCTTCACCATAAACTTAAATCTAGACAATTGATATGGATCCATTTTTTTTTTTAGAACAATGGGCGGCCTTATCGCTTATAATGATGTCAGGAGATTTTGAACGAAATTTAAATATAAGATTTTTGGTGGTGTATTATAAAAAAAACAAAATTTAAATAAAGTATAAATATACTTATACTACTTATATATACATATAGATATATACATATATAATTAGATATATGATGATATTATAAATATATCTACATTCAAATAATAGATACATTAATTTAATGCAACGATTTTTATTTAATGGACCAGTAATGGTCAGTGACCATACTTTTAAATGTAGAAATTGATTTAGCTTGTCTGATTGATAAAGGGAGGGAGTTCCACAGGCGAACAGCCTGTACGGCAAAAGAATTTCCTATGAAGGAAGAAGTGTGTGCAGGTATACTTAATAAAAGGTTTTCATTTGAGCGCAAATTGCAGGAATGAGATTGGTAGAGAAAACTAAAAAGTTCCTTTAAATATTGGGGAGAACAGGGATTGTAAAGGATATTGTGTAAAAGTGAGAGTAGGTGAACATTCCGGCGAAAGCGAATAGGTAACCATTTAAGCTTATCACGAAATTCGGAGACATGGTCATATTTACGCAAACCAAATATGAACCGGATACAAACATTTTGAAGGCGTTCTAGCTTATCTAGTTGTTCCTGGATTATGTCTAGATAGCAGGCATCTGCATAATCAAGTAGGGGAAGAAGCAAGGATTGTGCAAGCATAACCTTAGTAGCAGTAGGCAGGAAATTCTTCAACCTTCTGAGCGAAGCGGATGACGCGAAAAGTTTCCTACTGATTTCAGTTACGTGAGGCCGCCAAGACAGTTCTCTGTCAATGACAACTCCCAGATTCTTAACAGTTTCACTGATTTCTATGACTACATCGTTAAATTTAACACGTGGAAGTGATGACCAATTAATTCTGGAAATAAGTCTACAACTACCGATTATAATAACCTTCGTTTAATTTGGGTTCACCATAAGACCATGGGCTTTGCTCCAGTCGAGTATTTTAGTGAAATCCTTATTAGTTCTGTGGATAGCTTCACAAAGATCACTTGCATTGCATTGTGTATAGATCTGCAAATCATCTACATAGAGGTGGTATGACGAAGAAAGGTTATTGGAAATTGAGTTAATGAAGATAACAAATGAGAGAGGTGATAAAACGCCGCCCTGTGGAACACCAGCAGACAAATCACACCATGATGAATAAACATCATCAACGCGAATGCGTTGCCGGCGTCCAAACAGGTAACTACGAAACCAGTCAATAGCTGTTGGAGATATGTTAAGAGAACTCAAGATACTTAGAAGGACATCAAAATCAACGTTATTGAAAGCACTACTGAAGTCAAGCAGCGACAATATAGTCAATTGACCAATTCCCATACCATGACGGATATCTTCAGTGATCTTCACCAGTACTGCACTGGTGAAGATCAATCAATCAAGGTGCTATGTTCTGGACGGAAACCAGATTCTAAGGGAATTGGTATTAAGGAAGACGCTGAGTTGTTTATGTACAAGCCGCTCCAGTACTTTAGAGAGGAAAGGTAGGATGGAAATGGGACGATATTCGGAAAAGGAAGAAGGATTGAGTTTTTTAGGTAATGGAATTACTTGAGCTTTCTTCCAGGAGTCAGGAAATGTACCCGAAGATAGAGAGGCATTAAGAATGTGGGTGATTACATGAATGATATCGTCTAATATAGGAATGATCATATTGCGGCTAATACTGTCGCTGCCGACTGCATTAGAGCTGATAGACATTAAGCTCTTCTTAACATCACAATCAGAGAATTGACAGAAGTTAAAAGAAGGATACACAGGAGTTGGCATATTAAAAAGGAAATTTAAAGTTGCAGTTTTAGACTGCCTATTCAATTTAGCAGTAGAGGAGAAATGCCGATTCAACAGCTCGAAATTTACATCTTGTGATAGTGAACTATTCGTAGATTTGCCAACTCCTAGAGCTTTAAGAAATTTCGATATTTTTGCAGGATCATATATATCAATCATTTATTTGCTCAAAAATATGGTGTATACATGGATCATATTATGTTACTTTTAGAGTTCACATGTTTTTGCCGGTTAGGCATGCAAATTGTACACATATACTTAAAACTACTTCAAAATTATACATGTCAATTTAAAATTATATAATCAATACAATACTAATTTTTGTCTATAGAAATGTTTTTTGTCACTAATAAAATAATATTTATGTATTTTGGCTTTGGTTTATTTATAAATTTAATGTTTACAATATATCATGCATATATTCTTCTACTCAGTAATATGCTTTCTGGATCAGTAGCCCTCGAAGTTTATTTTTAAATGAATTAATATTTAACTATAAAATGTATCCTATGTCCACTTTTGTTATTAGCAAATTTCATGAGAATCGGTTTATTCTCGAGTCTATGAAGAAGGAATAAACAAACATACAAATAATCATTTGCCCATTTATTTATTAATAGATATTATACAAAATGAAGACTAATTAGATATCTTGTTGTATACTATACGAATTAAGACATAATTAAATAGTGTAATTAAGTAAAAAAAAGATTGTATTTGAAGTGCCAAAATGATGTAATAAAAAAGAAGACATCATTTTGAATGTTTTATATTAATTATTTTCTACACCGCCACTGTCACGTTTTAATATTTTCCCTAGTAAACTAGGGAAAGCGATCTCTTCCACGCAAGCCCCTAAAGGGGGTTGCCTGGAAGCGATCGCTTTAAACGCTAAGGCCGCCGTTTGTTCAAGATTCATTATAACTAGTTTTTAAGAACGTAGTTTTAATTTTAGTGAACAATAAAGTGTTTTCAAACCCTTCATTCATTCAATATATACATTATACTATAAAACATATTGGATAAAGGTATTGCATTGAATACAAAAATGTTCATGTTACTAAATACACTCGAATCTATTAAAACAAATAAAGCCCACAGTAATTAGTAATCACGCTCTATAATAAAGACCGAACGAAATGCAGTTAATTTATTATTATAAATAAACTCTCTCCCCCAAAATATTATGTTATTATTACTGCTAGTCGCATTAATAAACTATAAAATTAATACAATTATGGATTCAACATTTTTGTTGTTTATAATAAATATGTGTATATACATACATACACACACACACACACACATATATATACACACATACATATATACATATGTATATATATATATATATAATGTACATATATATCGGAGAAGGCCTCGTTCTCGTGATATGTTCTTTGTTGGTTGCAGGTTTAGTGGGCGTCATCAGGATAAAATGCGAGCATAAAACACAATGGCCACGGTTTATACACTTTTAATTTAGATTTAAAACACCATTTTGACATAGTTTAGACCGCGCAGCGGGTTCAGGGTAGCGATCATACTTCTAACTTAAACAATTTCTTTAAAATTCTCAATGGTCCAACTGGACCTATTGCCACCAACCAAACGTGTCACCAAAAACTCCTCCATCCACTAAGGCAGATACTACTCAAGCACAGTGGCGCCCCGACCCCACTCCGAGCCATATGCTCTGCTCTGATTGGTCGATTATTCAATTACAATATTCATAACTTTTATTAGGTTAGGACGATCCTTAAGTTATACAAAGATTTAACAAATCAAATAAAATTGAATTAAGAATTTTAAAAGTAGTTAAAATGTAAACAAATAATATTGTGCGTTATACATCCAAACAACAATAAATCCGATTCATAGCTTCCCTCCGACATATACGCGTTAACTATAAAAATATGTCATTCTGCAATACAACCTCCAGTGATTTTGGAGAGAACTAGTAATTATATTATCAGCCCATAAATGTTCCACTGCTCGGCTCGGGCCTTCCATTTTAGGGGGAACGGATAGTATACGCGTCACGCTTGTCCAAAGAGGCTTGACAGTTTTGACACATCGGCTATCTCGATGTGCAGTTTGCATCACGATGTTTTCCTTCACCGCATATTAGATCAGAAAACTAACTAAGTGATGCATGCGTTCCGGCTAGGATCAAACCCACGCCCTTTGTTTTCGCATTATCATGTAGATATCCACAATACAGTCTGAAAGAAAAATCACATTAGTGAAGTAAATAGTAGTAGTAGAAGGACTTGTCTTTTACTCTTTGGATCTTGTAAGAAAGTAATTCTGATATCGGGTGCTTAATAAAATCGAATTATTGAAACTAAAAGGACACGAAGGGTATTCAATGACATTGAATGATTCTTTCAAGTTTATTTATGAATGAATATTACGGGATGCGAGCACTGCGCAAAATCTGACGCTCGCGGACCGCGTTTGTAATACCGAAGTAAGAAAGAGAGTTTGTCTGAAAGAGAGTGTCGGGGTGAAGTTAAGGAAAGGAATGCTCCGGTAATTCGGGCATGTGGAAAGAATGTATGATGAAAGAATAACTAAACAGTTAAATAATGCAAAAGTGGATGGATGCAGAAGTCGCAGAAGGCCACGACACACTTTCCATGATCAAATCGTGTTCTAGCCGAAGGTGATGTCAGGAGCCTTAAGAACAGGCGAGCGTGCATGACAAGAGCTATGAATGTCAAAGAAGCAAGTGAGGTGGGTAAGAATAAGCCTGAATGGCGCTCTGTTGTTCGTGCCTACCCCGTAAGGGACCTGGCGTGAAGTTATGTATGTATGTAATATTACGCGCATGTAACGAGCAGGATTGAACGTCACGTGATAAAAATAATGTTAAACTAGGAGATTGATTGGTACAAATGTAAAAGTAGATAAAACAGAGATGGATGGATTGTATGAAGGATGACATGGTAATTTTTGTCGTAATATAGGACGTATTTAGATGGAAAAGACATATTGCGCCCACTCCAAAGGTGCAAGAAAAAGAAAAACTTTTATGCAAATCACTTCTTTTTTTTATTGCAGAAATGCAGCAGACAGGTAGACGGCCCACTTGTTGGAAAGCGGTTACCATCGCCTATAAACATTTAGAACACCAACGGTGCTACAAATGCGCTGCTGCTCTCTTAACTTTTTCTTTCAACCAAGTTGATTTAATTTAGTTGATCAGTCTAACATCATCATTAATTTGAATAAAATAAATAATAATAATAATAGTTTGGGCCACCTGCATATTCGTAAACAAAGCACACCCATTGGTGTTTGAGCTAATAACATTGAAGCGCTTTTATGACCGTCTTGTTTTGTTTAATTTGTGTTTAAAATTTGTGATTAGAAAAATAGCGCATTGTGTAATGTAATCTTTTTGGTAGTCATTAGCCAGGTGTGATTCTTCGAAATTCAGTCTACAGAAATATTGTATTTGTACAGTATAAAGTGATGCCCCAACGGAGGGATGAGGGAGTGTAGCGATAGTCACAAACGGGGCAAGACGTGTGTACATTCGATAAACTATATAGTGAAGGTCCTTGCACGTGTTATTGAATCGTGCATTAAGTGTGTACCAGTTGTGTTCAGTTATATTTGTACCTGTGTTATGCGTGTTTGTATAGTATTAATAAACTCTATGGTAATTCCAACGGCATTTTAATTCGAGTCCCGTAACTTGTAACAATATATATCAGTGTACTTAGTGCGAGTGTTTTTAGTACTCGATCACGTCACAGTTAATGCAATTTTGTATGGTAATGATCTAGCACCATCTCGGGAGTGTGAAAGGAAACATAAATCGTGCCATACAAAACTGAGTTAGCTTGAATGTGATTTAATAAAATCTCGCACTAAGCCCTCTGATTATTTGTAGCGACATTAAAGAATAAAAATTACTCCATTTAAAATATGGCCCGATTCGTCCATTCATTAAAACTAATGGCCGATTATGTTTCATATTCGACCGTAAATTTCCTTTAATTTTATGTTATTGGGATTCTTTTTTCAAATAGTTTTTTCGTTATTTTTCTTTCTTGGGCGATCATGACTTTAATGCATTAAGGATATTTTGCCAATGTCAAGTTTAATTATTGTCAACATTGTATATTTGTGGGACAATTTGGTCGCTGACTAGTATCTGAAATATAGGATGATGATAATAATCCCGTAGGGGGGCCTTGTGGCGAAGCCTTAGGTGAGTAGCGACACCTCGTACCTGACTCCGGGGGCCAAGGCAAGGCCCCCACCTCCGTGCTTGGCTTAGCCAGCTGGCACGGAGTGGAGATCGCTAGATCTAAGACTCAAGCTCCAGAGGTGGAAGTGATAAATGATCACGTCAGAAGTAGCTTCGGTGAACCTGCAGCCCACCGCACTACACCCCTTAGCTACTCACATTCATGTTGCCCCTGTCTTTTATGGCATTTTTAGGGGCCCATGCAGGGAGTGGCGAGTCACCGTCTGCCCATTTTTCATGTTCCCTGAACATTGCGACGGGCAGACGCAATAGTCCCCATATTCCCAGACCGCTAGTACCACTAACAGTTCACCCAAATAGCCCAGTACTTTTTGTCCTCATGTCCCACAGTAGTCCTACACTGACCGGGGATTGTCCTTGGGTGCATTATTATATGGTGTAGACAGGGATAATCGCCGGTCAGTGTCACGCCACATTTTCATTAAATTTGTCAAGGGGCCTCTACATGTTGGCCTCCCCATGGGCCCACGCAAGCCCTCCAAAGTCCCGGGCCATTTTTATGGCCCGTGGTCTTGAAAGACATACAAATAATAATAAGATAATAATGTATTTATTTCAGGCAATCAACCCATATAAAATCAAAAATGTCGTTAGAATTACTATAAAGTTTATTAGAATTATACAAACACATATGACACAGGTACAAATATAACCGGACGCATTAAGTTCAAATGTAATGAACAATTCAATAACACGCGCAAAGCCTGTTACTAAAACATACACACGTCTTGCCTCGCTTGTGTTATCGCTTTGACTGACCATCTCTCCATTGGGCCACTGCTTTATAATGCACCAATGCAATATGTCTACCTGGCAAGCGTCGGCGCAATTTCCCAGAAAACGTAATCTGCACACCTGCTTAATTATGGCTGCGAACGGCCATAAACGAGTTCAATACACAATAGGCTGTTTTCTAATTACAAATTTTAAACAAAGTAAACAAAAGAAGATAGTCATAAAAGAGTTTCAATGTTATTAAAATTAGCTCAAACGCCGCGGCAAGCAATAAATATGCTTTGTCTATACGCATGCAGGTGGCCCAATGGCCCAATTTGTAACAATATAATAATGCTAATAAAAAACGTAAAAAAATCATGTTTTATTTAGTTTAACAGAAATCTTTTTTGGCTAAATCGTTCCTACCTAAGTTTTCAATAGCAAATAAACCGTTTATACTACCTACTAGTAAAATTAATATTAATAGAGAAAAACTAGCCTCAGACAGTTGTAAGAAAAGAGTGTTCTCAAAGGATTGGATACATATATTTACATATGTACACAAAATTCAATAATATATTGAATTTACATAACGAGACCTTTTTAGGATCATGAAATCGTATAAAAATTTATCTTCTCACGAAAGGCCAGATAGAATTCTCGTATTAAAGCGGTGTGACCGCAGCCTTAAAGGGATATTTGGGGGCCACCCTCGTAAAGTTCAAATAAATTACGTTAATAAAGGGTGAACCCGGTGGCCACTCTTTGACCTAATTTCTTGCGAGTTCTGTCTTTTAAATCTTCATCTTTGAAGTTATTTATTTTCTTACAAACAGATTCAGAGTTTGCCAAAATCAGTTTATCTGCCAATGGATTATACTTTTTGAAGTGATAACTTCTTATATGAGGGTAAACCGCTTCGTTACGTAACGCGTAACGGTGCCACTCTGTCTGGCTTCCCTATTTTTTTGAGGCGGGGGAAATGCATTTCGCACACTACCGGGTCCTTTACTAGGGATTAGACCGAAGTAACGAGAGCTGACATCCACGAATGGGCACTGGAGTCAAATCGCTTGGAGACTCGAAGACACTCAATACTCCACTAAAACCATCCTCCTCCCATGTACCCCGCGCCTGGAAGAAATGAAATGAAAGAATGCCTCGAGAAAGGCAAACTCACTTCGTTAATAGGGGTGAAGACTCCTCTGCTCCCCAGATGCTAGAGGGGCCCCCTGCAGCTTCCCTCTCACGCATACCAAAACGGTAAGTAGGCTCCTCCTCTCTTACTACAACCCACAGCGCCAGTCGTATTTCGGTAATTAATTTAATGTCACAAGTCTTAGTCTTAGTTAACATTGTTAAATTCTTCAAATAAAGACCCATTGAATTGGATAAACTTAGATTTAATTTGTGTATATATAGAGACAACATTACAATAATGTGATAATACATTAAGCTTATATGAAAGAAATCTAACCTTCATTAAATCATTCAACTCGGACGCTTTCCGTACCCGAGCTGGTGTCTCGCAAATATCCATAACGACTTCTGAAAAAAGCTCGATCGTCATTGATCTTACAGAATGGCTCATTTAACTGATCTCTATAGAAATGTCGGATGAACGAAAGACGTAACGAAAGGATCCCATTGGCACGGTCTTGCTGAAGTGTGAATTTGAAGATGAGCTTAAATTCACCGAATTGTATCGGGGTGTTTGATTTTTGATGTTGGAAATGGAATATTCTTATGAGGTTTAGGATATAGAAATTTATATATATAAAAGAAAGTCGTGTTAGTTACACTATTTATAAACTTAAGAACGGCCGGACCGATTTGGCTGAAAATTGGTGGTGAGGTAGCTCAGAACCAGGAGACGGACATAGAATACTTTTTATCCCGATTTGGAACCGGTAAGTGGCGCTGAACTCGGGTTCTAGAATCACCTAATCACCTGGAGCGATTTTGGTGTTTTTGTTTTTGTGTGTTTGAGTGGGTTCCCGGACAGGTTAAATCCAGAATTGGAACCAGTAGGTGGCGCTGGGATCGGGTCCTAGATTTTTATTTTTTCAGAGAACGACAACGTCTGCCGAGGCCGCTAGTTATTGATAAAACATAGTTGAAAGGTAAGTAAAATTGCCAAATTTAGTATTCATGTTTAGAAACTATTTTTTATAGCGACCCGTTCCGGATTCGCAATGGAGGTTCATGTCTATAGCTAACATTTTTACACCTTTGATTACATTATTGAAGTATTAGTAGGGATCCTTAATTTTTTCTAGTTATAAATATAGCCAATTTTACTCAATGATAATGCAGCATGGTAATGGTGAAATAATGTTTGAAATCGGTCCAGTAGTTTTTAAGTTTCTTCGTTACAAACATACAAATACACAAATACACAAATCTTTCCTCTTAGTATTTTCTTCTATTAGTATAGAAGAAAACGAGCATTATAGGCGTTAACTAGTGCACTCTTCTGACGCTGTCTTGACCTGAAAAAATAAATCTAAAACCCGATTGCACTACCACTTACTTAAACACATATTAAATTTTGTCAAAATCGGTGAAGCCGTTTTTGAGATTCAGCCAGACTAACGAACAGCAAACAAATTTTATGTACTCGTATTAGAAAGAAGAAGCAATTTATTTGTAAAATCTTGCTTTTAAACGCCTCTGATGAATGAGGTTGCTAAGTGATGCTTAAGTACATGTCAAAATTAAACAACCCTCAGATCTACTTTAAACAATGGTTAAGAGGTGAAGGGGTTTTTATTTTAATTAGCTAATTGTCGTTTAATGTTTAATGATTAAGGCAAAAGTATACATTTTATTAAATCCTTGTTTTAAGATGACCATGATGGCCATGTAGATTACCCGCTAATTTACTTTAGATAAATGAGCTTTGTGTACTGCCTCATTCCTTTAAATGCGTTAGTTTAAATCCAACAAGCATATATGTGACGTGATATTCAACCATTACTTAGTTAAATTTAAATTATATTCATAACTAGCTATCTGGGCAGACGTTGGCCTGCCCGGAAAAAAACTTCAATCAATATACCGACAGCAGCGCCACCTACCGGGTCCAATTGTGAACCAACTCAGAAACCTTCTCTGACTCACGCACAACAACTTTGCTAAAGACAATCACATGATCAAATGTATAGTTTACGATTATATAAAAGACATACAGACAAACATTCATTTTTATATATACCATGACCATCTCTTACTTAATTCTATGAATAATATTAAACCATTAAGTAGTAATATACTTATAGAAAATAAGATGTGTTTTCTATAAACATATTTCATTCCTTAAGATACCCTTCAGCTTTATTAGAAATCTCTATAAAGCCTTATTCAAAGTCATTCCTTATTCAAGTATCTTATCATGTGTATAAAGGAATTAAAATTTTACTCGCCTCAGGCATATAGCTTCTGTCATAGGCTAGATAAAGTAAGATTAAACTTTCAAAGGATCCCTTAGATATAATAGTTAGACGATACGGAATAATTTATTTATTTTATAATCTGAATAGATCCAGCTGGATCCTAAGTGACGGTACACATTTGCTTTAAAAAGATAGATACAGTAATCTGCGATACGAGTGTACTACATACAATACTGTTACTACTTGCGGGACTCGAATTAAAATGCCATTAGAATTACTATAGAGTTTATTAGAACTATTCAAACACGTATAACAGAGGTACAAATATAAACGTAATGCGAAGGTTGTAATTCAGTATAACGCGCAAAGTCCATCACTTATTAGATTCCCGACTGCTAACTGCTGTGTACTAACACACGTCTTGTTTCGCTCGTGGTTCTCGCTCGATTGACTCCCTCCTCCATCAGGTTATCGTTTTATACTGCGCAACTGCGATGTCTCCGTATCTAAGCCGACCTAATCCGATACTCCTGGCTAAAGACTGCCATAAAAGGTTACAATATAACAACGGACTGTTTTCTAAAAACACAAAGTAATCAAAAGAAGACGACCAAAAAATAATTTAAAATGTTATTAGTTCAAATGCTGACGGCTTATAAATGTGCTTTGTTTCAGATATGCAGGTGGATATTGTTTTTGTCAGGACCAGAGTTGTAAAAATACTGAGACGGGGATTTTTTCCACTGTTTAAGACATTTCATTCATTCTCATTCAATTTACTACTTACTACCTTTGATATTGAATACCAAGTGTTGTAGCGGCTGATGTATATAATTTACCGCAAGATTGACATCTATCAGCTGGGCTAAAATAGCATATTTCGCACATTCGTCTTTATGACTATGTTAGGTAACAGACTAAATTAGTTTTTTTTGGAATATATCACGTCTAGTAATATATTCATAGTATCTAGAAATATGAAATAAATTTATTATTATTTCACATATATATTTATTTGAATTCTTTTTTATGTTTTTTTAATACATATACATATAAAATAGGCACATATTAAAAAAATATAAAAAGATGACGTCCGTCGGCAGCGGGGCCTAGGGTCCAAGCTACCGGTGGTTAAGGCTCCAAGGACAGGAACTTCCTCACAATGCGTGTCGTGCTCAGGATAACGGCCTTCTGTATCTGGCCCTTCACCCATTTACCGAGCGAGAGCTTCTCTAGGTGTCGGTCGAGGCTCTTCGCTATTATTATTATTATTAAAAACGCAATTCTCCAAAATTAGTTTTTTAAGACCATAGACCGCTTCTGTATCAACCTACAACCCTACAAATCAAGAATTAACTCAAGATTTCGCTCGGATGACGTAAGCTCGAGGTCCTGACGTCGATGGTGAGAGCGGTGGAGAGCGCACATTCCGATCAAGTCTCAAGTTAACTCTTGCGGATAATATGTGACTGCAGTCACTCAGTATCGCTTCAAAGATTATAAATAATGCAGCGTTCTTTTACTGCAAACGTGGACAGACACTAAATCTACTAAAGATTTTTCGTCGAACCAGGATAAGAATTTGATTAAATTATTTCAATCAACCGTTGTCGAAAGCCAGAGCGCAATTTAAGTGATTTAGGTCTGAGACGAATCGTTCGGCCATTAATCTGGTTGATTGTCAAGACAATCAAGCGCAGCTGTGTAAGAAACACCCAAATTACGGGTTCAGTTTCGCTTGGAGATCAACGCTATTGGATTTCTGATTCAATATTTCAAACCAAATAGACTTTCATAATATTTTCGAGACTTCGACCTGCAAGTACCAGTGGTAGCGTAATGGTTAGCGTACGCGTCTCAAACTCAAAGGACGCGGGTTCGATCCTAGCCGGAATGTATGCAACAGTTAATCAGTTTTCCGGACCCAAAGTCCATATTGCTACAATTACCACGTGCGAACAATGATGAAAACATGGTGATGCAATCTGCAGTCAAGATAACCAATGTGTCTAACCTGCCAAGCCGCCTTGGACAAGCGTGCCAGGTATACTGTCCGTTCCTCCTGTGATGGGAGGCTCGAGCCCAGTAGAGGTCCCTACTCCTGGGCTCGAGGCTCCCATTTATGGGCTAATGTTAGAAGTACCGCCTGTTTTGGATCCAATCATAAAATTAAATTAAGACCCAAACACAGATAGATCAAGATACTGTGAGGTATTTTTGTGTGCACCGGAACACAAACCAACCTACTTGATATTTTCTATTAAACATTATTATTAAAGTAGTTTAAGTGTGTTTATTTATGATATATTTAGTAACCTGCACCACCTACATCGCCAGATTAGGTTAAATTATTCCTTAAGTTAGGATACCTGGAAGAGATTGCTTTCAGCGATAAGGCTGCCTATTGTTTCTACCATGACTTTATTGTAATTGTGTACTTTTGAAATTCTATATTTGGTGAGCAATACAGTGTTGTCTATCTATTATATAATTCAATTAAATTTATTTTAAATATTTGTATGCTTATAAATATATGATCACTATAAAAGGTATGCAAACTGTTTAACCATGTTTTGAACAAATCAATTTGGATTGAATTGATTTAAGGATGACATCTGTAACAAATTAAATTTATGCAAGAATAAATATTTAAATTCATTTCCATTTAACTTTGTTTACGTGTATAAAATTATGATGTCATATTATTGTATAGCTAAAAAAACTACGACTGTTAATTTAAAAGATGATGAAATATTTTTAATAATAATTAAATATTTTAATTTTAATGACTGTCATCGACCCTACTATGAGAATTAAAGTCCAAAACTGCAAGGCTAAAAAGCAATTTAGCTATAAATATCTTATTTATTTCGAAACAATCTGCCTGTAACAAGAAAATAATCCTTTTTCTTTGATCGCAAACATTAAAAAGAGTTCCGATACCATAAATACCTTCAGGCATCTTTGGAAGAAATTTTCCTCCGGTAGATTCCGCGTGTTCATATGAGAAAGTTGTTTGAAGAAATAATGAGGTAAGTATTAGAGTACACGGTTTTCCTTAATTTTACATACAATGTTCTAAATTCCCTAACTAACCTCTAAATAAAGTGTGATTTTATCAGTGAACATTTTCGGCCTTACCCGGTTTATGATCAAATAATTCGAAAAAAAAATCAAATGATGTATGATAGATGGCTGGGTAGCGGTTAGCTTAACCCTCAACTACTCTAAAGCCCGGAACACACGAGGCTAGTTTACCAAGCTAGGATAGCAAACTAGAACTTCGGAATACTATCACGGCTTGCTGTCGTGACCCGGCAATGAACAATGCTGTGTACATGATGCTAGGAAATTAGATGCCATTGTAGTGACTTAAAATTACGTGGTCAGAAAAAACAAAGTGCGTAGTCACTGGCCACTAGGAAATCGGATACTAATATAGCTTCACCGACCACACAAGTAAGAATACTAAAATAAATAGTAGGGCGCTACTATAGTGGAGTCATTTTAATAGGTAACATTTGACGTCTGTCAGTTTTATCTTCATAGTGAGGTGATCTGCTTAAAAACATCGATTAAAGTGAATGAATCGATACGGACTTGAAACATATGTGAATTTTAAAAATCATCAGGTGAATCCCTGTCCCATTACGATTTTTTCTTTCGTAAATTTAAGGAGCAAAATAAGACAAGTACATAATTTAACAAAAAAATGCATTTATTCAGTTGAACAATCAGTACTGTTATTAGTATTGTCATCTTTATCACTCTTGTCAGCACTAAGAGCTACTATTAATTCATTTTCAATAATATTGTCTATTCTCACATCTCGTTCAAAATCTTATAAAATTATTTTCTTTGTTTTTTCTTCGAGGGAGGCAATCGAATAACTTCGTGTCCACGACCTAGGGCTAGTTCATCGATTACATAGCGGAACTTAGACGGATTAGTTGCTTTTATCAGAGTTAACAACTTAACTTTTAATAAATTTGGACTTGCATCCACACCATTTCTTACCAGCCACGAGACAATTTCTTGATTTTTATTTGCTTGAGTTGGTGGTTTATCAACTTGTACAGAAAAAGATACGATGCATTGTCAAAGCTCGAACCACTCTTTAAAAACCTCAAAGTTCATTTCCCCATGGTAATCACTTGTAGTTTTAGAGGCGAATGCGAGGAGGCAGTCTGGAATAAAACCTTGAGAAGCTGATCCCGCGTGACATAATAGGTCGGGCTCCTTTTCCCGATGGAACTTTTGAGGTGGAGGTCGCTGTATCATCGGTCTATGTCCGCGAAATCGTATGGTTCGCGTTTAACCATGTTTCGTCAATAAACACGACATTGTCCCAATTTGTAATTTTATTTACTTGATATAAGAATTTATTCTCTTCAAAATAATACCTATAGTAGCGTTATATTAGGATTTTCCGCTTGTCAGATTTTTAAAATCTAAAGCCAATCGATTTCAAAACCTTACTTATAGAGACGATTTACCGCCAAAAAATAAACCTGCGTCTTTTAACGAACTCAAATATAAATATGTTTTATTATAATCACAGCTTGGTTATTAATTTATGGTGATATTTCTTCACAGGTAATCATTGCATACGAATCTAATTATCCAGCTTTCGATTTTTAGAGTAACATCACTAGTGTTTAAAAATAAAAAGGATTAACTGACGCAACATTGTAACGACGTTCAGTTGTTTAGATCAGAAATTGTTTGTTATGTTTAGAATGGTTTATAAGTGAAAGCAAATCGTAAACTTACTCGTATCGGTCATTATTACAATAAATATGTAATCGTAATTGAAAAAAGTTAAGCAATTATGCAGTTCTAACAAACCGAAAAATATATTATTTTACGGCCGCCGTTACAAGGTTACGTTGTTAAATTTTGATGAATTGTCAAATGTTACCTATTAAAATGACTCCACTATACCTCAAAAATGAGAACGTCATCCTATTAAACTAGCTAGCTTTAGTGTTCAAACACGTTGACTCGCGGGCGCGGTCACTAAATATCAAACATATGGCGTAATATCCAAGTGTTCACGTACGAAAAGCACGCGCGGTCTAAGTAACGTCTACCGCGCCCGCGAATCAACGTGAATGAACACTGAGACGTAAACTTACTAGTTCTCTCACTAGCTTACTAGACTAGAAATGAAGCTAGTTCTGTATACACGAAGCAAGAGTAACTAGTTGGCTAGCTTACTAGTACTAGTTTGAAAAAGTAGCCTCGTGTAACCGAGGCATAAGAGGCAAATGGAGCAATACATTGTTTAACATGTTTCTCAAAAACGATGTACATGAATGTTAGTGCTTTATTATTGTCACAAACTAGGCGCCGACAAAGACAAATTCTACGTACTTATCTGTAGAAGAATATTTTATTACCTGTCGACATTTGAACTATTTGTAATCCTTTTATGATCGTCTTTTTATTATTATCACTTATTTATTGGAATACGTTTCTAATTATTGGGGAGAATAGCCTATTTTCCTATATTAGCATCATTAGCCAGGTGTTGCGGATTGTGAAGTATAAAACGGCGGCCTGATAGAGAGAGGGGTAGCTACGATTACGATACGGACGTGACGTGTGTGTGTACATTCGGAAATCTAAGAGTGACGGATTTTGTGTATGTTATTGAATTACGACCTTCTTTCTGCATTACATTTGGATTTGTTGTGTTCGGTTACATTTATACCCGAGTTATATAGTTTGTATTTGTATAGTTCTAATAAACTCTATAGTAATCCTAACGGCAGTTTAATTCGACTCCCGCTAAACTCGTAACATTATTTTTAGTACTAAGTTGTATTTTAAGTTAATTTAGTTTAACTGTAATGTCTAAATAAATATGACACTTCTTAAAATTTCTATCTCTCAGTCTGTCTGAAAATTTGTTTTAAATAGGCATCAAAATGCCCTAACGGATTTCAATGTAAATTTTGTATTAGACCAGAAGATGTAAACATAAATTAATCCCGCATGAACGAAGTCCGGGCACAACTAGTGCTGAATAAGCATGAAAACTTAAGCCAGAAAATTCTTTTAGAGTATACATTTTTAACAAGTCCAAGTACATTCAAAAGCTTTTATATTTAGAATACAATATGCATTGTGTAAAGCGTGGCAACGTCATGTCAGGGCTTTTGTGAGTTTTGTAAGGACTAACTTGGATTTAGGTAAGTATAATATACGGGAGCTACAGTGGATGTTATGTAAGTAGCCCGAGGGAGAATTGCGGTTTCTAACATTATGTATGTTTGGATATTTCTGCTCTACAATTTCGAAATCTACTAAGTACAATTTAATTAATATAACAAGCTTGCGAGCTAAAATATAGATATTATAGGAAATAACGTACAAGAATAGATGAATAAAAAACACCGAGACGTTTTTGTTAAGTATTAGTTAAGAGTTTAAACAATAGAAACAGTTAAATAAGTACCACTTGTTATAAATATATTAGTGTGATATTACCACTTATGCAATGGCATAAGTGGTAATATCTTTAGAGATAGTAAAACTAAATAGGATATTAAAGTGGAAGCAGCCATATTAATGTGTGAATATTAAGAAAAACATAAAATGTATTAAATGTCTTTAAAAAAGTAAAATAGAGTTAATGTGCGCAAAGAATCACGCATGAAAGAAAAAGGATAAAAGCTATAAAAAAGACAAATAAAATTTGACCAATTTAAAACTCAGGTAGAGTTTTCGCCCTTCTGGGCATGCTGCGGATGATTTTGAAGAACAAATCAATGCAAAAAAAGGCAGTTACAGAGACTGCCGATAGAAGTGAAAACGTAGAAATTTAATATTAAAATTTGAAATTTTATGATGTTTGAATCAAAATACCATTTCAACAATATACAGTATATACACATATTGAACTTTTTACTAAATCCATTCAATTTCTCTTATAAGATATCTTATGTATATACATAGCACTAATGTTGCATAATACGTCAGCTGCTATAAGCATGTCGGTGACGCGAACGCACGATATTTCACCCATCCAAAAAGCGTCTGACGCGCACACGGCCACTATATGCATGACATGCGCCAGTCATGGGGTTGTTGGTGACGCAAAACCATAAGATTTTCCCCTACCAAAAAGTGCCGAACGCGTCTGAAGCATTTTCACATTAAAAAATGCATTTTAGCTTTTTATGTTTTTTGAAATGAGAGATAAACACGAAAAAATATAGTTATATCGAGCCAGAATTCTGAAAAAAAAATGCGTTGTTTGAATTTTTTTGAGCTTTACTAGCGATCCGCTTATTTCGCCGCTACATGTACATTTCGCCTGTCCCTATTAACAGAGTCAGATCTGCAAATCAGCAACTTTACAGGAGAGCGCTCTGAACTTTGAATTGCTTATAATTTTTACAACAAGAATTAAATTAAAAAAAAATTATTATGTGTTAATATATGTTCGAGAGCTTATTTGCAATGCAATAAAATAACATTTTTACTTATCTAAATATTTCAAAAGCTAGTAACGACTTTGTTATCCGTACATGGGGTCATCATGATTTGTCGGATCTGTCACATCCAACAAAGTTACATGGAAAAAATATTTATTCTTTGTAAGAAGTGCCACATACAACATTGTTATTAATAAATCCTATTTCAGTTTATGTCGTATTTAAATTGATATTTTACACAATTTTAATAAATTTTAAATTAATAAATATTCCAAGCAACAAGAAAGTCGGATGTGGTATTACCAACATAGTTTATATTCTACAAGACCGTAAACAATGTTGGACATGGTACATCCGACAATATCAATTGGAAAATGTATTGTAAATATATTTTATCAATTAAGTAACAGTATGATAATAATAAAAAACCTTTACGCAATAATGTTTGCGCCAAACTAGCTCGTGACGAGTGCATGTTCCTCTAACACAGTCCGTACTGGCACATCCGCGTGCGCATACCCACCTCGCGCCCCGCTAATAATGTCGATATAACTATCGACATTAATGCTAACGCATTCATCATTGTTAGTGAGTTCCGGACTAGCAGCGACGCGAGGCAGTCGAGTTTTGCTCAACATCCCGGTTTTTTGCAGTTTTTCCGCACAATTTCCATTTTTGGAAAGCGATCTATTGCAATATAGTTGTGTAGTGAAGTTTTGAGTGTAATTAGTTCCGATCCCGGCGCGGATTGCAGTGTTTTTGGCTATTGGGTAAGTCGTTGAATCTTTTTCGCGCGCGCCTTCTACGCATTAATGCATGACGCAATCCTAACGGTTAATTTCTTGTAATAATAACACGCCTGAACGTGTCGCTGGTTTCCAGCCCGGGAGTGGGCATCCAGTAATGGATGCCCATGATTCCAAAATACCCCCTGGGCTTTTGGGGGCCCCTTGCAAGAGGGGCCACCTGGAGGCTAAGGGAGGTTGGCTCGGAGCTGAGGTCGGCGAGACGCGAAGGAAGAAAATCCTGTCGTCTTCAATCGTTCGCCGCAGCAAATCTGCTGCAGGTCTACCAGGCCGCCAGGCTGTTGCCGTTATCACGGCGACGGCCGAGGCGCCTGTCTTGCTAGGGCGGGCGGCGTCGGTGGTGGATCTGACCGCCGATGCCCCCCTTGGTAGGAATAACGTTATGGGGCCACCGGAAGGTCCCGTGACGCGTAGGCCCCCATCCGGCCGTGCGGCACGTAGTGCGGCACACCCGGATATAGGTAGGAATACGCTGCGCGGATCGTTCTCGGCTGTTGACCTGGCCGTGAGCGATGCGCGCACCATAGACGGTGCCTTCGTATCACCGTCGGCTTCTGCACGGGCTTCACCCGTGCAGGGGTACGGCGGATACGAAGACGGCTTTCGCACACCGCTCTCGGGTAGCACACCAGACTCGCTGGATAGTGCGCTCGATGGTGCGGTTCGCGCATTTGATTTGACCTGCCCTACTCCGCCTGCCTGTGACCTATCGGCTCACACGGCGGCCGGAATAGAGGCGGCAGGGGGCGACCGCCCCACGACGACGGTGGCATACAGCGCACAGGCCTCACCTGCGCATTTGCTACCGGTTTGCGACGTAATAGTACGCAACGTCGGGGACGATCGTTCCGCGAGCCCGGTCGATGCGCGAGCTTCACTCGCGTCAACGACCGGATTCGCGAATAGGGTTTTTGTAGGCGCGGCAGCGGCGACCCCTTCGTCTTCCTTCCCTAATGGGATGGGAGTCGCTGTCGCGATGTCGGCGCTGGCGTGTTCGACGGCTGCGACGACGGCGGTGGCGGCGGCGGCGTCCACGTCCTCGTCTTCGGCGGCAGCGGTGGCAGCGGCCACACCATGTTTCGCGTCCATAGGTTCGTCGTCTTCGGCGGCGGGTTTGGTGGCGCAGACGACGTCTTCGGGGGCAAGCGTGCCCCCACTATTGTGTACCCCGGTATTCGCGGCCGGATCGAGGTCACGGTTCTGGGATCGGTCTCGGAACAGTGACGCCGATTCGGCGACCACGTCGGGTGCCTCCACCCCAGCGCGCGCGCGCTCGCCTTTGCGCCCCACGGGGGGCGCAACCGCGTCGGTCGCGTCGGCCGCGACCGCGTCCGTTCTCGCGGGTGCGGAGGCCTTCCTTCGCACCGAGGGGGGGGAAAGGGGCGCAAGGCGCGCAAGGCTACCGCGGCCAAATTGGCCGCGGCCAGCCGGTGCGCCGCCCTCGTAGGGGACGTCTCGTTGCTCGTCCCTGGGGAGCTTCGCCTCGCGGCGAGCGCCCAAGTGGCCGAGATAATTCAGATCGCCCAGACGTCGGGCAATCTGAAAGGGGGATACGTGCGTCGACTGAAGGATGCCGCGAGCAGAGTGTCGGACATTGTCGACACGCTGGTCACGCGGGATCCGGAGGCCGAGGCATGGAAGCTCGGCAACGAGAACGCTCGTTTGCGCATAGAGGTGAGTTCGTTGCGGGAGGAAAATCTTTCCTACCGCAAGGAATTCGAGGAAATGCGCAAGGCCCTTAAGGCCTCTGCTCCGGTAGCGGAGCCGGCGCCCGCCGTCGTGGCGGCGCCACCCCCCGCGCCTATCAAGCGGAAGGCGCGGGCGGTCGCGACGGAGGCAGCGGCGATTCCGGAATCGCCCGCTGCGCCCGCGGCGACTAAAAAATCGCGTCCGGCCCCCGCCGCGTTGGCGGGGCCAAAACCGACTTCCGTCGACGGGGCGGAGTCGGTCGCGGCGCCCGCCGACGGGGCGGGTGCGGGTGTGGGTGCGACGTCCGCCCCTCCGCTCGGGCTCAGCGGCGGCGGGTACGATGCGCTTTTGCGCGTCGTGCTCGACGCTGTTGCGCCACTAATCGACGCGAGGTTGGCCGCCATCGAGGACCGGCTGAACCCCGCGCCGAACCTCCGCCCGCCGCTTGCGGCGGGCCGAAGTAAGGCGCCGGCGCCCAGACCGGCTCCTCGCGCGGCCGTCGCGTTCGCGGCCACCGCGGTGGCCACCGGACGGCCAAGACCGGCCACGGCTGCCGCCGCCGTCCGTCGAGGTATGGGGGAAGCTAGTACCCCGGCCCCGATGGAGGTGGTGGTGGCGGCCCCGGCCGCAGGGGTGGCGGGCTCCCCACAGCCGCCGCCCCCAAAACAAAAAAAGAAACACAGGGGA
Source organism: Dendrolimus punctatus (assembly GCA_012273795.1). Lineage (NCBI taxonomy): Eukaryota > Metazoa > Arthropoda > Insecta > Lepidoptera > Lasiocampidae > Dendrolimus > Dendrolimus punctatus. The sequence continues at coordinate 22,951,898 of CM022528.1, read as the reverse complement.
GGGGTGAGACGGACGCTCAGGAGGAAGCGGAGGGCGGAACGCGCCGCCGCCGCTGCCGCCCCTGTGGCCTCCGTCTCGGCCCCCACCCCTGCGATACCGGCTCCCAGGCGTCGGGTGGCGCCCGCGGCCGCGACACCGGTCGTCGCGGTCCCCGCCCCCCGCCCTCGAGTCGCCGTCGCCATCGCGCCACCGCCGGCGCCCGTGGTCCCCGCCCCCACCCCCGCTCCCGAGGGGGGGGCGTAGACCACGGTCGTCGGGCGGAAAAGGGGTAAGGGGGCGAGGGCCAACGGGCCCCCTCCCCCCCCCAGGCACAAGCTGCTGCCCCTTCGACGGGAAGGAGGCAGCAACCGCGTAGGCAGGCTCCGAAGCCTGCCGCCGTCTACCGCGAGCCGAGTACGGCGGCAGTTGTCATTAAGCTGCTGCCGGACGCGGTCGCGAAAGGTGTCGGCTACCGCGACGTCTTTGCTAAGGCGAAGGCTTCGGGGGTGGTCGACATCACCGCCATGGGTCTCCGCGAGGGGCTGAAGGTGGTGCGGACCGCCAAGGATGGGCGCCTCCTCCAGTTCCAACCGGGACCGGAGGGCGCCGCCAAGGCGGATCGCGTCGCCGAGGCCCTTCGCGGGGCCCTCGCAGGGTTGGCCGAGGTCATCCGCCCAGTAAAGCGTGGGGAGCTTTACATATCTGGGCTGGATGACTCGGTCACGATCGATGGGTTACGCGACGCGGTCGTGTGCGCCAGCGGATGCAGGCGCGACGACGTGCTCGCGAAGCACATCGGTGCCGGACCGGGCGGCCTGGGCGCAACATACGTGTTGTGCCCGGTCGCTGCCGCCAAAACCATCGCCGAACTGGGCTACCTCGTGGTGGGCTTCACTTCGGCGAGGGTGGAGGCAATGGAGGCTAGACCGATACGTTGTTACCGCTGTTTCAACGTCGGTCATAGCGCCCAACAGTGCCCGGATACGTGCCCGGACCGGTCCAAACTGTGCCTCCGCTGCGGTAAAAGCGGACACAGGATTCCGGACTGCAAGGCGCGAAAACCCCACTGCGTGGCGTGCGCGGCGGGGGGCCTTAACGCTGCCCATCCTACGCTGGCGAGGTTCTGCCTACCTCCCTTCGTAAAGGGCAAATTCGTCCACTCGCGGACGAGACGAGGTGCGGCTGCAACTGCGGCGACGGCGGTGCAGGCAATGGACACCTCCAATGCCTAGTACACCCGCTACAGCGTTTTTTCAGGCCAACGTAAACCACTCCCCCACCACCCAGGACTTGTGCCTGCAGGCGATGGCGGAGTGGCGAGCGAACTTGGCCGTTATTAGCGAGCCGTACTACGTTCCCCCCGCCGGCAACTGGGTTGGCGATCTCGACGACACGGTAGCGGTGGTGGCCAGGGCCGGATCTGGTACACCGCTTACGTGTCTCGAAAGAGGAAAGGGCTATGCGGTGGCGGAAAGCGGGAGTATCGTCGTCATCGGCGTTTACTTCTCGCGGAACCGCCCTCTGGCGGAGTTCGAGCTTCGCTTGGACGCCGTCGGGGCTGCCGTTCGCAGATTGTCACCCAAAACGACTTTCGTGATGGGCGACTTTAATGCGAAGCACCTCTCCTGGGGAAACGTCATCACGGACCCTAGGGGTCGGGCAGTTGAGGATTGGGCTCTTCAAGCCGGCCTCACAATATTGAACCAGGGGTCGGTCCAGACCTGCGTACGCGCACGGGGTGGATCGATCATCGACCTGTCATTCGCCACTCATGCGGCCGCCCGCAGAGTGACCGGATGGAGGGTGCTGGAGGAGGTGGAGTCGCTCTCTGATCATCGGTATATCAGATTTGAGCTAACGACCCCCTCCTCCGGTCCGAGCCCTGTTCAACGTCGCCCCCCTCTCCTCCCGCGTTGGGCCCTTACCAAGCTCGATCCGGAGCAGGCCGAGGAGTGGGCATGTACGGAAAGCTGGGCCTACCCAGCCGATTTCGCGAATTTGGACACGCAGGCAGAGCACATGCGCAAGACCCTGACGAGGGTTTGCGACGCTGCGATGCCACGCGTCTCCAAACGGCAGCCTTCGTGCAGGCAGGCGGTCCACTGGTGGACCGAGGAGCTCGGCGAGATGCGAAAGGCAGTTCGCATCATCAGCCGCAGGCTCAAACGCTGCAGGGCGCGCCGTCCTCCGGACTATGTCGCGGAAAATGGACTCGTGGGAGAGTTTAGGGAGGCCAGAAAGGCCCTTTCGATTGCGATATTGCAGTCGAAAGCCCGGGCTCGGGCCGAGCTCCTCGAGACGCTCGATCGGGACCCTTGGGGGCGTCCGTACCGTGGGGCCCGCAACAAGTTGCGGCCTTGCACTTCCACGGCTACGGAAACGCTCGAACCCGAGGTGCTCCGTTCGGTGATCGATGGGCTCTTCCCGGATCCGGGGAACTTCACTCCCCCCAGTATGGGTCCACCCATTCCCGACACCCCCACGGACGAGGAGCCTCACTCCATCTCCGAGGGGGAACTCGACGTCGCCCTGGACCGGCTCCGGGGCAGGAAGACGGCTCCGGGACCCGACGGGGTCCCCGGTCGCCTCCTCTTCCTGGCTGCAAAACATCTACGCAGCCAGCTGCGGGACCTCTTCGAAGCCTGTATTCGCGCAGGTAGGTTCCCGTCGCAATGGAAAGAGGGGCGTCTGTGCCTTCTTCCCAAGGGAGGTCGTAAACCTCCCGACGATCCGTCCGCTTACAGGCCCATAGTGCTGCTGAACGAGGTCGCCAAGGTCTTCGAGAAGATCTTGGCGGAGCGGCTCGTGAAGCATCTAGACACCGTGGAGCCGGGGCTATCAGATACGCAGTTCGGGTTTCGGAGGAGGCGGTCCACGATGGACGCCTTCGAGACGCTGCGAACGGTGACGGACGAAGCCGTCCAAGCGAAGGACGTCGTTCTTGCGGTGTCGCTAGACATAGCGAACGCCTTTAACAGCCTCCCTCATGAGACGATCAGGGAGGGGCTCCGTGCACACGGAGTCCCCCCGTACCTCACGAGGCTGTTAGGCGAGTACCTGCGGGATCGACACATCCTTTGGGAGGGCGGTGAGTCCGTCAATCACGAGTTAGGTCGGCGACGTGTCGCGTGCGGCGTTCCACAGGGGTCGGTCCTCGGGCCGATCCTTTGGAACGTAGGCTATGACTGGATCCTTCGGGTGACGGTCAGGCCCGGGGTAGGACTGATCTGCTTTGCGGACGACACCCTACTCACGGCACGCGCCGCGTCATTCGCGGAGTCCGTGGACGTCGCCAACGACGGGTTGGCGATAGTCGTAGATCGAATAGCTAGGCTGGGCTTGAAGGTCTCCCCCGCGAAAACGGAGGCCATCATGTTCCATAGGAAGTTTCGCAATCCACCCCCGGATCTGTCCGTTACAGTCCAGGGGGTGGCGATTAGCGTAGGGCCCACGATGAAATATCTTGGGCTAGTCCTAGACGGGAAATGGCTGTTCAAAGCGCATTTTGAGCAGTTAGTTCCCAAACTCGTGAGTTCCGCGGGCGCACTCTCAAGGCTTCTTCCCAACGTGGGGGGGCCGGGGGGTGCGACGCGGAAACTATATTCTGGCATCCTGAGGAGTATGGCCCTTTACGGTGCCCCCGTCTGGTTCGATTCGCTTCACCGCCACAATCGAACCCTGCTGCACCGGGCGCAGCGGGTTCTGGCCGTGAGAACCATACGTGGGTATCGTACAGTGTCTTGGACGGCGGCGACACTCTTGGCAGGCGAGCTGCCCTGGCCTCTCCAGGCAGACGTCCTGTCCAGGGTTCGTCGTACCTAGCAGGATGCCCTAGCTAGAGGACTGACCTTCTGTCAAGTCGAGATAGAGACGGTCAGGAAGCGGGAAACCGCTTCCTGCCTCGTCGACTGGTCTCGTGACCTCGAACACCCTGCGGCCGGCGGCTTTACGGTGGACGCAATCAGGCCACAACTGGAGGAATGGGTTAACCGCACTAGCGGCACCCTCACCTTCAGGACGACGCAGATACTGACCGGACACGGTTGTTTCGATCAGTATCTGTTTCGCATTGTGGGCTGCTTGCCTTCTCCGGATTGCCGACAGTGTGGCGCACCCGATACGGCGATTCATACGCTTGTCGAGTGCGCTGCCTGGGCGCCGCAGCGTTTCGAGCTCGAGACAAAGTTAGGAGCCGTCCGATCGCTCGGCGACTTGGTAACGGCCATGTTGCAGAGCGACGACCGCTGGGATACTGCGGTTTCTTTTTGTGAGACAGTTATGTCTCTGAAAGAGGCCGCAGAAAGGGATAGGGAGCGAAGTCCTAGGGCGCGTGCTACGGTCTCTTCTCGAGGTCGCCGGCCTTCAGCCGGCACCCGGAGAGGCAGGTACGCGCATTACTTCCCTCCCTGAGGTAGGATCCGGAACGATGGGGGCCCTTAGCTACTAGGTAAAGCAAGGGACTTAACAACTACCCCCGTTTCGTAGTGGAGTGTGTTCTCCCAGGGCACACTTCAGCACTTTATGCGCTGGATCGACTGCTGAGTAACTATGTTCTACATCTCAGTCCTTCCTTCACATCAAAGCGCAGGGCCGCGAAGGGAGGAGGGGTTTTTTAGTGGGTATTGAGGTTGCTCGCCCGTGCGGCATCGCTCGGAGTCTCCACACTCCTCTGTGTAGTCCATAGCGGACGGAGCGCAAGTAGAGCATACAATTGCTAGCGTTACCGCCCCCCGTGGATTCGTGCCGTTTCCTAGTGACGGCCCAGAGAGTGCGTAAATCGGTTAGTTAGTCATTTTTCCCCGCCTCAAAAAAAAAAAAAAAAAATTCATCATTGTTAGTGGGAGATGGTGGCATATATGACATTGTTAATGTGGCTATTTTAAAAACTATGAGGAAAAATTACCTTTTTGTTGCTGCTATTGAAAAAAATGCTTTTATAATAGGGTGATTAGTGAGTAAAACCAAAATGTCGAAAATTGCATATTCCACATTGTTAATAGGGACAGGCGATTTGTTAATTAGTGTACAGAATTTTGGCGTTTTCTAACATAAACAGTTTCTCAACTGACTTTATTGTTATTATCCCCGCATTTTGGTTACGTAACCGTGGCCGAACACTCAGTACCGTTAGCATCACTGGCCGGCGAGTACTCGTACATATCGAGTTGCGGATGACGTCACGTGAATATTAATTTGATAAGGTTCTAGCGCATTAGCAATTTGCGGGAATAATAATAACCCTATTGTGGTCTAGTATTAAATAACATTTCCTTAAACTACGCTACAATATTTTTATTAGTCTTTGTGTATAGTCTGAGTTTTTTCCGTTTATACATCACGCCTGCTCTTACGTAATCATCGAGCATCAACAACTCAACAAGCTACTTATATTTCTCGAGACGTTCCCTTTTCACGTGAACAAATACCTCTCGACAAAGGCTTTACTGGCTACGTTTCTCTATATACCAGATGTCTATGAAGTGTGAGATAAAAGAACGGGTCTTTATAATTTCTATATAGGTATTTTATGTTATTGTAATACGATTTTGAACTCTAATTAGTTTTTTAAACCTAACTTTAATATATATGCGTAAAATCACATTGATAGATTTTTAGTGTCGTAAGTGGGCAAATAAACAGACGACCCACCTGATGGAAAATGCTTACCGTCACCTACGGACGTTTGCTACATCAGGTTCTATGCCAAAGATGTACCAAGCTCTAGGATCAAACATAAAATACTAACAATAACGTTTATATACATACTAGAACAGTGTAAATTCATTAGAAAATATCATCAATATTTATCAAATTAAATGACATGCGCGACTATGCAATTAGACCTACCTATAAAAATAATTTAATTCTACCAAACTCCAAACTTAATATGCACAGCTGTGGCCCGAACGCAATGGCCATTAAAATATATAATAAATTGCCTGCTAAATTAAAAAACACTAAAGACATCTTTTTAAAAGAACTTAAAAATATATTAATAATAAAATGCTACTACAATATAAACGATTTTTTTAAAGATGATATAAAATAGATATAATGACATTTTTCAGTACGTGAAATAGATCGATCCGCTCCGCACAGTATCTATTGCTATACCCTGCTAGGGTTATTGTGAACATGTAAAACTGTTTATAATTGTGCAATAAGTGATTGAGTATAGAGTATTGGATAGAGGAGATGGGATACCACTTTTTTCAACGTACAATGACACACAATTAAATTTATGCAACGAAAATTACTAAAATTAAATTATTATTATTTTTTTTTTATTGCAGGAGATCAGCAGACAGGCAGACGGCCCACTTGATGGACAGCGGTTACCATCGCCTATGGACATTTGCAACACCAAAGGTGCTACAAATGCGCTGCTGCTCTCTTTAGGGAGCCTGGAACCTGGTCACTAATGCCGGAACACAACACAAGGTTGTTATGCCAAATATTATGCCATTTCGTTAAAAAGCATCCATAATAAAAAGAAAGAAAGAAAAAAATTATTTGAAAAAATAGCGAAGTAAATTACTAACGTGTATTAAACATAAAAACATATTTTGAGAATTTCCGAATTTTCCGCAAACAAGGTTTGCACTCAGCTTATTGATGTGCCAGCATAATATCCGACACAACGCTGATTTTCAGTGAAAACTTTCATTTTGGCTTAATACTAACACGACCCGAATATAACGAGTTTAACGTAAATATAATAAGCACGCCTTTGCAAACATCATATATCAACATCACGTAAAATAAAAGTAAATAAAACACAAAACCAATTTCAAAATTTAAAAAAAGCAAAAAACTAAAATATATGTATATATAATACAATAGCTGATTTCATTACGACCGGGTAATATATAAAATAAAATAGAAAAAATATTTTATATAATTTTAAAATTAAAAAGTAAAGAACCAGATTAGTAGGATGGCGCGGAGAAGTTTAAAAGAAAACAATTTCTTAAGACAAGTTTATTGCTCGAAAGTTCTTACAAGACTAACTTAATTACAATTAAAATTATATTTTCAACACACTTGCTCATAAAGTGGCTCTATGGTCACCGCAATTAGGCACATAATGACACCCATAATCAAACTGTGAGTAAAAAAATAACTCACTAGTGAGTTTTAGATTTTTTTTTAAATTTTATTGGTTGAGTAGATTTGTTCTTGAAAAATTTTTTATTAAAAAAAAAAGATCGTGTTTTATAGAACAAATAAGTTAATGTTCCTATTGCTTGCTCATTTAATGCAACTTCTAATTTAAATAGATAATTTTAATTAATAATTAATGTTTAATAAATAAAACTTTCACTCATATATAACTTTTTTTTTCTGTAATAAAAGAGAACTTTAAATTCCCCATTTTGTACGTGGCAGAATAGGCGCAAACCCTATACACAGAAAATAAAAAAAAAAACCTCATCCCTTTAGTCTGTGGCCGATCGCAATGCGCGCGCATAGGAAAAAACTGATTATTTATTCCCGCCATAGCGAAACATTTTTCACAACTCGTTTTCACTGTTGAAAGTATAGTTATTTATTAATTAAAATGTCTACAAGTACTAGTAACGAAGAAAATGATTTATGTTGTACACCGCCCGATATAAGATGTGAAGCCCTTAACGTTATAGAAAGTTTACTACCTGAAAACTCCAAGGAAAAATATCTATTTTATCTACTAAATAAAATGAGTTTTTGTTGTTATTTTATTCGCAAGTGTGTTGAAAAACGTCGTATGATACACGTGTGTATTGATGACTACCGTCCTCGGCTCTCTTAAGACCCTCGCCTACGGCTCGAGTCTCAATGGCGCCTCGGCGGATTACCAATGTTACACACTAGTACCATAATGTACTATAACACTATTATAACCTATTACTAATTATTTGCTGATACGATGACTGGTTTTTGCGTAGTCAGCAATTTAATGTTCAGCAGTGTGTCCAACGTTTGTCTCCATCAAAATCATTTTATAAACAGAAAAGTTACATGGGACCGCTTGTATAACGTTCCTTAAATTTATTTAAAAGACATTAAACGTATTTGACACCCTTAAATACGATAAGCGTCTTGCGCAACGCAAAATTTGTCGCTAAATATGTTTAAAGAACTGTCAATACATTTTGAGTAAAACGTATTTAAGCAGTTTAATATGATTAACTAATTTTATTTAAAGGCGATCGTTATGCAAGCGCCCTAAAATATATATGTATATACTCACAATCGCCTTCTTTTAAAGTCAGTAAATACAATCGACACGCACACTCAAGTGAAATACTGGTCGCATTGAAATTTAATGTGCTTATTCTTTTGTAAAATAAACGAAATAGGAGCGAAAATTTTAAAAAAGATATTTTAATTTAGTATTAAGAAAAAAGCTTTCATTTCTCACGAGAAAAAGCAACTTTGAATAGTAAAGTAGTGCAATTTATTTTTGAATAATGAACACGAGGCTGTGGGACTCATTTCAATATTTCAAAAGTAGGGAAAATTATATCAGTATATTTTAGTATGGTATAACCATGCGAATTCGCTTGTGTTAACTTTGGTTCCGTTTCTGGCGGAATGGATTCACTCAGTAAATAAAGTAACACTAAAGTCCTCATATGGCCGAATCCCGTATGTTACCAATTGTTCATCTACTTTACTATCGAATAAATTTTGTTATAAGCTCCATTCAGGTAATGTCAATATTCAATCCATGGTAAGACAATTGAATAAATAGTAAGATATAAGAAAGGGTCATTAAAAAGAGCTACCAAAAATAGGTAGCTATTAACTCGGGCATTACCACTATTTTTAAGATACAAGTTGAGAGACTTTACTAATTGTAATCTTTTTTTTTATACGTACATACATACATACATAACTTCACGCCAGGTCCCTTGCGGGGTAGGCACGAACAACAGAGTGCCATACAGGCTTATTCTTACACACCACACTTGCTTCTTTGACATTCATAGCTCTTGTCATGCACTCTCGTCTGTTCTTAAGGCTCCTGACATCACCTTCTGCTAATACACGATCAATTTGATCATGGAAGGTGTGTCGTGGCCTTCCGCGACTTCTGAATCCATTTTTTTATATTGGCCGATTTTATCATGTACATGATCGCTCAAAGTTTTAGTGTTACTAATTGTCAATAATTAATTTATGTGACGTAATAAAAGCCGATTAGTCGTAAATAAATTTTGTGGCTATATCTTCAAAAGTGGTCCAATACGAGCGATATAAAAGTCAACAATAGAAGGCCGAACTGTTGCCAACGTGGAATGAGGTATAAAACAATAATTGTTTATTATATAATGTAGGCAAGTCAATATCTTGTTCAAACCACAATATGCATTCTTGATACACACATATTCCTTCTCTTTTTGTCATAGTATGTATATATCTATCTTTGTCCCCCTAATTTTGTTTTACAACTTAGAAAACGTCACCATTTTGGTATAGGATTTGTATATGTGTTCAAAAGATACATGCAAGAAATGGCCGCCCTGAATGACTTTCCGTGCATGTGTGATGTCTGCGTCTGAGAAGTCAAGGTGGGGTATCTAGGTGAGTCTATCTAATTAATGTTTTTTTTATCGGACACATTTACACAACTACTAAAGGCAATAAAATTATACTGTTAGCTTCAGTGGCTTCGTGTATAGGGAATATCCGGGACTTTTTACCTGCGGCTTCCGCGCATGCAAGAAGAAATATTCTTTAATACAAAATAAACACATTTTAGTTGAATTCTTAATTTCATTTCATAGGAAAGGTAGCCAGTGGCAGAACTCGAAATTTTACCATTGCCCAACAATGGTCACGTAATAAGAGGCCAAAGAGTCCAAGACACAACATCCGTGCAGGAACGGAGAAAGAATACAATTTCCTGCGGCCCGGCGGCCTGTCGTAAGAGGCGACAAAACAACCCACAGCCAGGTGGTAGGGCATTTGCCCGACTGGATGGCTACCACCCCTGGTCTAGAGTATGTCGCCATAACAACCTTGAGTTGTGTTCCGGCATTAGTGACCAGGTTCCAGGCTCCCTAAAGAGAGCAGCAGCGCATTCGTAGCACCTTTGTTGTTGCAAATGTCCATAGGCGATGGTAACCGCTGTCCATCAAGTGGGCCGTCTGCCCGTCTGCTGATCTCCTGCAATAAAAAAAAACACAAACGGTTGTGTCGCCAACAATCCAGTAAAGGGCAGTTATAAATGCGCACCCCTAAAAATAAATCTGTTAGCCTTCATGAGTATATCAAACACTAATTATTTTTTAATTAAAAAAGCCCTTTGGTGAGCGAGCGCAGTAAAATTTCATCTTTTTAATATCCATTCATGACAGCTATTAACTTATTTTGCAAAGTGAATTTAAAAAGAGATTATGCGAAATGAAATTTTATGCCACAGGGAATTTGCCTCGACATTTTTTATATAGGAACCATTATTCTTTGTAAAGCATAATGTCGTTATTTGGTTTTCAATAGCTAGAGGTGGAAAGGTCTCAAATTTGTGTCTGTCTCTTGCACACAGATGATTATCTGAGGAAATACTCTGATAATCATCTGTGTGCAAAAGATGGAAAGCAAAATTTAAAATAGTGTAAGAAAAAATGATTTTATTGTAAAAAAAAAGCATGGGGTGCATGGTATCAATAGTTCAGATATGAAGTAGAAGGATTATCTTGATAATATCCTGAAAAGCACCCCACGCTTTTTTTACGATATAATCATTTTTTCTTACATTATTTTTAATTCAAATTTATTAAAATTTATTTTCTATTTTTTAGTTGGATTTTCTATAAAAGCGTATTTTTTAGTTTTTTTAACTGTTATTTATTTTTCATTTTTTAGTGATTATTTAGCGATTTTATTCCCTTCTCCGTGGAAACTTTGAAAAAAGAATTAAATACACTCTTATGATAAAATGGAACGTTATGTAAAATAAGCTTTTTTAAAAAGGTTTTTAAATACAAGCTTTTGAGATCCTGCATATCATGTAGCAGCAGAGTACTAGACAAATAAAACGAGCCCAAACACGAAGGGTCAATCTTGTTTAGTACAAGACTTCCTATGGCCATCATCCGACTCCATCATGAGATCAGCTCCATGGTACCATATTATTGCATTGTCACGCGATATACACATGCCTGCAAAATTTCAGCTCAATCGGAAACCGGAAAGTCGTTCAAATTTAACTTGAAAGATTCAGTTACATACTAACATACATACATACTATGACGTATATATGTATGAAGCTAATAAAAGCATATTTAAAATATCACTTCCTAGGCCAATAAATACGTTTTAATAATTTTCCAAACATACGAAAAGTACGGAATAACCAAAATCAAATAAATTACCACGCTTAAAACGGTTAAAATGTAATTTTATTATGTATACAAGTCGAGTAAACTTAAGAAAATATATACGTTTTTTTTAATGCTAAATATACATGTTACAACATAGAGTATCAGTTTTATATATATAGATTATTTTTTAATATTTTATTTTTTATTATTAACTATGAATAATATATGTATTATAATTATTTTATGACTATGTATTAAAACAAAACTTAAAAATAAACTAAATTATAAATTAATTAATTAATATAAAGAATGTAGCAAATCGCTGCCAGAGGGAAGCGTGCCAGAAGGCTGGCTGCATTGCCACGCTGTATGGCAATGCTGATTCGTTGCGCGAAATATGAACCAGCCTTCTGATCATGGGTGGTATCAAAGTTTCCTACAATTTTTTTTGAAGAAACCCTTTGCCGATGGACCCCACGGACCTAAAGTTTCAACTCCAAACGGCACAAATATGTAACCCCTTCCTAGGTTTCCATATTTGCGTCGTTTGAGATCCTCAGCTGTTGAAGCAGCGTTGCCAGCCCCTAACTTAGTCACTGGAAGATGAGATGCCGCCAGAGTGCCGACGCATGTCGCGTCCCACACAAGCGGCCTTCCCATCTTCCTAGGAATAAGTGACATCCCATCTGGTCTCTTGCCATTTTTTATTACTTAAATCATAAAATTAACAAAATATTTATACTATTTGTTCTATGTTCTATATATTATAATTTACAAAGTAAATAGTTTTTAAGTTAAACAGATTTAAATTATTCGGGTCGTATTAGTATCAAGCCAAAAGGCAGTTTGCACTGAAAATCAGCATTGTGTCGGATATTATTCCGGCACAGCAACAAGCCGAGTGCAAACCTTGTTTGCGGAAAATGCGGGGTACAAATTCTCAATATATGTTATTTTTAATACATGTTAGTAATGTAAGGACTTCGCTATTTCTTCAAATAAATTCATTCTTTCTTTCTTTATATGAAAAGTATTCATTCCACCTGAATTGAAAATGAGTACGCAGGACTAATGAAGTCAGACTCTGTTACGCAGATTCGATTAATATTAATTACATTCAGACGACACTGAAGTTTGGTACAGACGTACTCGAATTAATATTGACGCAATTAAGAAAAGGTGGACATATAAATGTGCGTAATGAAGTTCCGAAGATTAAGACTAATCTAAACTAATATTATAAATCCGAATGTAAGTTTTTTGTTTCTTATGATTTCACGTCTTAACTATTCAATCGATCATGATGAAATTTTGCAATTTAATGCCGCCATTGCAATGCTTGTCACTGTATTGTTTCAAAATTTTAAGTATTGCGATGATAGGTTTCTTAGATGACATATTTGTTCAGGGTGGCATAATATAAACTTGACGTGAAATTTTGCTGGAACAACTGTTTGAAAGTAATAACAAAAAAAATATTATTATTTATTTATTTCAGACATAAAGATCCATAAAGACACAGTCGGTCAGTCCTTTACTAAAGCATTTCATTCACGTATATTTTACATTAATGTTACATGCCGACAAAGTGAATTCACACCTCGCTTGTTACCTTTTCCGCACGGACTATTTTGTTTACACTGTGTTTAAAATTCGTAATTAGACAATAGCAATAGTTATGACCACACGTGTGCTGATTACGTTTTCTTGGAAAAATTCAGTCCACGCGGTCGAGTGTTGTATTGTATAGTTAGTATAATGCCCGGATGGAGGGGTAAAGCAGTCAAGCGAGGATTATGATATGAGCAAGACGTACATTAGATAAACGATATAGTAACGGATTTTGCGCGTGTTATTGAATCGTGCAGTTTGTACTGGTTGCGTCCAGTTATATTGTACCTGTATTATACGTGTTTGTATAGTTCTAATAAAGTCTAAAGTTATTTCAATGGCATTTTTATTCTAGTCCCACGGTCGTAACATTAAATTAATTACTATATCTATGCAGCAATCTGTAACCAGTCCCGATACTTTTTTGTTTGGTGTAGCCTGCTAGCAATAGCCGCAATTACACTGTTTCTACACTTTGCAACCCTGCTCAAGAAATTTGCAATTTTCCCGAAATATAATTCAATCAAATGTTTACCAGTCCTATGGCTTCGTTGCGTGAACGGTAACTAACTTCAATTTCCCGTTTGATTACCGAACCCTATTTTTTTTGTTAATTAATAAATGGCCTCCCTTTGATCACGTTGACGTAATAATTTCCACTTTCCGTGATACAAATTAAAGTGCCAACGTTCACCGAAGCGGAGTAATATAGTAATTTGTTAATTACCAATATCAGTTATTAATTTTCAGTTATTATGTCAAAATTAATTGAATAAGTGAGTTGCTTGATTTGTTGTTTATTTTTTTGGCCGCTTTCCATTTGTAGGTGCGGCGGAGGCGCGCAATGGGTATACTACGTCTACATTATTTCCTGATTCACTCTGTATGTGCCGTGGAATTAAGAAGAGTTCATAAAAATATAGCCGTCCGGAAAGTATCTTTTTCATTTTACAATTTTTGGATGTCTATCAGCTATTTACATTATAATAATAAAATATTAGTGACACATATTGCCCCTGTCTTCTATGGCATTTTTTGGGGCCCATGCAGGGAATGGCGAGTGACCGTCTGCCCATTTTTCCATGTTCCCTGAACAATGCGACGGGCAGACGTCGCACAATAGTCCTACACTGGCCGGGGCTTGTCCTTGGGTGCATTATTATATGGTGTAGACAGGGATAATCGCCGGTCAGTGTCACGCCACATTCACATTAAATTTGTCAAGGAGCGTCTACGTGTTGGCTTTCCAAAGGCCCCACGCAAGCCTTCAAAAGTCCGGGCCAGTTTTATGGCCCGCGGTCTCTAGAAAAATTCGTGATAGTGCGCTAATAACAAGTCACCACAGATAGAAAAAATTAAGGTATCTTATCAGAAATCACTGAGCAAAAAAAAAGAGGAAAAGTAGTACCTAACTTAAACATGAAAAATTTATCGAAGATACTAAAATGACTTGCTTTTTCTTATCCTAGACTCCGAGCTGCCCGTTATATCCAAATCATAGCAACAAATAAATTTATTGTAAGCAGTACACGAGCGATGCAGAAACTATTTTATTTATTATACTATATATAAGAATACCGATGCTGTACCAATGTAGTACCAATAAAACCGAAAGCGAACTTGGAATACGGATATCTAAAGATAATAAGCTTTTTTGAAAAGGTTCTTAAATACAAGCTTTTGAGATCCTGGATATCATGTAGCGGCAGAGTGCTAGCCAAGACAAGTAAAACGAGCCCAAACACGACGGGTCTATCTTGTTTAGTACAGGAGTTACTATGGCCACCTTCCGACCCCATCATCAGATGAGCTCTATGGTACTATATTATTGCATTGTCAAGCAATATACATATTCGAGCAAAATTTAAGCTCAATCGGAAGCCGGGAAGTTGGTCAAATTTAACTTGCAAGATTCCACCCGAACTTATTTACATACAACCATTGCAAGTTAAATAAAAGCTTGTAAGATATGCCAGTGTCCCAGTTCATTAATATTAATAAAGATGTTATAATATTTATTATGCAACCTACGAATGTAATACAGTTCACAGCAAGAATCTCTCAAATGATAAATGTATGTAGATGTGTTTTCCAAGTTACAAGTGAGACTTTCGTAACGGGGCAAATTTATACAATTTGTTGTCTAAAGTTTCTTCTTTAAATAGAAAAGTTCATTTGGAATTTATATTTAATCCAACATTTCTGACATTGATTTATGTAAATGAAGAAAGTTGTTTTAAAATATAAATTACTTTTTAAACTTTATGTATAGTGTAACAACCTAAAAATGTTGACTATTATCTATAATAGTACAGGTTCATCTGCGATACTGATAAAGGTTTACGGTCTTATTCATATTTAGTTAAAGTGAATTTGAACTATTCTTTAAGAACCGTTGCTTTAAAATTTACTGTAACCAATATGTATTACACGCGTTAGTGTGTAGCGTAAAGCGTTAAAAAATTACGCCATTAACGCTTAACGAAAAAATGTATATACGATTGTTACGAGTTACGCAGGACTCGAATTAAAATGCCGTTGGAATGACTATAGAGTTTATTAGAACTGTACAAACACATATAAAACAGTTACAAATATAACTGGATACAACCAGTACACATCGCACGATTAACACGCGTGTGATTAACACGCCTAAAGTTCGTAACTATATCGCTCAACGACTTGCTCGTATCGTAATCCTCGCTTTTTCTGCCCCTCTCCGCCTTAGGCCATTGCTGTATAATGCACCGATCCATACCTGGCAAGGTTCGACGCAATACATGTTATTGTAGTACAAGGATTAGTTTGACACTAATTATATGATAAAACAAGTGCAATAACAATAGCATGTTTTTTGTAAGTACAAATTCTAAACACAAAATAAACAAAAGAATTCCTAAATGCGGGGAGGTAATAAACTGCGCTTTACGACAGGCAGGTGTGCGTTTACCTTTGTCGATATGTAACAATATCTTATCTGTCAATGTTTAATGTCACTAACAATGTCGCATCTCGAATAACGCATTAAACCCATCGCCATATCGGCGGGACACTGCCTATATCTGAAACACTATCGCAGATAAAGCTCCCCTGTAATATAATAAAGTACCATAAAGACGTCGACTTTTTACAATTTTGTTTTTGAGTTTAAAAATGAGAAGAAACAATCGTAAGACCCCCTCTATATAGAAGTTTCACTTCAAAAACAAAAACTTAAGAAAATATTATATTGTTCTAAACAAATATCCTTTTTTTTCTTCCAAGTTTCCGAAAAAATCCAAATAATATAATAATAATATATATTATGTAGATAAGGACAAGTCACCAACATCAACTGATCTAAAAAAGTGTTCGCTCCACCGTGACAGTGATACATCACTGCCGTGACCAGGATTCGAACCTGGGTTACTACGGCCACAACGTAGGGTCCTAACCACTAGACGATCACGGCTGTCGGAGCTGGTGAACGCTAAGCCGAAATGCAATATCTTATTAAAACTGGACCACTTTCACGGTTGATTAAAGTTCAACTTGCGCAAGAGTGTTTTTTATTGCATTGCGAAAGTATCTCTGTGGGTAATGTTGATAAAGGAATTTATTGAATAATTGCTTCTCCTCTTCAAGCCAGCAAGCAAGTGTGAAGTGGTGGTAAATTAGATTATCACAGTGCATATTACCCTATGGACCCCATAGGGTAATATGCACTGTGAGTCCTCTTATAGCGATTTTTGACCTCAGGTCAAAAAACTCTATAACTGGTAGGTGGCATCCTGTCCGGCTGGGACTCGAACCCGTGTTCTTGTATGGAGGGATAGGTTTGTTATCTCTACCTATAATATTATAATATTCTAAACATGCCATTTCTATACGTTGAAGCTATTAAGAAAATACCTGCAATAGACTATATGATCGACGGAGAACACTATGCATTTTTTTTAATTTCTTGTTTGTGTGTTGGTTTTTTTGGGATTCACATACAAATTACCCAATATCGGTACGGTTTTCGCTGATCGACAACTACTTCTTATACTTAAAATCTGCGCTACGATTTATCCTAGAGATTTTTCTGGGAATGGTTTAATAGGGCCAGATTGAAAAAAAACGTATTCCAAATTTTTCACTAATAAATAGTAAATTTTATCTAATAGAATGTGCGATAATGTTTTTCCGGGAATCTCGCGAGAAGTTTTCCAGGAGCGGTTTGAAGTTAAAGTGCATAAAATTTACTTATCTCAACACAGTTTTCACTAAAATGATAGCCTACATTCTTTTTTAAACGTTCTCTGTCCTGGAAATCCCGCTGGATGAAGGTCAAGCGAGTACGAAGTCGGGGACATTTCCTAATTTTTAAATAAATCTATGTATTAATAGATATAAATAATTTTCTAATCTGCTTACAAACTAAAACAAAACTTGGGAATGACTTGTACATAAATCAAGTAAGTACATAGCAGTCACCTACAACGAAGGGTTTTATAGTGTTGTTGAACGACTGTTGTTTACCTATATTTGGTTAACGAACCATAAAGAAGTGTTTATTCAAAACTCCCAGTATATAAATAACTATTCACCCAATTATGTTCAAACTGATTTTCGTCAAAACCTCTACCTACAGTCTCTCAGTCAGTTCTTATTCATAGAGCCTTAGAGTAGTAGTGCATGCCTTTCGGCCAGGATCGAACCAGTGCCCTTCGAGTCCGGAACGCGTGCGCCATTACTCTACCACGACTATGTATAGGTGCAGATTATTGGGCAGAATTTAAACAGACATATTTAAATAACATATTTTATCAATTAAATACACATACTTAATCATAGAGAAGGACATCACTAGAAACTTGAAAAAAAATTTGAATGTTGACAATGACAAACAAAGGTTTTTAAATAAAAATACGTCGCCAACATCAAAATTATATTCAAGCAACACAAAAGGGCTTTTACTTTTGTATTAGGTAGTATAAGTATTTATATAAGAAGGAATCACTAGAAGCAAACCTTTTTGTCAAAGAGATATGGCAAGAATCTTCCCAGAAAATATACATTCTGTAACAATTTGATATAGACTAAAATACGGAACCGCTCTAAGAAATTGTAATTTGACTAACATAAAGACATGCAATACAATCCCTATATACCTATACAGTTTAAAAAGAAATTATTTAATTTGTTACTCGATATAAAGGGCTCACTCAGTTTCTAAGTTACCTACTTGCATATAAAATATTTTATTAATGTACATATCAAGGGCTTCATAACATATAGGCGTATACGCAAAAATGCCGTTTTTGTTGTGTAGTAAAAACTATGCACGTTACAATTTAGAAAGTCTTACCAATATTCAAGTGTACCTAAAAAGATGGGTATTCCAAATTTCAGCTGTACACAGTCAACTTGCTTTGTTTTATTCACAAATTTGTACCTTGTGTAAAACTGCACTTTTGTTTGTACGCCCATTTGTTATGAAGCCGATATATATTAATTATATATTTTCTTTTCTAATGTTTTCTTAATACACATATACAAATAGATGCATACTAAAAAAATATAAAAACATGACGTCCGTCGGCAGCGGGACCTAGGGTTCAGGCTACCGGTGGTTAGGGCTCCAGAGACAGTAACTTCCTCACAATACGTGCCGTGATTAAGAGAACCGCCTTCTGTATCTGGCCCTTCACTCACTTACCGAGCGAAAGCCTCTCCAGGAGTCGATCGAGGTTCTTCGCCAGTAGACCGTTAACAGACACAACTATCGGTACAATGATCGTTGAATCCATATGCCACATGGCCGTAATCTCGAGCGCGAGGTCAAGGTATTTCGTTAATTTATCAGTTTCAGCTTTTACGAGATTACAATCATGTGGCATACTCTCACAGATCGGTTATTGTTATAATAATGACATTTGCATGCATATGAAATACCTTAAACAGCAGTTTATTAAACTAAATAATACATTAAAGACTAAAAATAAACTAAGTTATTAATAGTATAAGCTATAAGTATACATGCTATTATAAACTGTGTAACAAATCGCTGCCAGATGGGAGCGTGCCCAGAAGGCTGGATGCATTTTGCACATGTAAAGTTACATTTTATGTTAAGTATGTATTTGAGTATTGTAAAATTAATACATTTCTTTAATAATTGAATTAATTTATTTATATCAGAAATTAATAAGTATTATTATAATTTTTTTCTTTGATTTTCTGAATCTGGAAGAAACATGTGTACCATGATTAACTAAAACGTAAGATGTTTATACAATCCATATTTTTATGAAAATAAATTAATTTGAATTAGATTTTTACTATAATAAGAGGTCTACTTTTGATTCCACAGTAATAATAGCCAGTCAACTAAGAGACGTTTTATCATCCTAGAAAATGCCAAAGCTTCTTTGAGTTTATACGAGAACTAAAAGTTATGACATCATCGCTTTAAAGAGTTAAAGCTTATTATATTTATTCCAACAATAATTAAATTTACTTGAAGAGTGATATTTTAAAAGTATGATACATAACAAGATACTTTAACTTCAGCTTTTTCCTAATACCTAATATTGTTGCAGAATTTCTTGTAGAATGGGTCACCTATAAATCCTGCAATACATGATGACAAGCGGACTTTACTCGTGGTAAAACGTGTACACGTAAATTACGATAGTGTGTGCCTGTGTCTGAAAGAATTATCAGCTGCGAACGTGCTTTGTAATAATACCCGATTTCAGCTTCACGCAAATACAGATAAAAGTTTACTGAATTGCAAGGACGTTTCTTTCCGTGCAGGAACGGAGAAAGAATACAATTTCCTGCGACTGGGCGGCCTGTGGTAAGAGGCGACAAAACAGCCCACAGCCAGGTGGTAGTGTGTTTGTCCGACTTGATAGCTACCACCCCTGGTATAAAGTATATCGCCATAACAACCTGGAGTGGTCTTCCGGCATTAGTGACCAGGTTCCAGTCTACTTAAGAAACCAGCAGCGCATTTTTAGCGCCTTTGGTCTTGCAAATGTTCATAGGTGACGGTAACCGCTTTCCATCAAGTCTGTCTGTCTACCGAACTCCTGCAATAAAAAGTTATCATTTCTCCTATGCTAATTCTTCATTATATTGTATAAATTTCATATATTTACAAGTAATATTGAACCCTTAACGGCACTAGCACAAAGAGCTCAGTCAACCGTTTCGGCAATCAGTACCGCTTTGTAATTTATATCTACTTATACTAATATCATAAATAAAGATTTGTAATTTTATAATGAATGAACTCAAAAACTACGGGACCGATTAACAACAAAAAATATCACAATTGGAGTGCTACATAATCCCAGATTAATATAGGCTATATTTATTACTAGAAAATAATAGGGATCCCTACTAAAACTTCAATAATGTAACCCAAGGTGTAACGAATCCCAATTAGACCCGGTTGGTGGCGCTGGAATCGTGTTCTAGATTTTATTTTTTCAGGGTAAGACGTTTGCCGAGAGCGCTAGTAAAAAATAAAGATTGAAAGTGTTGTCGTTGCAAATGCTTCGAAAATTCGGTTGTGCGTTCACCAGCGCCGACAGCCGTGATCGTCTAGTGGTTAGGACCCTACGTTGTGGCCGTAGTAACCCAGGTTCGAATCCTGGTCACGGCAGTGATACATCACTGTCACGGCGGAGCGATTTCTTTTATTATCATTGTTTAATACCATATTTTGTTTCATTATCCCTGTTTATTGACGGTTTCACGAAGATGTAGCGATGGGTGTACTGTGTTATTTCTGATGATATTGTTTTATATTGTTAATGACGCTGTAGTGGTGGAGGTGCTTAAGATTGAAACAACCACTATATTTTATATTAATGATGTCTTCCTAACCGATCTCGGTTACAGCGATCGCTTCAGCTATGTGAGCTTCAGTTTATGTGAACATCAAAATCCAGTAAAACTGAAGCGGTCAAGTACGCAAGATATATTTAGGTGGTAGCATTTGCGCGACACAGGTCCTCACCCTCCTGGGCCCAATGGAGCGGGAACCGCTATGACTGGAGGAGGGTTTGGATGGGAAAGGAGGGATACTTAGGGCGTGAAGGATATGTGATAAGGAGAATGGGAAGGAAGGGAATAAAGAGAAAAGGAAGCCTATATTAAAGCCCGTCCCCCACCAGACCACTGTCCCTGGGCATTGTACCTAGAAAGCTAGCAGCATTACCTCGCTGGATACAAAGGCTAATCCTTTGAGCGAGGTAAGCTCCAGCCTTCCGGTCACCTGTTTTGACGACTAGGCGTGTTTTAATTATTTGAAGTAATTTGTGTGTTGTGGCACTTGGCCCCCGTGAGCCCAAAGTCTCCACCCCAAACGGCTCAAACATGTAACCTGTTCCAAGGGTTGCATTCAATGAATTATTATTGTTTGATTTGAAAAAAAAATGATATCTCATTTACTTATTTTTCTCGACTCGACTTTTTATATATATATTTATATAAATGTATTATAAGATACAATATTAAATATATCTCCGCAGCCTCGAAACCATACAATTTGGTCCCCACATTAGCATATTTTCACGTTAATAAATATTAGATTAATCCAGTAAAATCATATAAATTTCCAACTCGTTTGTGATGTGATATGGGTGTTTTGGTTTTCTGACACGGGTTGGCGAAACAAAAAGCTATATGAATTGAAACGTATACATTATTATGACATTTTTTTATCGTAGTATAGGTTCGCGTTTGACCACAATCTTGTCCTATGTGGAGCGAAGATGTGGTCTAGGATGGAGCACGCTTATCTAAAAGGTACCTATTCAGACGAGACTTGAAGACAAGCAGGTTATAAACATCGGGAAAAACAGACTCCGGAAATGAGTTCCATTCCTTTGCGTTGCGTGAAGATGAAGCTGAATCCAAAGCGCTTCGTTCTTATAGGAATATCCACCATATATCGATGCCACATGCCGGTGCGTCTCGTTACCCGATGATGGAAGCGAGATGGCGGGATCAGATCGAAGAGCTCAGCTGCACACTCTCTAATGTGAATCCGATAGAAAACCAATAAGCTGGCAAAACTGCGTCGATGTTCTTTTCGTTTATTAATTTATTAAAATTGCTAATTGTTTAATCTGTTTTGTGGATCTAAGTTGTGTAACTGGCATTATGCTGAGCAAGAACCTTTTTAGAACAGAACGTTTAATTATTAGATATATTATCATGTAATACTTTTTGTATCTTGTCCTAAATAAATATTTATCTTTCATTCAAAACTTAAGTTGATTTTACGTGCGGAAAGTACACATTATTACGTAAGTAAATGATGTAAGAAGTAAGTTTTGATTGGATAATTATTAATTTAGTTGGTGCCATGGAAGATGGGACGCCCTCTAGTAGGACGCAACTTGTATCTACACTTTGGAGGCGTCCCATCTTCCATACACGGGTGACAGCCGGAGCTGCTGCCGTATACCAGGAGGTCCTGAAATGTGGCGAATATTGTCTATTGGTAGTGAGCACGTATTTTTTGCTTTCGGGGTCGAGACCGGAGGTTCATGGGGGTCTATCGAGACCTCTTAACGCGTACCTCTTAAATTGAGCTCTCGCGTGACTAAATGGGTTGCACATAGGGCAACGAAACAGCATTGCCATCCAACGGAGAAATGTGGCCAGCATTTTGGGCACGCTCTCCGTCAACAGTGATTTGGAGTCAATTTTTTATAAACAAAAAACTTGTTTTTTATAAAGGTTTTTAAATACAAGCTTTTTCCTTCCACCCATTTTAATATTATATTTAAAAAAATTGAGCTAGGAATGTTTGCTGAGAGTTTCTTGCGCCGCTCCTTCTTTTCAAGCCACAACATGTTGTGAAGCGGTGGTAAATTAGATTAGGCTCCCACAGAGTAAACAATAACAATAAACAAAATTAAAAATAAATAATTAAAATGAACAAGTAAATAAGGTAGGGTAAATAAAACTTTAACAATACTCGTTGGACAATTGTCATCTTTGTCGTTCGTAACCACGGCCACTGAAAAGCGGCCGAATCGTCGGAGTAACCAAAATCAAATAAATTATCGCGGTTAAAACGTAGTTTTATGATCTATATATACAAGTCGCGAAAACTTAATAAAATATTATCAAAAAACTACCATTGTATATTTTGAATTAAAGCAAGACATAAGGCTTTGCTGCGCTAGCTTTTTGTTATCACAATATCCAACTAAAACATTTCCACATCTATTATGACGTTCGCCATTATTGATAGCAATAAAGTTATCTTTCACAGCACATTTAGCAAGCACTATTATTCCGAAAACCTTTTTTTATTTAGGTACCAAATAAACCCGATAAGAACACGCCAATATCACATTGGTAGCTAATACAGCTTGCGAACCCACACAGATTGTAGGGAGGCGCGACCCCGAGGCGGATAACTTTGTAAATTGTTCCATTCCCGAATAAACCCCGTTCGTAACATTTTTCACGACAATTTTCCAACAAAATTACACGATTCACTGTATTTTCCAAGCAAATATTTGTGTGGTATTTTCACGTCTCTCGCTCATTAGTGTGTGACACTGAATTAAAAATGAATTCTACTGTCGCAAATGTTATGTTCGGAGTTATGCTTTCAGTTTTAACGTAAACAGCTGTATTAAACTTGTGTTTTTATAGACTGTGCTATTTATTTAGTGCTAATTACTTAATTAGGGATGTTGCAAAACGGGCTATATTTACGTTACTGCTCCATCTGGGATGATGATAGTGATTGCATCAATCGGATTTAGCGATAGGTTTTATGCGTTATTTGTCATGCGCCTTCGCTTGTATTTGTTAATTACATTAACTTACCTTTAGGTGTACTTTCACCTTGGCACTTGGCATTAACGACGTTATTCTTAGCGTTATAAATAAAACGCATTTAGTCGCAATCACTAACAATAACATTATCCCAGATGGAGCCCGAGCATTAGATAAAAATATCATCAGTATTTTATAATTATTTATACTATAATAAAGTACGAGGCGTTGAATTTGTACAATGTATTTGAAAATGAAAAAAAAATATTGGTAGCTGACTAATTTGGACCAGCAGATTTCTAAAATGCTACTTTTAGAATTATTATCTGTCTGAACGGATTCCATTGGAACTCGATACAGAATTAGGTACATCTCGTATCAACATTTAAGAATGAATGAATGTTCTTTATTGCGAATATATATCACACATACATGCATATATAATAGGAGGTATTATTGCCACCGCGCGCCGGCGATATCTCCCAGACCATCTTTACAATGCTTAAAACTAACTTAAATATATTGTCATAGATTATAAAAAGAAAGTTTAAATGTCAGAAATTCATATTTATATGCATGTATTTATTGTTACATACATACATACATAACTTCACGCCAGGTCCCTTGCGGGGTAGGCACGAACAACAGAGCGCCACACAGGCCCATTCTTACACACCTCACTTGCTTCTTTGACATTCATAGCTCTTGTCATGCACGCTCGCTATTTATTGTTATACTTAAATATTTTATCTTATCAAAAATATATTTTTATAATTAGTTACAATCTGAAATATAGATACTTGTTATTCCAATTAATGACGTTTCAAATTTCCGAGAAAAAATACTTTGACGTAGGCATGTAACAGACAGATGGACAGCCGCACATGTCTATTATATAAGGCTTCTGTTTCTGCCAAAAGGGCTACCAAGCCCTATAAATAATCAAACTTCTTCTTCTTCTTAAGACAATCTCTGTCCACTGCTGGACGTAGTACTCCCCAAGTACGCGCCACATATCCCGGTCTCCCGTCTTCCTCATCCAGACCCTGCCGGCGATCTTGCGCAAGTCGTCAGTTCACCGGGCGGGCGGGCGTATTACGCTACGTTTGCCGAGACGTGTTCTTCACTCCAGGACTCGTTTGCTCCATCGGCCGTCTTGTGAGAGACGTGGCGGGCCCACTGCCACTTCAACTTGCTAATTTTGCTGTGTCGGTTACCTTTGGTCTCTTATAATCAAACTATTCTTAATAAATACCTTAAAAGTTACGATATACAATAAGAGTATCACAGGATCCAAAGCAACAATAACTATAAGCATAAAATAGCAGATAACTCGTAGGTAAATGAAGCAACAACAACGTTAGACGACACAAGTTCACGATTACCCGGTGGCGGTTATCCACAGGACGGGAACCGATCAAACACGAGACAAACCGCGAGGTACAGGAAGATACATAGTAATAGAAAACGGCACCTAGGGCACGCATCATAGTTGCGTCCCTTTGTAAATAATTTTAATTTAAAAATCAGATACACTAAATAAAACAGTTCTAAACATTTCTTACATAACATACATGAAATCACGAAGTAAATACAATAAGTATGAAAATGTTTCTTGTAGTATAATAGAATAGATAACACTTTATTGCTCACCAAATATACAATTTCAAAAATGCACAATTACAATAGAGTCATGGTAGAAACAATAGGCGGCCTTATCTCTTTCAGGTAATCTAACTTAAGGGACAATTTAAGCTAATCTGGCGATGTAGTTGGCACGGATTATTAGGTAGATTTTACACAAATATACTTAAACTAAATATTTTATAAACTAAATATAAACAAACGTATTTAGTACGATATATATATATATATATATATCCAAAGTTTACAGTCTGCACTGTGTATGCAGCTGTAAGCCAGCTTACGATACGTATGAGTGTGCAGATTATGGGAAGTAGAAAGGTGAAAGAATTCAAAACATTCCTTAAATTAAGGAGTTAAGGTATAGTTAGATTTCTAAATTTAATAATTGGTAATTTCACAACCCCCCCTGTGATAGACGCTCTGCGCCTAGGTCTAGTGCCTTACTTACCCCACCTTGAGGGACCTAGAAGCAGCGTTGTATGTATCTTTTTTCAGGACGTAGCAATTGGATCCTGACAAACTCGCACTGTGGTCAAGACCTGTATAAGCATATATATGCCTTTGGACCAAGTTTTTTGACGTTTTCAGTTCGGGATATGAGTGAGCTAGCCACTAAGCTACGCTTGCTTTCGAATGCCTACTATATACTACCATGATCATGTGATTTTCATTTTCAAACGACCATCTTAAGAAGTAACAACTACTTCAATTATATATACAAAAGGGCCGACCCAACGAGGATTCTGTTTGCTTAAAAATATATTCTGAGAACTCGACTCAATTTTCATTTACGTAAACATAATCAAGCTAAGTGAAAATATAGAATTTTCTGTCATGTTGCGAAAATAAAAGTAGTACAAAATTAAATAGTTCTTTCACTGCGACATTTTTCAATGAGATCTGCAATTTGATAAAAAGGTTCTGCAATTAAAAATATCGTGTTTTTATCAAAGGCTAAAAATATTTGTGCTTTTCTAGTTAATAATCTAAATAACTATATATATAATTGGCATCCACGTATATAGTGACCCATCACGATATCTCAGGAACTATAATACCTTTAGACTTGAAATTTGGCATGGACCTTCCTTTCGCTAGTTAGTGGTGAGCTAAGAACGGATTTCACGGCACGCGAAGCGGGCGGGTATAAGCTAGTGGTTTTATAATTATAGTAACGATGTTTATTTATACATGTGCATAATTTCTCCCATACCGTTCTATTTGAAATAGACTGTAGTAAACTTTCTCCGTTTATGCCGAGATCCACCTATGGGAAAAATTTATTTAAGCTATTCAGCATTTGGGTAATCTCCTCAGCAAGTCTCAAGCCACGTATGATAATAATAACTTCAAAGATAATTTTAATTTTAGTCACAAAATATTTCTAAAATGATAAAAGAATTTGTCTTTTAAAATTCTCTTTGCAACTTTTTTAATAACGCTCCGGGGTGACAACTTGTGTTCAGAACATTTATTTGAACAGTATAAAGTTTTAGATAATTTTATAAAATACATTTTGTCAACTTTGAAATACTAATTTTAAAACTGTCTTTGGCTGCTGTTTATCTAAAGGTCATTTAATATAACGTCAATATTGTTACGAGTTGCAAGACTGGAATTAAAATTTCGTTAGAATTACTATAGAGTTTATTAGAACTATATAAACACGTATAACACAACAAGTCCAAACGTAATGCAGAAGGTCGTAATTCAATAAAACGCGCAAAGCCCGTCACTTAAATATCACTTAAATACCCGATTAATATACACCCCCGATATATAGTACACACGTCTCGCTTCGCTCGTGGTAGTTCCACTGCCACCTTCCTGCATCGGGTCATTGTTTTATACTGCAAAAATGCAATATATCCATCCGGCAACGTGGGCCGAATTTCCTAGAATCAACTTGTACTTTAATCCGTAACACCTGGCTAATGACCACAGCCGCAAATGGCTGTAAACGATTACAATAGAACAATAGACTGTTCTCTAGTATAATTAGTAAACGCATGCAAATAAACCAGTAAAAAAAACAAGATGATCATAAAAGAATTAGTTAAAACGCCGACAGGAAATATACAAATAACCGCCACACTTGTCCAAGGCGGCTTGGCAGGTTTGACACATCGGTTATCTCGATGTGCAGGTTGCATCACGATGTTTTCCTTCACCTTTATAAGCACGTGATAGTTGTAACAATTAGTATATATTTGTAACAATAACTATGCAATTAAGTATTAGTTATAAGTGAAAGTTGCACGCCTAATAAGGCAAAATGTATTGAGACAATTTCATAAAACACCAAGCTGTACATTTCTAGCAATAAATTGTTATTCTACTCTATTCTATTTCTGTTATCCAATAGAATAACTTTTATCTGGTGATTAAAAAATGGATCCTTAAAATAACAAATTAAAATCACTCTTCATTTTGTTTTAGTTTTATCTAACTGATGCGTAAACCTAAACAAATATCTTAAATCCTTACCAATTAAAAATCGCCACTTTCTACAAAATAAAACAATTAGTAACAGGACAAAACAGAACGTTGAAAAACAATTTGAAGCTCAGATTACGGTCGCTTAAGCCTAAAAGCTGTACTGTTTGAATTAGCTAATGAACTGGGGATGACGAAAATTGCTAAGTTGGACAAGACAAAAATATCTTTATAACGAAACACTCAGAGTTTAAAATTGCGTAGCAAGCAACAGTAATTGTAGGTAGGTTATGATCACGATTATTTTTCAGTTTGTTTCAGTTATTAAAACAGGAATCGGTTATGTGGTATATATTCCGTAATATGCGGATTTATTACCGTAGGTTACTCAGGTATAATAAAATATTTTTTCAAAAATAAAAAATAAACTCGCTATCTACGCATAAATTTCAGCCCGTTAAAAGGTATTTCATAGAGAAGTGGGGAAGAGGCTAGGAGAATCTGGGCCTTACTACCTGTTTTTTCTTTGTATTTTATTGTAATGTATATTTTTTACACCATCAGAAAATAGAGATTTCAAAGAATAAAAAGCCTACCTTTTTAAAAAGCTTATATATCGGTGCGAGAATTTTTGATTGAAGATGAACCACCCTACATTTTTCGATATTAATTCGAAATAAGGTGCAAAAATTAATATTTCAAATAAAAAAATTACAGTGTTTTAGGGACTTAAAGAGGTAAGTTCTCACCAAATTTCTTGAAAAAAAAAGAATTTTTTCATCTTTTTCGTGACCACGGCCACTAAAAAGCTGCCGAAACGTCGGATAAACCAAAATAAAATAAATTACCGCGCTTAAAATCGTTAAAACGTAGTTTTATTATGTGTACAAGTCGCAAAAACTTAAGAAAATATTATATTTTTTAAAAGTTACAAATCAAACCAAAAACTTTATTTGAATTTTTCTCACAAATTTTGAGGTTATGTGAAAAAGTTGTAAACACAAAAGTTGTAAGTCTTTTTATTACTTGAAACATTCTCATTTAACTTTTTTCCATAAGACTTGTAGTTTTGCCGGAAATCGAAATTAACCGTTCTTCACCCTTAAAACTTACCCCCTTCCACTTCCCGACCTCAGATCGCCCATAATTTATTTTTCCTTTCATTTTTGTAATATTCTCTTCCTTTTTCAATGGGTTTCATCCTACACTAATACATTTTTTCGTTTTTTACCATTTTCAAAGGCATTAATAACACTGATCTATAAAGCAGCGTAAAACTGGCTGTTACCTGAATGACCTGTGCCACCATTTATTAGGCTTAAGAGGTTTATAGAATTACGTTGTTTACCGAGCGATTGTGATTTCCGACTATTTTCTTTCATAACATAATCCAATCAACTCTTGCGCAGTATCAGTCAAGTGACCGAGTGAAAGTGTTCTTGTTTGACAAATAAGATTTTTTATTTCGCTGCTACATTCACCAGCTCCAACAGCCGTGATCGTCTAGTGGTTAGGACCCTACGTTGTGGCCGTAGTAACCCAGGTTCGAATCCTGGTCACGGCAGTGATACGTCACTGTCACGGTGGAGTTTACTTTTGTTATGAATTTCAGTATACCGTAAAAGATCGCTCTTACATTATCTAATTTAATAATAAAAATTAATTTCTTTATTTAAAACTAGCTTCTACCCGCGACTTTGTTCGCGTGGTGCTGTTTTTTAACTATCCCACGGGAACTCTTTAATTTGATTTCGGGATCAAAAATAACATATATGTTGACCAGGGATATAAGCTACAACCATACAAAATTTCATTTAAATCGGTCCAGTCGTTTCGAAGATTAGCCGGTACAAACAGAGAAACAAAAATTTTGAAAACATCTAAATTAGTTCTATTTCACTTCTTACACCCCTCTGACTCGGTTTTTAGCATTTTTTTCATTGTACAGAAATTCGACCTCTACAGTTTTATTATATGTATAGATAAGTGTTCAGTGTTTCACCGTGGTGATGAGAATAAACTGCAGATGTTATTCATAGAACGCTGCTATCTGTAAGAAATAATTATAAATTAAACAAAATAAAATATTAATACTAGCATGAGACCTACATGTGAAATTAATGTAATCTACGTATCATTAATAGTTATCAGAGATCTCGTTTAAGCGCTTTAGTTGTATTTGTAATTGCGTATAAAAGCGATTTAATTGTGCCTGGTAGATCGCCTGTTAGTTTATTCGAAAATGGATTCAGCATTTCATTAAAATTAATATTATGCATTTAATCATTGAAATTCTATATTTAAACACTGTAATCTGTTTAGTAAAAATATTCCACATATTATTGAAGTGAAACTTCTATATAGACCCCCCCGTATTAGGATTTTTTCAGTCACGAAAAAACGTTACGTCCCCGTGGAGGGAGTAGAAGGTATATCGCGTGGTGAGAAGCGGCATAATGTTAGAGTAGACTATGGGTGTTTTTATTGGTTCCGGATCTTATTCAGTTATTTTTGTTTGATAAACTAAAATGTGTTTAAATAAAAACTGCATTCATTCAAATTTACTTAGCCTAATCAAATCATAATTCGCATTAAACCTGGGAAGAACCGAAATGTGTGCTGGAGCACAGTAGAAGTGAAACTTCAACGGATAAGTGGAATAATTTATCGCAATAGACAAGTGGAAAAACCAATGGCAACGAAAAGTGGCAAAACGAATCGCAACAAATCTTTAGACCTTGAAATTTTACGGGCAAATTGTTAATGTACTTGTCAAATTTGAAAACCTGACATATGACATTGAAATTCGTTTTTTTTCAATCTGGCCATTTTAAAGCATTCCCAGAAAAAATCCGAGGAACTCCCGGGATAAACAGTAGCGCAGAATTTAAGCCTAAAAATTTTTTGGCGATCAGTAAAAACCGCATTGAAATCGGCCTAGTAGTTCTTACATGAAACCCGAACAAACAGACAAACAGATAAGAAATATAAAAAATAGATTATATAAATTTCCATTTTATATAATCTATTCCAGATGTTTTTTTTAATAATTTTAATGTACAGTCAGTCAATTTCATTTTATATTTAATATTATAGATATAAATAATCAAATTTAAATTAAATATTACTTAATAGCAGATCACTGCCAGCGGGGAGCATGCCCAGAAGGCTGTCTGTATTACCACGCCCTATGATGGTAATGCTTATTTGTTATGCGAAATATGAGTCAGCCTTCTCACACGGGTAGTGCCAAAGACTGATACAATCTTTAAAGAAACTCTTTGCCGTTGGATCCTAAGTCAGTACCTGGATCGTAAATCAGTGCAGAAAACCGTATACGGTCTTTTACTTTCCTCATCTATCCCCTACCAACCTTTCACAGGTGGCCAATTTATTAGTCTGGAGGGCGTCCTACACACACCTCGTTTGCAGGCAGCCCTATAAATATAAAACTAATTAGAAACAACAATAATTACATTAACTTTCGGTATCTTTTACTTTACCATTTTATTACATTAACGTGGGTCTGGTATAACGTCATGCGGTGTAAGTTTTTATCTTCTTTTATTACATTTTTTAATAACCCCCTCCGAATTTTCAAGTATAGGGTGTTATTGTACTTTTTTATTTTCAGCTTTTAGAATTTAAAATTACTATATTAATACGTGAAGCAAAAACTTTGTACCCCTTTTTACGAAAATTGTGTGGGCGGAGGAGTATGAAATTTCGTATACTTATAGTTTACTAGCTGTCCCGCAGACGTCGTCCTGCCCGGTAAAAAATAGGGGTTGATCGTAGAGGGTTGAAAATCTAGGGTTGTATGTATTTTTGTATGTTGTATCATAAAAAAATAGAAATTAAAAATTTTGTCTAAAAAATAAGTAAAAAAAAATTGGGGTGGACTACCCCTAACATTTAGGGGGATGAAAAATAGATGTTGGCCGATTCTCACAAATACCGGATAAGCACAAAAAATTTCATCAAAATCGGTCAAGCCGTTTCGGAGGAGTATGGCAACGAAAACTGTGACACGAGAATTTTATATATTAGATATAGAGGAATGCAGGCCGTTATTTTTTTTATTATGCATAAAAAAGAAATTAAATCAATAAAAATACATTACACACACTACCATGTATTTGACACACACACGTATATATACTCTTTAGTTTAATGTTAAAGTCTCATTAACCGTGTAGGCTTCGCGAAATCTGTGATTATAGAAGTATAGTTTTTGACAACAGAAACTTAATAATGTTCAAACTTATAATTTAAATTAATTATTGATTTTCGACCACTGGGCGACCACTAGTTATAATAATTTACTTTATTTCTTATTTTATTTATACCCTTCTTTTCAAAAGTTCTTAATGCCTAATACTTTTTTGTATCTTACATTTTATTACACCTGGTCTGGTTTCTGCCAGATGACTTCGAGCGACCGAGCTCTATACCATTATAAATATTTAATCAACCTACTAGTTAGAGTTTACTTAGGTGATGGTATAAATCAATTAAATTCGATTATCATTCATAAAATTAATTTCATTGAATGAGGCATTATAGTATAATCCGTGGACAAAAATAAATTTGATGTTTTACAGTTATTTATATTAGTTTTGAAATATGTGATGTAAGTATCGCAATTGTGTTCGTAGAAAAATGGAGAAAGTAAGAAGTGAAAAAGTTACCTACACCCAGGTAGGGAATTTTCCACACTGGATTACTACCCCCTGGTCTAGAGTACGCGTGTGTGTATTTAGACATTGTGACCAGGTTCCAGTCGCCCCTTCCAGGCTAGCAGAACATAGAATTTTTGGGCGTTGCAAATGTCTATAGAAGGCGGTAATTACTTTCTAAGAGTTGGACCTCAGCCTCTTTGCAATGTACTCCACTAAAAAGAATATGAACCATTCTCTGTATGAGAAACAATGTACATTGAATTAAATTTTGGCAGTATCATCCAAATATCGGTAACTACGGTTGTTTAATCAACGTTTTGCGGTATCTCAACCGGTGATTGGAGCACGGATTGGTACCGTAATTAACACAACGAGTATACCTACGCGCTCTTTATTACTGGTCAGGCTTCATATGAGTATTCAGAGAAACTATTAAGAGTAATAAAAAGCCACGACAAAAGTAATTTAAAACAAGCAGTATACTTTGAAAGGTAAGCCCCCATATGGTCACGATGTGACGATCTTGAGAGTTTAAAGATTTTCGACATAATTTATGTTGTAAAACTTGAAACTGCGTCTTCGCTACGTGTAAATGTATTATAAAAAATCTCCAAAATTATATAGGAAAAAAACGCGTCCACATTTAGATTTCAGACGCATTATAGAAATACTTTACTCTATAATTACACGGGAATTCATAACCAATAAAAAATCTTCAGTAACAGTTTTTTTTACAAACTTTTCTCTTCTTGTGTACTATTTACTACAACTCAATAAATTCTTCGAAAAGTAATTGTATATGTACTATAAAAAACAAGTGATAGACAAATATGAAGTAAAAGAATTTTTACCTGATGTGTTGCTGGTGAGTTTCTAGCCGCTTCTTCTCCCTGCATGGGCCCCAAAAAATGCCGTAGAAAATTGGCGAGAGGCAACATGGGTGTGAGTGGTTAAGGGATGTGAAGAAGTTGGCTGTAGGTTTACCGAGGCTACTTCCGACGTTATACCATTTATTACTTCCGCCCCTTCCAGCTTCCAGCTTCCATCACTGGAGCTTGAGTCTTAACTCTAGCGATATCCACTCCGTGCCGGTTGAGTAAGGCAAGCACGAAGGGGCGAAATGGGGCGTTGCCTTGGCGCCCTGGAGTCGGGTATGATGTGTCGCTGCTTACCTCAGGCTTCGCCACAAAACCTCCCGCGGGTTTATTATTATTAATCTGCTCCTACCATTTATTTAAAAAAATGCTAATATTATTTTAACAAAATTTGGAAACACTCGAGTCCCTTGTGTAACGTGATTTTACCTCGCACAGTAAGTTTAATTAACGTTTGTACACCGCCTACGCATTCACTTAATAGAATTAGGGAAGCGGTTACAGTTGACGTGGGAGCGGTTTCTATGGCAGAAGCGGTTATTAATACTGTTACATACTGACAAAGAAATGCTCACTTCTAGCTGTCGTAAAACGCAGTTTATACCTTTATACCTTTTTATACCGCAGTTTATACCTTTCCTGCATTCGGAGTTCTTTTGTTTACTTCTTGTTTAAAATTTAAGAAAAACATCCTATTGTTATCGTACTTGTTTTATGGCCGTTATTAGTGTCGAACTGATCCTTGTTGTTATTGGGTTGCGTCAAAGCTTGCCAGGTGTGCGGATTAACTCAGTGAACGCGGCCCTTTGTTGGTATTATACAGTACTAGCAAAACGTGTGTAGTACTTTCGATTAGCGATATAGTGACGGACTTTGCGCGTGTTATTGAATCGTGCAGTTTCTACTGGTTGTGTCCAGTCAAATTTGTGCCTGTTTTATACGTGTTTGTACAGTCCTAATAAACTCTATAGTAATTCCAACGGCATTTTAATTCGAGTCCTATGTAGCTCGTAACAATACATTTATAAATGCTTGGCAGCCCGCAAACAACAAAAAGTGTCGTAAAGGTGACTCTTGTTGTTGGTCTTTTTTGGTTACGGAACCATAAAAAAAAATTACCTATGTAGCAGGGCAATCCATGATCTCAAAAAAATATCGTTCATTGACATTACAGAATATTGTTAAATTATAAATCAGTACATCGAAGAAAGTCGTACAAGTCGTGGCAGCGTAATGGTTAGTGCACGCATCCCAAACTCAAAGGGCGCGGGTTCGATCCTAGTCGGAAGGCTGTATGCCTTAGTAAGTTTTCTGACTTAATGTACATATTGGTACAAGTACCACGTGCTAACAACGGTGAAGGAAAACATCGTGATGCAACCTGCACATTGCGATACCCGATGTGTCAAACCTGCCAAGTCGCCTTGGACAAGCGTGGCGGGGTATACTGTCCATTCCCTTTTAGTGGGAGGCCCGAGCCCAGCAGTGGGACGTTTATGGACTGTTGTTATTATACATCGAAGAAAACTTAACTTATATTATAATTTACGTTTACGCATAATCCCTTAAGATTTAGTAAAATACTGGACCTAGATTATCTAAGTAAATGTGTAAGGTTCCTAGAAGGCTGGCTAGGTTACACGAGCCTTGCAGCAAATCTTCTGGCTTGGCTCCTCCTTGCGGCCTTCGATATATACGTAAACACGTTGCGCGGAATTACTGCACTTGTATGAGGCAGTTAGTAGCGGGAGAGATATGTGGGTTAACAGACAGGGGTCGACAGCAGATTTACTCGTAAAGACGGGCAGCACAGCGGTAGCAGCACAGCGGTAAGTATGACAAGGATAGTCGTAATGGAACGGAACTGGAAAAAGGTGATTGCATAACGCGGGTAGTTTACGCAACAAATTGTCAGGGCAAGATTCGAATTAAGCGGCGCGAATAGCTACAAAAGCCTAAAAGTTCAATAATAACAATAATCGGCATACAAACACACATATATGCAGGCTTATTAATGGCTTCTCTAAATCTATCTTATATTTAGTCATTATTAATGATAGCTGTTAGCCCCCCAAATAAAATAAAATATTGTATCTCCCCAAATTAAGCAAGTTACGCTTGTGTTAGGGTGCGGTCCCACTTCGTGGTCCTATAAAAATATCGTCTCGTCGTTTACACGTGTTTTCCCTTCCCCTTCGCTAATGATGTGTAAACGAGAAAGCGACTGCCGTGAAACGATAAAATGTCGTCGCGATCGAATGGGAACAGCTAGATACGACAGTCATCCGACGATAAATTAATCGTTACGATATAGCGGGAACGCGCCCTTATGGGTGTACAACGGACTACTCCGTGGCGGAT
Source organism: Dendrolimus punctatus (assembly GCA_012273795.1). Lineage (NCBI taxonomy): Eukaryota > Metazoa > Arthropoda > Insecta > Lepidoptera > Lasiocampidae > Dendrolimus > Dendrolimus punctatus. Next base: position 22,916,213 of record CM022528.1, on the reverse strand, counting down.
CCCAGACACTCAGATCATAACTAACGGAGAAAATACGTTTCCGAAATTTACTATACCAGGAATCAAACCCGGAGCCTCTGCGTTGAAGTGAGGTACGCTAGCAAAGGCTTAGCCCACTCAACCACAGAGGCCGTCACTGGCCGTCCAATGTTCCGCTCCCGCTTGCTATTGAACAAGCATAAGCGAGGCGATGATCATAATAATGAACAACGCTTACCCACTTGCGTGTACGAACAAGTTTGCTTCGCTCATCAGCTCGAAACCGATCGATGCAACTCAATTGCAATTCCAATCCGACTGGCACACTTTGTTTGTTCATTGCATGAAGTACATTGTTAGTGAGTATTCTGAACTATGTTGGACATTGAGTTTACTTAATTTGAAATTTTGAATTTAGAATGCATATTAAACGTATTAAGTTTTATGAATTTACGTGTTGGTTTATTACTACCAATGCTAGTGAAACTTCGTTAGCGTTAAATTGACGACCGCCGTGTCCTCCTTTTCACTGTATTCCATAGATAATAAAAAAAAATGTGGCTGAAGCATCTCATTCCCATGTTGAACTGAAATATTCAAAAATATTAGAAATTAAATTACTAATTATATTAAGTATTCATCAAATTATTTTGAGTCAATATACTTACTTGTAAATAAAGTCAAGATCATTGTTTGCAGATGACATCCTTTATGCGTGATATAAGTTTTCAATCTTATAATAATATTTGGAACAAATAAAAAAAGGAAATCAAGAGAGGGTAAGACTCTTTACACGTGCATAATTATATACTATAGTTAGTGGAATCTAGGCTTCAAACCGAACGCTCCATGCAACTGGGATTTAACGATCATATAACAAATTATACACTGAAGTACTTATCCTTGGCTGAAGTCAGTAAACAGAATAAAAGCTAACATAATGGTAAAGGCTAGACGTATTGCCAACGCGATGTATGTAGGCCTCGTAGAAACTCTTTTTTATTAAATCTCAATCGCAGCATTATTAGAAAACTTCACCTCATTCTAAGCCCGTAGGGTATGCAAGAAAAGTTCGTTTTTCATTTACTTTATATCTAACATAGCGAAGTTTTTCTCTTTTATTTTCATTAAATATAGAGTAGATACGGTAAACGCTATCGTTTTTCCAATAACAATAACTGTAAGAAATTCGTGTACGTTGATATGGTTTTACAAAAAATGATAAGTTTTGAAATGTAGCTGAGCTCAGATCGTAGGTCGAAACACGCTTCAAATCGTAATGGATAATGTGTGTCAATTAGTCTTACAATGAGAGATATCGACGATTGTTAAGTGGAGAAAATGATGATGGAAGAATGATGCCTCTAACTCAGCCTTATCCGTGCAGGAACGGAGAAAGAATACAATTTCCTGCGGCCGGGCGGCCTGTCGTGAGAGGTGACAAAACAACCCACAGTCAGGTGGTAGGGCATTTGCCCGACTGGATAGCCACCCTTGATCTAAATTATGTCGCCTTAACAGCCTTGAGTTGTGTTCTGGCATTAGTGACCAGGTTCCAGTCTCCGTTAAGAGATCAGCAGCGCATTTGTAGCACCTTTGGTGTTGCAAATGTCCATAGGCGATGGTAACCGCTTTCCATCAAGTCTGCCTGTCTGTTGAACTCCTGCAATAAAAAAAAGCGAGATTTAGTGCTAGAATGAATGTTTCTAATAACATAAATTATACCAGGCATAGCACGCACCTTTTAACACTAAATTAATGATGTTTCATCGTGCAATACTAAAACGTAACCACTATATTATATAAATACACATATTTTTCGAGTCGGTCAAAAGATAAGAAATCCCCTTTGTCGCAGAAAGCTTACGAATTCCCGGTCTCATTTCTACACACTCAAACATTCCCGCAAAGTGAAATCCGTCCCTCAGGAATCACCGTTGCCCCGGGACAGACGAAGACAAATGAACTAAGCATACGTACTAGGGTTATCAGTTTGCGATATACCGTCATTACATAGTTTTGTAACTGCAGTAATTCGGACTCGTTTTAACAGCTCCCTCCACGTAATTTCCTCTAAATACAATACAACAATACAAAGTTTGCACTGACTTCAAGGACAAACATGATAATTACGCAAAAGCTTTTAGAGTATGTACCTATTGATTAGACCCCTACGTCGGACTTGAATTCATTAAAAACTTTGGATATTCGAAACTATGCAATATTTGATACATTTTACAAATCATAGTCATAATAAATACTAAAAAAAATATACTTAAAATAAAGTGTAGATTTAAGAACCTTTCTAACACATCACTTTCAAAATTTCATCATAGAAATAATTTTAGTTATTTCTCATTAAAGACCAAAATCAAGAATACTACGACATTTTGTATGACAATAAAAAGTAACTGAGTTGATTTAACTGCCAAGTTTCGCAATAATTTGAACATATTTAAATCAATCTAGACTTAAACCACATACTTCATTGGAGTACAATGTTTGGTCTTGCAGTGAATCCTCGTAAGACTCAAGTGATAGTCATCGGTAGCCCCAGAATACGTGCAAAACTCGATTTCGCAACCTTACCGAACATTGTTTTTGACGGCACTTATATTCCATTGAGTGACACTGTAAAAAATCTGGGTGTAGTCATCGATAGTGACCTGTCTTAGAAGTCTCACCTCTCCGAATTAAGTCGGAGAGTATTTCTGTCTTCTAGATCCCTGAGAAGGCTGAGAAATTTTCTGCCTACTGCCACCAAAATTATGCTTGCACAGTCTCTTTTGTTACCCATTTTAGATTATGCTGATGCCTGCTATCTTGACTTAACCGTAGAACAACTAAATAAACTTGAGCGACTTCAGAATTTTTGTATTAGGTTCATATTTGGCTTGCGAAAATATGACCATGTTTCTGAATTTCGTGAAAAACTCAAGTGGCTCCCTATTCGCTTTCGCCGGAATACTCACATTCTCTCATTACTTTATAACATATTATTTATTCCTAGTAGTCCTCCCTACCTTAAGGAACGTTTTGATTTCCTTCGCCTTTCTACTTCCCACAATTTGCGCACTCATACGTATCGTAAACTCACTACACCTGCACACTCTTCATCCTTTTATGATAACTCTTTTACAGTGCAGGCTGTCAAACTCTGGAATGCGCTGCCTCTTACTGTCAGAAAGGCCAAATCATCGCATACATTTCAGAACGCACTCAGAAAACACTACTTTTCTTTAAATAATTATGCCTAATTCTAATATTATAGACTATTTAATATATATGTATGATACGTATGTATGTATTTAATTTATAAAGTAGTTTAAGTATGTTTATTTTATTTATAAGTTATGTAGTTTAAGTATGTTTATTTATGATATTTAATGATTTGCACCACCTACATCGCCAGATTAGATTAAGTTATTCCTTAAGTTAGGTTGCCTGGAAGAGATTGCTTTCAGCGATAAGGCCGCCTTTTGTCTCTACCTTGTCATTATTGTTATTGTATATTTTGAAATTGTATATTTGGTGAGCAATAAAGTGTTATCTATCTATCTATCTATTTATTATTTTCCATATTCTAGCGCAATACTTGACAACCCTAAAGTATATGAGTGAAGTCGAGGTCACAGAAATAGACGAATTGTACTATTGGGACAATGGACTACGGTGGTTTAACCAAGTTCCAAAAAAGAGGAGGTTCTTAATTCGTCCGTATGTTTTTTTTGTGTATGTTACACGATTACTCTATCAATTGTGAACCGATTTTCATTTTTTTGAAGTGAAACTTCTTTAGAATCGTTATAATTAGAAACTCGATGAAACAAAAAGGTGACACTAACATAAATATATATCACTAAGCTTACGCGAGAATGAGATATGAGTTTTACATTGTGTAAAATTGAAAGTGATGCGAAGTTTATTTTGAATTAGGTATAATATGTTGCAGATTTTTGCGAATGAAGGCTAAAGGAATTATAATTATATTAATAAAGTTAGACACGAATTATCCGTGTCTATATTCACTGAAGTACACACGCAATTCTTTTATTCATAAGTGTATACTCCTGAGGTGTTCCCATAGTCACCAAATCAGGATCTGATCAGTGGATCCTAGGGAAATCGAGTGGAATCTTTGTTAAAGAGTCTAAAATATGTCGCCATAACAACCTTGAGTTGTGTTCCGTGATTAATGATCAGGCTCCAGTCTCCCATAAGAGAGCAGCAGCGCATTTGTAGCACCTTTGTTGTTGCAAATTTCCATAGGCCATAATAGATGGTAACCGCTTTCCATTAAGTGGGTCGTCTGCCTATCTGCTGAACTCGTACAATTTTTAGTATAAATATATGTATAATATTATTTCATAATAATTCTGAAGAATAATCTCGGAGCGATTGTGAGTGAAAGTGCTCCAGTTTGTAAAAGTCGGGCAATTTATAAAGCAACGTTGAATAGTCGTTTTCCGCTTCAATTAACTGACTTCTCGCCAATTCAGATTACAGCTTCGTTGAGTACGGTTGGAATTTTAATGAGAAGCTGTGGTCTCCCACAGCCGTGATCGTCTAGTGGTTAGGACCCTACGTTGTGGCCGTAGTAACCCAGGTTCGAATCCTGGTCACGGCAGTGATACTTCACTGTCACGGCGGAGTAAAGTTTTTTAAATGTTTCTAGAATTGTAATCCCTATTAATATTATAAATGCGAAAGTAACTCTGTCTGTCTATCTGTCTGTTCCGTTTTCACGTAAAAACTACTGGGCCGATTTGGTTGAAACTCAGTATATATATATGTTTTCGATGCCGAGAATGAACATAGGATACTTTTTATCCCGAAAATGGAATAGTTTCCGGGATAAAAATATATTTGTCTTCCTGTTTGTTATGCTTTTACGGAAGAACTAATAGGCCGATTTGGCTGAAATTCAGTACGTATGTAAATTAAATACTGAGGGTGGACAAGGGATACTTTTCATTTTGGCATTTTTGGTCATTTTGGCTATTTTAGCCTTTTTACTCATTTTGGCCATGTCGGTCACTTTGGCCTTTTCGGTCATTTGGACCATGTTGGTCATTTTGGCCGTTTTGGTCATTTTGACTATTTTGGCCTTTTTGGTCATTTCGGTCATTGTTGCCTTTTTGGTTATTTTGTCCTTTTTGGTCACTTTGGCCTTTTTGGTCATTTTAGCCATGTCGGTCATTTTAGCCTTTTTGATCATTTTACTATTTTGATTATTTTGGACTTTTTGGTAGTTTTTGCCTATTCCGTCATTTTGGCCACGTCGGTCACTGT